>OX336388.2:1264843962-1265335456 GCA_946902985.2 Meconema thalassinum
ATAAGGGTCCTCTAATGTACCCCTGGTTAAGGGTAACAGCTGTTCACTGCTTATGACAAGGCTAAAGACTGGTTGCTTCAACGGTCTTTCACAATGTAAACACTGTGACAGGTAGTAGTCAACTGAAAATATTCTTATGGCCTACTCAAGGTTATCAGGTACTTACTGCATATCAAAAGGCTGTACACTCATGTGTGTTAGCCACTCTTTCTTGCTAAGGACCCCAATATTCCCTACACAAGGCTATACATGTTAGTTCTAAACACTTAGTGGTTAATTGTATATTCAATTTTTGTACAAAGCTTACACAAGCACGTTTTTTATGAGGTAAAACTTTGTTAAATAACTGCATGCGACACGCAAAGTATGTTGCCGCTATCTAGCGGTGACTATGAGAACTACTTGACCGACCAGCATGCTACCTAGCGCTCCATTTCAATACTCGCTCACTGAACGAACAGCATACTATCTAGCGGTCGATATCAATACTCACTCAACTACCAGCCTGCTACCTATCGGTCAATATAACAACTCACTCAACTACCAGCATGCTACATGGCTTTTTTGGTCAGTTTTTTTGTTGGCTTTTTTTTGGTTAGTTTCTGTTGGCTTATGTTGGCTTTTATTGGCTTTTGTTGGCTTTTGTTGGCTTTTTGTTGGCTTTTTGTTGGCTTTTGTTGGCTTTTGTATTAGCTCTTTTATATTTGCTCTTGCTTGTGGGGGCTTATTTGGTCTTGGAAAGTATGTCAGTCCTTTTTTTATGGCTGTAAAATGCTTACAGCCATGTTTGTAAGCAGCAACAACAACAACAACAACACAAAATTCCAAAAAAAATCGAAAGTACTCTTAAGTTTTATCAATGACTCTCAACTCTTACACTTACCTCTATCCCATGCCTAGTCAAAAATAGTGTATTTTTCAAATTTTTAAAAAAATATTTGGAAAGTAGGCTATATCATTAAACTAAAAATCCTGAAAAGACATATGTTAACTCCAACACTTACCTCTATACCATTCTTAGTCCAAAAATAGTGTATATTTCAAATTTTCCAAAAACATATTTCCAAAAAGGGTTATATTTCCGAAATTAAAAAGTTAACAAAAATGTTTGTTTGACATAAATAAATGGCCTTTGCCTCCTCTACCACTGTACCAAGTCCCAGGTCTCCAGGACAAAAAAAAATAAAAATTTTAAAAAGGGTTTTATTTCCAAAATTAGGAATTTTACAAACACATTTGTCTGACGTAAATCAATGGCCTTTACCCCCTCTACCCCCCCCCCACACTAAGTCACATGTCTCTAGGACAACAAAAATAAAATTTTGAAAATGGGCTTATATTTCCAAAATTAGGAATTTTACAAAAACGTTTGTCTAACGTAAATCAATGGTCTTTACCCCCTATATCCCCATACCAAGTCTCAGGTCTTTAGGTCAACAAAAATAAAATTTTGAAAATAGGCCATATTTCCAAAATTAGGAATTCTACAAAAAATTTGTTTGACGTAAATCAATGGTCTTTACCCCCTCTAATCCAACACCAAGTCTCAGGTCTCTAGGTCAACAAAAATAAAATTTTGAAAAAATGGTCACTATTTTGGAAACTAGGAATTCTACGAAAAAGTTTGTTTAACATAAATGAAAGGTCTCTACCCCCTCTACCTGTAAACCAAGTTCCAGGTCTGTATGACAAAAATGAAAAAGTTCAACTGGGAAAGTAGGCGATTTTTCATATAACCAAACATTCTAAAAAGTGTTCTATGGGCTTAAAAGAATGGCCTCTATGTCCTTTAATTTTTATAATAAAACATTTTTATTTTTTATGTTTTTTTGAAAACACTCGAATTTTGAAATTTTTATATTTTGGAAACTAGAAAGTCTACAAAAAAAATTTGTTTGACATAAATGAATGGCCCTGACCCCATCTACCACCAACATAAATTTCAAGTCTCTAGAATGAAAAATAACAGTAGTGGAGTAGTGAGAGGTCTAACCAGTGTCATGGCCGCCGCGTGAGTCCAACATAAGCCAACAGAAACTAACCAAAAAAAAGCCAACAAAAAAACTGACCAAAAAAGCCATGTAGCATGCTGGTAGTTGAGTGAGTTGTTATATTGACCGATAGGTAGCAGGCTGGTAGTTGAGTGAGTATTGATATCGACCGCTAGATAGTATGCTGTTCGTTCAGTGAGCGAGTATTGAAATGGAGCGCTAGGTAGCATGCTGGTCGGTCAAGTAGTTCTCATAGTCACCGCTAGATAGCGGCAACATACTTTGCGTGTCGCATGCAGTTATTTAACAAAGTTTTACCTCATAAAAAACGTGCTTGTGTAAGCTTTGTACAAAAATTGAATATACAATTAACCACTAAGTGTTTAGAACTAACATGTATAGCCTTGTGTAGGGAATATTGGGGTCCTTAGCAAGAAAGAGTGGCTAACACACATGAGTGTACAGCCTTTTGATATGCAGTAAGTACCTGATAACCTTGAGTAGGCCATACGAATATTTTCAGTTGACTACTACCTGTCACAGTGTTTACATTGTGAAAGACCGTTGAAGCAACCAGTCTTTAGCCTTGTCATAAGCAGTGAACAGCTGTTACCCTTAACCAGGGGTACATTAGAGGACCCTTATCAAGAATATCATCAGTTGACTACCACCATTCACAGTGACTGTCCAGTCTACAGCCTTGTCATACGCTGTAAAGAGCTGTTGGTCTAGACTAGGGGTATATTAGAGGACCCTTAACAAGAATATCACCAGTTGACTACTACCTCTCACGGTGTTCACATCGTGAAAGACCGTCTCACCGACCAACCTCTAGCCCTGTGATACGCAGTAAGCAGCTGTTTGCAGAAATCAACATTCATAATGGAAGAAGCCATTCCTAGCTATATGTGTAAAGAGTGTGGAAAGACTTTTCTTCGAGACTATCATAGGAAGCGACATGAAGTATCGTGTGGTGAATTTCATGAGTGCAAGACCTGTGGTAGTACATTCAACAATGCCTACAATGGACGTCGTCATGAAGAATGTTGTAATGTTGTGTCGGCAGCTAAAAGACAAAAAGCAGAGCCTACAAAACATTACCTACTGTCATTGGTCCCTGACAAAAATGGACTTATTGAATATGAGACATCTTTTGAAGGTCGACTTAAATCCTATTTCATTCGTTGCGATACGTGCAAGGATTTAAATTCATACCTTAAAGAGTCCAAACAGCAAATAATACAAGCTATGCAGAAAGAACTAGCAATGCACAAGTCGATAAAAGTTAATCTTGTGGCTGAATGTAGATTCATTCATACATCTACCAATGAAATTACAGATCGTGCTTTTAAAACACG
Organism: Meconema thalassinum; assembly: GCA_946902985.2. Lineage (NCBI taxonomy): Eukaryota > Metazoa > Arthropoda > Insecta > Orthoptera > Tettigoniidae > Meconema > Meconema thalassinum. Next base: position 1,264,847,312 of record OX336388.2, read on the forward strand.
AAATCAGGCCCTATTTTTGGAAACGGACTTAAGTAGTTTCTTGGAAACACAATTTACAAAGTTAACTACGGAAATGGAAGAATCTGAGCTAAAAGGCAGTAATTGGGCTTTGTTAGCAGTGGAAGGAGTACGATTGAAAATAAATAAGTACAATCCCTTGCGTGGTAGCACATATGTTCCATTACCAGCAGCTATACAAGCAAGAAAAGCCTGCATTAATCCTCAAAACTTTAAGGACGAGAGGTGTTTTATGTATGCCATTTTAGCAAAACTGGTTAAAACTGATGCTAAACGCGTTAGTAAATACAAGGATCTGGAAAACAAGTATGATTTTTCAGTAATATCATTTCCTACATCGCTAGCTGACATTCCCAAATTTGAAAAAGCCAACAATATATCCATTAATGTATTTGGATTGGAACAAGACAACAAATTGTTCCCTCTAAAGGTTGTGGATCAAGAGCTGCAAGACCATCGCGACCTCCTTCTGCTAAGTTCATCATCCGGCCAGAACCACTACGTCTTTATCAAAGATTTTGATAAACTAGTAGGACATCAGATTACTCACCATGGACATAAGATATATACGTGTAAACGGTGTTTTACTCACTTCGATAATCGATATGGTCAACAAGGAATAGAAAAATTGAAAGAACATAGAGCTTTGTGCGTCCAGCATGACATTGCTAGGGTTGAAATGCCTATTAAAAACCCCATTGTCAAATTTTTAAACGTGGAAAAAATGCTGAGAATACCTTACGTTATCTATGCTGATTTTGAAAGTATACTGTTACCCTATCAAACATGTCTACCCAATCCTGAAGCAAGTTATACAGTGCCATACCAGAGTCATGTTCCTATGAGCTTTGGTATATACGTTAAACCCTCACCTGCTGTGGAACACATAAAGACAAACCTTCCAAGCCAACCTCTTATTTATCGTGGACCTGACGCTGCAGAAAAGTTTATGGACTGTTTGATTTCAATAGCTAATGAAATTGATCGCCTTTACAGCTTAAATGTTCCAAAGGCTTTAACTGAGGATCAAGAAGCAGAGTTCCAATGTTCTGAAACCTGTTATTTGTGTCAAAAACCGTATACCAAAGAGGATTGGAAAGTTCGAGACCATTGCCATATTACAGGGGAATACCGTGGAAGTGCTCACAATAACTGTAATTTGAGGTGTAAAACACGTAACCCCGTTCCTGTATTTCTACATAATATGAGTAGCTACGACGCAAATTTCATTGTAAAGCAATTAGGATGTACTACTGAGAGAGTGGATGTTATCGCTAACTCCAAGGAAAAATACATTTCCTTCACCAAATATGTAGGAAATGTTAAGCTTAGATTTGTGGACACGTTTCGGTTAATGCCGAGTAGTTTGGAAAACTTAGTTTCCAACTTAACATCATACCCTGAAACAGACAAGTACTTTGGAAAAGAAAATGCAATGCTCATGACTCGTAAAGGGGTATTTTGTTATGACTACATTGACTCATGGGAAAAGTTAAGTGAAACGTGTTTACCTCCAAAAGAGGCATTCTTTAACAAATTAAGTCAAGAAAATGTTAGTCAAGAAGACTATGAACATGCCAAAAATGTCTGGAAACAGTTCAACATTAAAACTCTAGGGGAATATAGTGACCTCTACCTAAGTTCAGATGTACTCCTTCTTGCAGACAGCTTTGAAACGTTTAGAAACAAAACACTAGAAACACACCGAGTGGATGCTGCACACTTCTTTACTTCGCCTGGTTTAAGTTTCGAGGCAATGCTCCTTTACACAGGCATTGAACTGGAATTGCTACAGGATTACGATCAGATTCTTTTAATCGAGTCTGGAATACGTGGAGGCATATGCCAGGTGTTTCATCGGTATGCTGAAGCTAACAATAAATACATGGAAACCTATGATTCTGAGAAACCATCGCAGTTTATTACCTATGATGATGCCAACAACCAATACGGGTGGGCTATGTGCCACTCCCTTCCTTATGGTGGATTTCAGTGGGTTTCTCCAGATACTGTTGATCTAGAAAAACTAAAGAACGACGATCCTGTGGGATACATTCTAGACGTTGATGTTGATTACCCATCTGACCTTCATGATCTACACAACGATTTACCTTTCCTACCAGAGTGTACACAACCTAAGGATTCGTCTCTGAAAAAACTAATTCCTCATCTTGGAAATCGAAGGCGATATGTTGTTCACTACATGGCATTAAAACAGGCTTTAGATCATGGAATAAAATTGATAAAAATTCATCGTGTGTTAAAGTTTAAACAAAGACCTTGGTTAAAGGCATACGTTGATTTTAATAACAACCTTCGAAAACAAGTCAAAAATGAGTTTGAGAAAAATCTGTACAAATTATTCAACAATGCCATTTTTGGAAAAACAATGGAAAATATCCGTAAAAGAATAGACATACGTCTTGTAACTGACAGCAAAAAGGCAGAAAAGCTAATAGCAAAGCCGACATTTATTGACAGAACTATTTATGGTCCTAACCTAGCTGCTTTCCACATGGCTAAACGTAACATTGTATTCAATAAGCCTATATATATTGGAATGTGTATACTGGATATTTCAAAAACTCTCATGTATTCCCACCACTATGATGTCCTGCTACCCTATTATGGCATGGACAATCTTAAACTCATGTATATGGATACCGACTCGTTCATTTATTTGGTTAACACCCCAGATGTATATCAAGACAAGTTGGATTTCCTAGAACACCTGGACACATCAGATTATCCTACTAATCACATATGTTACTCTACATCAAACAAGAAAACGTTGGGGAAATTTAAAGACGAGGCTTGTGGACAAATTATAAAAGCATTTGTTGGACTTAGAGCTAAAATGTACGCTTTAGACATAAATGGTAAAGAAATCAAAAAGATTAAAGGTATTAGCAAAGGGGTTGTCAAAAATTGTATAAGCTTTCAAGATTATAAGGATTGTGTCATGAACAACAATGTAAAAAGAATACCCATGAACATTATCGCTTCTAAACAACATGACATATCATCTATAAGACTAAACAAAATTGCTTTGTGTCCTGGTGATGATAAAAGAGTGATTGATGCTGATGGTATAGGTACACATGCCTATGGTCATTACTCAATCATTGACTATGCTTAAAGAGTTAAGTTATGAATATCAAAATCTTCTGCCTGCAACTAGCAAATACATAAAACAAAACAATTTAGGAAATAAAACCATGGCACTACAAAAATAAAAAAAATAGTATTCATAATCAAAAATAAATAAAATAGAAAACAAAATAAAAACAACTGTACAATTTATAACAAAAAATAGACTATATATAAAGTGTATTTAAGTGTAAATAGTGTACATGTATTTAAAATAAAAAATATTGTATGGACACTGCTTGTACATTTTTAATTACTACCCACCTCTCTCCACTCCTAATGCAAAATGAACATGTAAAACACACAAATTGGAAAATCTATGTTTCCATATTGACAAAATAGAAAAAACATTGAACTAAAATTTTAAAAACTGTAAATGGGAATTTGGTAAATTGACAAATGTGTAAACAACAAAATGCAAAATCCATGTTTCCATATCATGAAATTTAAAAACTTAAAATTGACATTAAAAAAAACTGAAAATGGGAAATTGGAAAATTGACAAATGTGTAAACAACAAAATGCAAATTCCATGTTTCCATATTATGAAATTGAACAACTAACAACTGACATTTTGAAAATACTGATAATGGGAAATTGGAAAATTGACAAATATGTAAACAACAAAATGCAAATTCCATGTTTCCATATTATGAAATTAAAAAACTTTAAACTGCCATTTAAAAAAAACTAAAAATGGGAAATTGGAAAATTGACAAATGTGTAAACAACAAAATGAAGAAAAAAAACCGGTTGGGGTAGTGATCATGTTGTACAGTAGCCTATAAGACTGGCCTAAGGATAGTTGCATGTGCCCTTATATACTTTGTGTGTGAGCATTAGCCTTTGGATTAGCTTAAGTTAGGTTTGGTAAAGTTAGGTTTGGTGACGTTAGGTATGTAGCCTTGTAGTTTACTCTTTTCGGAAAATGTAAAATCTAAAATGAAAAAATCTTAAATTTAAAATGTAAAATCTACAAAAAAAAATAACATCTAAAATACAAAAAAATCAAAAATGTAAAATGTAACATTTAAAAAATGTAAAATGAAAAAATCAAAAATCTAAAATGTTAAAATATAAAATCTTTAAATGAGGTTAGGTTAAGTGAAGTTAGGTTAGGTTATAACTTAGTTTATTATGTGTGCTTTCTTATTTGCTCTTACATTTTTGCTCTCACTTTGAAGTTTGGTTATGTTAGGTTAGGTTAGGTGTGGTTAGGTTATAACTAAGTTTATTATTTGTGCTCTTACATTTGCTCTCACTTTTTTCTCATACTTTTTGCTAATTTTTTTTTTCGCTTGCAATTTTAAATTAGGAAGGTTATGTTAGGTTAGGTTAGGATAGGTTAGGTGAGGTTAGGTTAAGTGAAGTTAGGTTATAACTTAGTTTATTATGTGTGCTCTCACATTTGCTCTTACATTTTTGCTCTTACTTTGAAGTTAGGTTATGTTAGGTTAGGTTAGGTTAGGTGTGGTTAGGTTATAACTAAGTTTATTATTTGTGCTCTTACATTTGCTCTCACTTTTTTCTCATACTTTTTGCTAATTTTTTCCGCTTGCAATTTTAAATTAGGTAGGTTACGTTAGGTTAGGTTAGGTTAGGATAGGTTAGGTGAGGTTAGGTTAGGTGAAGTTAGGTTAGGTTATAACTTAGTTTAATATGTGTGCTCTCACATTTGCTCTCATATTTGCTTTGACTTTGAAGTTAGGTTAGGATAGGTTAGGTTAGGTTAGGTTAGGTGAAGTTGGGTTAGGCAGAATTGTTGAGGTATGAATCAAAAGCCAGCTCCTGTCAGTTTTGCCTCGCAAGGCTGAGTGTACTCCATTCCACTCCTGAGACCAGAAATTAAATTTCTTGGCAGAGCCGGGATTCGAACCTCAGGAATGACCTCCAAGAATGCTAGTCACTACACTAAGTGGTTGACAATATAAGGCTGGTCTTGATTATACATGATCAATTAATAATTACCTAATAATAATAATAATAATAATAATAATAATAAATATTCCATTTAGCAACTACACGGCCGAACTCCCCCTGTGACATCATTCATGGTCTCAGGACATGGCGGCCATCTTGCCCATTAGCCCCTGCCCCAGCTCTGACTGACCCCTCCATAAGAATAACATAGAGTGATTGCGCGCGGCGGCCATCTTGCCCATTAGCCCCTGCCCCAGCTTCGGCCTATATATCCTACTCACGCCTAAAAAAATTGATTTCTTCAGACCTGTACTGGAATGGTCCTCCTTGGCTAAGTCAGGAATCATCTTGCTGGCCTCGCTTAGCTAATCAATTTGCAGAAGAAATACCTGATGCCCGTAATGACCCTGTCACGTCGCATCTTACTTCTACTTCTGCTAGCCTTTTTCATAGATACTCTTCATTTGATAAATTGATTCGTGTAGTGTCTTATATCTTCCGATGGAAATATTTAGTAATTGATCAACCATTGAAGCCTCAACCCTTTCTCACCAGAGTAGAGTTAGAATTTGCTACTTGCAAGATTTTGTTACTTGTTCAGCAGGAAGTATTTGCTCCTGAAAAGCAAGCTCTTATAAGTGGTAAAGATTTACCCAAGTCTAGCAGGCTTTCACCACTCACTCCTTTTCTAGACCAGGACGGCATAATACGTGTGGGTGGAAGATGAGCTATGTCTAGTTGTGAGGATGGGAAAAAGCATCCCATCATCCCTCCTTCAAAGCATCCTATCACTACCCTTATAATAAAAAAGTTTCAACACCTTCATGCTGGCACTCGCACCTTGCTCTGTCTAATTCGTGAACTCTACTGGATCATCAATGGCGTTCATGAGGTTTCTTCTGTTGTAAAAAAGTGTATACCTTGCTTTAAGGTTAAACCACGGCCCGCCACGCAGATTATGGGTAATTTACCTCCATTTCGTTCAGAACCTAGTAAGCCCTTCGCTCTTACTGGGATCGATTACGCTGGTCCTTACGTATATCAGACCAATCCCTCTTCATCTAAGCGCAAAATCTTAGGTAAACTTTACATCTCGTTATTTGTATGTATGGTGACGGGAGCTATCCACCTTGAGTTGGTTACGAACGCTTCTGTATCTTACTTTTTGGCCGCCTTTTCTAGATTTGCTGCTAGAAGGGGTGTCCCATCTGAAGTCTTTTCAGACAATGCAAAAATTTTTGTAAGCGCTTCTGATCTCTGGAAAAAAGTGTTAAGCTCCCTTTCTGCTAAAGAAAAAATTTCCAACTTTTCCTATTCTAAAGGTTTCAAATGGCATTTCACCCCGCCTTATGCTCCCCATCATGGGGGCCGATGGGAGTCCTGCATCAAACTTACTAAAAGACAGCTTAAGAAAACTCTTGGTCCTACCATACTTTCTTATGAGGAATTCAACTCTTTAATTATTCAAGTCGAAGGTATTGTAAATTCCAGACCTCTGACTCCTCTTTCAAACGATCCTAAGGATCTTTTACTTTTAACACCCAGTCACTTCCTGATTGGCTGTTCGCTTGCTGCTACTCCGCCTTTGCTGGTTCGACGCTGTGATCCTAACCTACCTATCTTTTGGAGAAAAGTAGAATCTTTGCGCTGTTCTTTTTGGCGCCGATGGAAGTTAGAATATCGCCGACCGTTTGGGTGGGGAGGACGTCTGCGACTTCCGCCCCTGCTGTGCGGGCAGACGAACCGTCGCCCGCACAGACTTCTTGGTGGCCGAAGGTGATAGTACATTCACCATCGGGCTGGTGTTCTTAATCTGAGGTGCTAAATTTGGGATCTTTGGAGCTACAACAGAGGATTTCGCAGCTGGTACAAAAGATGAAGAAGCCGGAACCAAATTTGGTATTAGGAACAGGAGCAATCGTGGTATGGTACTTCTTGCGGGTTTCCTGGTAGGTGAGACCACCCAGGGCCTTGATCTCCTGGATTTTCTTCTCACTCAGCAGGGCAGTCCCTGTTCCGAGGAGAATGAAATCCAGGGCAGTTAGTGCACTGATATGGCTTTGTGCACTGCTCCGCATCATGAGGTACCTTACCACATGTTGCGCAGATTGCAGGATTCGAACACCGAGATAACATGTGCCCGAATTTCTGGCAGTTATAACATCGCATTGGAGGTGGAATATAGGGTCGGACATCACAACGGTAACTTGTGACCTTAACCTTCTCCGGGAGTACTGAGAGCTAAAGGGAAATAATGAAAGCATCTGTGTCAACGATCTGACTGTTGACCTTGCGCGCAATGCGCCGGACTTCGGTCACGTGACGGTACCTCATATCCTCCTTAAGCTCCTCATCAGTGTTCAGAATCAGGTCCCGATGGAAGATAACTCCCCGGACCTGATTCAGAGACTTGTGTTTTTCCACTTTGACGGGGATATCGCCAAAGTGGTCACACTTCAGAAGATGGTCGACTTGCTCAGCAGTTCTGGTCTTAAGCAACAAGCTACCGTTTCTCATCTTTTGTACTTTCTCAAGCTCCTTCTATGTGGCGAGAAAACAAAATACTCTTTACCAGCTTGAAATCATCCCTTTCTGTTCTGGTCGCTACCTACAACTTGGGGGTATTAGCACCTAGATTTTCACGAACGGCCTGTTCCCAAGGGGTTGAACCCTTGATCGCAGTAAAAGTTAAAGACATGGGTGGCGGACCACCTTTTGGGAGATGTTCCTTTTCTTTCCCATGGCCATTTCATCCTCCCTGTTGGTAGTTACTCAGTGCGCCGCTGCGTTGCTCTTGGCAGCACTTCCTTGACGCCCGGTCCAGAGCCTTAGCAGGCCGGCCGCGTGATCATGAGACCTGGCGCGACTCGAGTCTGCTCGAAGCATGTAGCACATGGCCGACTGACATTCAGATCAAGCATGGCGCGGCTTGAAAGGGAACGAACTAAATCGTGGCCATCACGGCTACAGCCAGTGTATTTAGTTGTTTAATATGTGTAAATATATAGTTTAAATATCAATGTGTGTGTGTAACGTATTATTTTTGAATTCTGCTAAACCGAACACCATTACCAGCGAGCATCTCCTGGCTACCGCATGGTACCAGGAATCGTTCCGAGAGAGAAAGGAACATGGTCAGACCGGGCCGGATTTGTGAAAGTGTCGTAATGCTAAAATATTACGTGGTCCTCCGGTGCATTTGAATATACTTTCCGAGTGCGGACATCCTGTGGCGAGAATATTGGAGCACGTGCAACATCATCTCGGCGGCATGCTGTACACGATGGGGAGGACACAAAGGATTATAAGATAAGTGCACATCATAGCAGTATACCGAGGTCAGTCAATCCTTTTATTTCATTCCTTTTCCTAACTTATCATGGAGTCTAGTGAGAAAAACCTGTTGGTGAAACAACGAGCGGTCATTAAAGGATCACTGACACGTATCAGTAAATATGCAGACAAGTTTGTGGCAGGCTCCGATATTAATACATTACGTAGCAGGCTGAAGCAATTGCCTTCACTCTGGGAAGAATATAAGCATGTCCAATGTAAGCTTGAAATTAATGACGACGAAAATAGTGAAACCCATGAACAGGATAGGGAACAGTTCGAAGAAAACTATTTTGATTTAGAAGCCAAAATGACCACACTAATAGATCGGAGCATAACTTCAGAGCAGAATAACGATCAATTATCTCAGCATTCGTACGGTAATTCACAGCAGGCTTCCTTGGAGGTACGATTGCCCGTCATTAACCTCCCTACATTTCATGGACAATATGAGACGTGGACACATTTCCAGGACACCTTTCAGGCATTAATTGTTGATAATTTAAAACTATCAAACATCCAACGTTTCCACTATCTACTGTCCGCACTTAAGGGTGAACCTCACCAACTGATTCAAAATATTCCTATTTCTAACCCTAACTTTCCAGTAGCTTGGGAAATCGTGTGCAAGAGGTACAACAACAGAAAATTGATAGCAACACAACACATCAAGGCTCTGTTGTCGTTACCTAATTGTCACAAAGACACAGCATCTGATCTTAGGAAACTGAACAACCACTTAGTAAGCAATTTGAATGCTATTCAAAATCTCAACCTTTCAGTGCCGCTACATGAAGTCTTACTTCAGCAGCTGATGTTAGATAAGTTAGATCCCGCTACCCGTAAAGAGTATGAAATGAAGGCTCCCAGCGATAATTTTCCAAGACTCACTGAGGTATCCACGTTTTTGGAAGAGAGGGCACACGTGTTGGAGCTAATGATGGCAACACGGGAACAAAGGGGGAACACAGCAAATCCACCCAAGAATCAACATGTGAGGAACAATGACAATCCAGGTCGAATTAGCTCCTACGTATCTACAAGGGGGAAGTGTGATTTTTGTGATGCAGATCACCCGGTACATCGGTGTGAGGGTTTTCTGAAGGCTAGCGTAAGACAACGGTATGATTTTGTCAAAAGGAAGGGTCTGTGCTTTAACTGTTTTAGACATCATAATGTCAGCATATGCAAATCTGATAGGTGTAAGAGATGCCAAGGCAGACATCATACCCTAATTCATTTCGACAGTCCCACAAGCAGTCAAACGACTACAGACAGGGATGCCCTAGCTGGTAGAGGTATTCGAGAAGACGAAGGAGGGCATAGTAAGGCAAGTTACTGCACACTTAAATTCAAGCCACAGTCACAAATAATGCTGTCTACTGCAGTAATAGGAGTGGCAGACAACAATGGTAGAGTTCACCAGTGCCGAGCGCTACTCGACAATGGATCACAGTCCCATTTTATAACTGAGTCACTTGCAAGTAAGCTTAAGTTGCAACGACACAGAAGCTGTATTCCAATTAGTGGTATAAATAACACTGCGGTCACTGCATCTCAAAGTGTTGATGTTCGTATCAGTTCTAACGTGTCCAATTTTGAAACTGTTATCACATGTTCTATACTCCCTCACATAACAGGCAATATTCCGGCAAACTATGTTGATTGCAAATCGTGGAACCTACCTAAAGATATCACATTAGCGGATCCTCACTTCAACGAGCCAGGATCAGTAGATATGCTCATCGGTGCAGAGATTTTCATGCAGCTGTTGCGAGAAGGGTGGCGGAAAAATTGCGATGAATTGCCCATTTTGAAGAATACCGCCCTGGGATGGATACTGTCGGGTCCCATAAAATCCCAGGATCGGACCAGTAAGAAGGCGGAAGCACCACCCACTTCATCATTTTTCCTTAGACAGGACGATGACCTCGACAGGAAGATGGAAAAATTCTGGTCGATAGAAGAAGTGACAACTAGAAGAACCAACTTAACCAAGGAAGAGCAGTATTGCGAGGAGCATTTCACAACTCACACCAAGCGGGACGACAGCGGACGTTTCAGTGTAAGATTACCTACAAGGGAAGAAAGTCCACAACTTGGAAAATCTTACAAAATAGCGGAGAAACGATTCAGACTACTGGAACAGAGATTCGAGAAGAGACCTGATCTGCGTGCAGATTATTTGAGATTCATGGAGGAGTATGAGATCCTGGGTCATATGAAGTTGGTTCCAGATATAAGCAAGGACGAAGAAGCATGCTGCTATCTCCCTCATCATGCAGTATTGAAGGCTGAGAGTACCACTACTAAAACACGAGTTGTATTCGATGCTTCCTGCAAAACTGACAACGGCGTTTCACTTAATGACACTCTGGCGGTGGGACCTACCGTTCAACAAGATCTGCTATCAATTGTGACAAGGTTTCGTACTCATCAGATTGCGATGACGGCAGACGTTACAAAAATGTACCGTCAGATCAGAGTAGACGACGAAGATGTTAACTTACAGCGCATACTGTGGCGAAAACATCCATCTGAGCTTCTACGCACATACCAACTAAAGACTGTAACATACGGTACTTCTTCAGCGTCCTTCCTAGCCACAAGATGTCTAAACCAGCTGGCTGAAGAAGAAGCACATGCGTTTCCTACAGCATCTTGCGTATTGAAACGGGATTTTTACATGGACGATGTATTGTGTGGTAGCGACACTGTGGAAAATGCTATACAGCTACGAGGAGAACTACAAGAGTTGCTGCAACGAGGAGGGTTCCCGCTCCGCAAGTGGACGTCGAATCACGCGGCTGTACTTGAGACTATACCTAAAGAACTCCGAGAATCACAGTTACCACTACGATTTGATAAGGAAGACAACATCCGAACGCTAGGATTACTATGGCATCCCTTTCTTGACAAGTTCCAGTTTGAGGTCCACATCAAGGAGAACAGTGGAAGGCCCACAAAACGGAAGGTACTTTCAATTATAGCTTCTATATTTGATCCCCTCGGGCTGATAGGACCAGTAATTGTGAGGTGTAAAATTTTCATGCAACAATTATGGCAAGAAAAATTAGGATGGGATGAACCACTACCATCTCCGTTACTTGAAGGCTGGATCGAAATCTTCACTGATCTTCCAGCTCTAAATAACATTCATGTCGACAGGTTGATTCTCTCTGCGGGAAGGGTGATCCTCATACAAGTTCATGGTTTCTCAGACGCTTCTGAACGGGCCTATGGAGCGTGTGTTTACATTCGAAGCACCAACCAACTCGGGGAAGTTTCAGTAAAGTTGGTATGTTCAAAATCCAGAGTGGCTCCTCTGAAACAACAGTCCTTACCTAGGTTAGAACTGTGTGGAGCTCTTTTGTTGGCACGTCTGGTTGATAAGACTACCAACACCTTAAACCTGAAAATTGACCACATGTTCTTGTGGACTGACTCGACAATTGTACTATCGTGGCTTGCAGCTGAACCAACAAAATGGAAAACGTTCGTCGCCAACCGTGTCTCCGAGATACAGCAATTGACTGGAAGAGCCAAGTGGGGTCATGTGATGTCAGAAGATAACCCTTCCGATATTCTTTCAAGGGGAGAAGGACCACTCAGCCTGCGTTGTAATCAACAGTGGTGGCATGGTCCAGCACGGTTACTACAAGATTTAAGTAGCTGGCCCACTAGGGACTCGAAGGACTCTGCAGGTGAACTTCCAGAAAGAAGGGATACGGTACAATGTCTAGTTAGTGCTACTCCATCAGACGAAATCACGACGAGGTTCTCATCCCTCCGTCGCCTACAGAGAGTAATGGCTTATTGCAACAGATTTATGTTCAATTCCAGAAGACACAACGTAAGAAAAACGGGACCACTATCTGGAGAAGAGCTTGAGACTGGCCTTCAGACGTGTATCAAGCTTGCTCAACGTGTGACATTCGCACGGGAAATAGGCGAGTTGAAGTCAAACTCATCAGTTTCACAGCAAAGTGCAATAAAAAATCTGAACCCCTTCTTAGACGGGAACGACTTATTACGAGTAGGTGGTCGCCTACAAAACTCGTTGAAACCATTTGCAGAAAGGCACCAGATCATATTACCTCAGCGTCACAATGTAACCCAGTTGATTATGGCTGATGAGCATGTTCGTCTGCTGCATGCTGGTGCTAATCATGTAACGGCTTCACTTAGGTCCAGATATTGGATAGTAAGCATAAAGAAAGTGATACGGACTGTCATTCACAAGTGTTTGAAGTGTTTTAGACTACGAGCCACTACAGCCACTCAACTCATGGGTCAGCTACCATCGCCTCGAGTGACTCCATCGCGGCCATTCTTGAACACGGGAGTTGACTACGCTGGCCCGCTGTACATTAAACAGGGTGCAACCAGGAGCAAGGTCAAGGTAAAATGCTATGTAGCGTTGTTCGTTTGCCTTTGCACCAAGGCGATACACTTGGAATTGGTTCGTGACTTGACTACACAGGCTTTCATCGCCGCCTTACGGAGATTTGCAGCCAGGAGGGGAAGGTGTGCAAATCTATACAGTGATAATGCTACTAACTTTGTAGGGGCTAGAAATGAATTGTTGAGAGTGCACCAGTCCGAGCAGTGGAAGATAGAAATGCTGAACAACGCAGCCCAAGAAGGATTCACTTGGCATTTCGTTCCTCCTGATTCGCCACACTTCGGTGGTTTGTGGGAAGCTGGAGTTAAATCCATGAAACATCATTTAAGAAGAACAGCTGGCAATGCCTGCTTGACGTATGACGAGATGTACACCCTACTTTGCCAAATACTCCCTGAATGCCACCGACTCCAATCACGGGCTGTCTCTGTAGGCGCTACCCAGCCAAGGCAAGGCCCGCCTAGATTGGAAGGCATTGCCCGGGGGTCCGATGTTTGACATGCCATACAAGCATGTACCCCTTGGCATATACTAGAGAGTTTTCCAGCACAGGCATGCAGCTGTGCGGGGACCTGCGTTTTCAGGCGGATACTACTGCAGGGTACATGGCACACCCACCTGTCGGTTGTGGCCACACCAGACAGGCTCTCGAGCGTAGTCGCACACGTAGGTGGCCCTTCCCCTGACAGCACGCACATATAATTTTGAGTGCCAGACCTCAAAAACATGTACGAAAAGCGTGCGATATAACCTAATGGGAGTTATACCGCACAAATGTTGCGTTTAGAGCTGGCTGTCAAACCCGTAAAGGGGACCTGGGCCAAGAAACCCTTTTAGTCACCTTCTACGACTGGCAGGGTATACCTGTGAGTGTATTCCAACCCTCCCACTCACTGGAGGTCCAATTCGCAAGACAAGCCGGAAACCTAAAAGAATAGCCAAGGTCGCCCCTTTTAGTCGCCTCGTACGACAGACAGTGGATACAGTGGGTGTATTCTAAACCCCCCACCCACAGGGGGATCCTATTTAAGGGCGCAGATGGAGTACAAGAATACACTAAAATAAATGATTCAGAAAATTTCTCGAAATATAAAGTTCTCGAAACTATGTGGACAGTAACAAAAACGGAACCTATTGGAAACAGGCTTCAAACCTTGGGTGTCCTAATGTGAAACCCACATGTGATGACAATTCCACTCCGTTCTTGTAGCCATTTTAGAGGCTTGGCAGATCTTGGTCATCAGACCAAGTACTTGGGTGTGCTGTACATTGAATTTGTCTGATAACGCGTGTTTCGGTGGTGACTATTTGTGTATGTAGCTGCAAGCATTAGGGTAGAGAGGGGGAGAAATGCTTGGGAAAAGCAGCGTCGAGATTCGAACCTCCAATCTCCGAGTTGGGTGGTGCAAGATTGTACGCTCAGAACGCAAGACAGTAATGTTGAATATGGCGTCAAGAAGATGATGATTATTATTATTATTATTATTACTATTATTACAAGTGATATTAGGAAAAAACAGTACGTTAACAAACTTAACAACTTGAAACACAAACTTAGTGCTCTATATTTAGCAGACTGGCCGATGAAAACCGTCTATAATATAAATTATTATTAGTGACTTAAGCCCACTAGAGAGCGCTTATGACTAGTGCTTCTGCATGCCTTCTTTGTTTTCCAATATCACCTCGGTCCAGCCAATAACTTGTCCTTCCTCTCCCGTGTGAGGGGTGGTCGGGTCTTAATCACTTTGGGTAGTGGGGACCAAGAGTTAACACTATCACAAAATTTGGAACGGTCAAGAATATCACAGTCTAAAATCCCAGCTTTATTTAAGTCTTGTTTCACTTCATTAAGCCACAAGCTGCTAATCTTGTAGCCATTAATAAAGTTAAAGATCTTCTTGGTGATTCTATCGTTCCCCATCCGGAAGATTTGCCTGTAGAATTTCAGTCGTCTCCGTCCCATGATAGTCGTGGCTGGTTCCAACTGACGGTATAGCTCGGTGTTTGCTTTAAGTCGATAAGAGCCATCTGGGAGCAATCTTGGTCCATGAATAATTCGAAGGATACGTCTCTCGACTTCTCCAAATCATCCATGTTGCCTCTCTTGTTCATCAAGAGGGTCTCTGCTGCATATAAAAACTGTGGTATAATAACGGTTTTCTAATGACAAATCTTGGCATTTTTTTTAAATACACCTCTTGTTATAGGCTGCATTGAGTTTAGTGCACACCTCTCCGAGATTGAAGAGCCATCTCTGCCTCTATAATAAACAAATGTATTTACTTGTGAAGATTTTGAATGGAAAAGTCGATTAGAAAATAATTTCCAACAAGTCTTCGTGATCCAACAGGGAGTGATATTCTCCACTACCGAAAGGAACAATGTAGCGAGAACATGCATGAACTGTCTTACCTGGTTCGACAGACCGAGAATGCACACTTACAGAGGCAAGCATAATTTATTTATGAATGTGGTCAAATATTTGGTATATTGGAGAAAAACCAAATACAGAAATAATGCACGTTAGAATTTCAACCTCAGATCATCATTTTTAGCCTATTTTCAATTTTGAAAAAAATAGGCTTATGAGATCACCTTTTGTCCGTGTGTGTGTGCGTGTGTGTGTGTGTGTGTGTGTGCGTGTGTGTGTGATTCGTGTGTGTGTCCCCCCCTAATAATATCGAAACGGCTGGAGCGATTTCAATGAAACTCGGGAAGTTCATAGCACTATTCCCGGCGACCTCGACCGTGCCCTTCAAATTTTCTTACGTCTCTCCAATCCAACATGGCGGCTGTGCGAAATATTTCACTAGCATTCAATATCTCCGAAACTATTACCGATATCGCCCTGAAATTGTGTACGGTGATAAAGGGCCCTACTAGAAGTTCACCTATGAGACTTTCAAAAACCTGGTGACTACAAAACCAACATGGCGGCCAAGCGAAGTTGAGATATTTAAATAGACTTTTCTCGCGATTTAACTATCTAAATGTAATGAAACTTGGTACAGCAAATGTTTATACACATTGTAATGCACTAGAGTCTAATTTAGTTCAATTGTTTACATAACCTCAAAATGGCGGCTGTGCGAAATATTTCACTGACATTCTATATCTCCGAAACTATTACAGATATCACCCTGCAATTTTGTACGGTGATAAAGGGTACTGATACAGGTATACCTATGTATATTTCATAAACCTGTAAAGTACGAAAAGAACATGGCGACCAAGCGAATTTAAAATATTTTAATAGACTTTTCTCGTGATTTAACTCTCTGAGCGCAGTGAAATGTGGTACAGTAATTGATTTTGCAGATTGTAATGCACTGCCATCTAATTTAATTCAATTGCTTACATAACCTCAAGATGGCGGCTGTGCGAAATTTTAAAATTAAGTTTTAATTTCTTGTGTCGTAATCATGCGATCGAAGTGAAAGTTTGAATAATGAACCTAGGCAATAATTGTCCTTGAATGGTACATAACTCTATGGCCTATACACATAACACTCCTAAATGGTGAGCTCCCGAAATATTTAGACGGTTCTCAATATCTATGAATCTTTTACAGCAACCAAACTGAATTATTTAATGTTCATAGAGACTATGAACATATGTTCACCTATAGGACTTTCAGGAACCTGGTGAGAACAAATCCAACATGGCGGCGACGCGAAGTATAAATATTTAAATGGACGTTTCTCGCGAATTAACTATCCGAGTGCCGTGAAACGTTGCACGTTAAATGCTTATACAAATGTTGATCCACTGGCATCTAATTTATTTCAATGGTTTGCATTATCACAAGTTGGCTGCTGTGCGTAATTTTAAAATCTCGTTTTTACTTCTTGTTGTCTTATCATGCGATTGAAGTTTGAATACCACACGTACACAATAATCTTAATGTAATAGTACAAAAATAAAAATCCAACCTGGCGACCATCTGAAATATTTAGACGGTTCTCAATATCTACGAATCTGTTACAGCAATTAAACTGAAATTTTGTATGTTGATTGTGGCAGTTAACATAAGTAGGATATATGAAAATAGGCTGTATAGTTCTTCACGGAACTACTTGTTAAACCTTAGTCCAGAGTTAGTTAAAAAGTCTCACAATTTCACATACAGTACTTCATGAGATACTCGGAAATTCTCAACGTTTCCGAACGAAGAAGCCCTATTTGGTAAATGTGACTCAGTACACCCCATGACAAAGCTGAGGTCAAGACATGGCCTGTAATTAGCCACAATGCTGTAACACAGATCCACAGTATATGAAGGAGTGTTTACAGCTAATAAGAGTGTGACAAATGGATAACGTGCGCATTGTGTTGGACTGCTCCGCTCAGAGACTCGTGGGAACTCGCACATGACCAGTGTTCAGTTCGCCATCTCCCCATCTCTACAGCGCGGTACGAATCCCGCCCAGGAAAGTCGGTACTCCAGGTCGTACGATGTCGGCTCGTAAAATATATCTCGTGTAATATGCGGTGATGATAATTATATCCCGGTCACAAGTTCTCCAATACATTGTTCTTGTTTGGTTTCGGCCAACAAAGAACCATGTCATTTCAACTGTTTCCTTTTACCTTTAAAATTAGTCTGGTATTCCTTCATTCGTAGATGGTGCTGTTCCTTTCTCTCTTTTGTCCATGCCTTTCCAGTTTTCAGCGTCGGCTTTGGTTGGAAAATCTGATGTTCGAAGAGATTTCTCTTAAGCTGGTCATGCTTCTGGATATCTTCTCATGACATCCCAATCTCGTGTAGATCTTTTTGTGTCTCACTGAATCTGGCACCGTTTGTCTTTATCTCTTGGAGAAAAGTGAAAAAAATGATAGGTTAATCGTGTTGACATCATTCGGGCCACGTGGCCATAAAACGTAATCCGTCTTTCGCATCGCGTCAGTAATTTTCTCCACATTATTATTATTATTATTATTATTATCAATAATAGTAATAATAATATTGTCGTTGTTGTTGTTGTTCTTATTGCTGCTGTTGTTGTTTTGCCCAATCAAATACTTCATACCATCATCTCCTTACTTCCTGAATCTAACCTTTGTGGGCTGAGACATGGGCACACATTGTTGGGGAGGGGACTTGGGCTCCGTCAATGTCAAATGAAAATATGATTACTTAATATTACACATCTCAATTGTGTGTTATAGCAACAAAGACAACATTATTTTTGATAGCATAATATATGCAGGAAAGTAGGCCTAGTTCTGAAACACTCACAACATTTCCCATGATTACCGTGGGTATGCATTGTACAGTACTGTTTGTAGAAAGTGAAACACCCAGAAGAAATGGTCGGAGACACTCCCAGAACAGAGGGCGTGTAGGCCTGCGGTAACATACTAAGTGATTGAAATCGCGACAGTTGGCGTGCACATTGGCCCACCAGTGCCCTCTGTCGTGGGACCGGACAGGTCAGTGTTCAGCACAGCTCTGTCGGCGTGGGGCCGTCATGCCAAGTAGAAACGTGTAAGCAAGTGCAACGATACCTCGCCGATATCACAGGGTGGACTATCAGCATGTGAGTGCGGTTGAACGGGGCAGAATGCTTGGGCTCCGGGAGGCGGATCTGTCGTTCTGGGACGTTGCGGCCCGTACAGGACACGCTGCGTCACTAGTAAGGCGTATGTGGGACAGTGGAGAGAGGAGGGCCGTACACAGCGATTGCCTATAACTAGCGATCGCGCCTCGTACGTCTTGCGGGCAATCTTAACAGTGACCGCTACGTCAGGGAAGTTTTACAGCCCGCGGCACTGCCCCTCTTGCAGGCCGTTCCACAGGCCATATTTCAGCAGGACAATGCCCGCCCGCATGTGGCGAGGAATGCGCAAGCCTTCTTCGCAGAACGACGGATACCTCTGCGTCCCTGGCCTGCCCGTTCCCCTGATATGTCGCCCATCGAACATGTCTGGGATATGGTCGGTAGGCAACTTGTTTGTTCAGGTCCACCTGTCGCCACTGTTGATGCTTTGTGGACACACCTACAAACTGCGAGAGAGGGTACTCCCCAGCAGCGTATTCAAGCGCTGTATGATTCCATGCCATGACGTCTAGCGGCTCTGAGTGCAGCACGTGGTGGCACGACGCCGTACTGAAGATCGACCTCAACGTGCATGTACCTGACTGTCCTTCTAATCAGTAATGTATTGTCGTGTCCCTAATCAGTGGTATAAAATGCAATGTGGTCACATCTCTTGTTCTTGGTGTTTCACTTTCTACAAACAGTAGTGTATATGAATAGCAAGCTGCATACCAGCTCTCTCTTCATCTAAGACTTGGAAATGTGTTCTGGTCGAGGTATAGCAACAAACTGGTGTAAGTGGCTAAACGCGCCTGCCCTGGCAACAGGAGATATCGGTTCGAATCTCGATTGCGGTCACATTTTCAATCCTTACTCAACAGTCAGGACCGCTCCGAGAAGAGCTACTCTCTTCAGGTAGCTCTAGTGTCGTCTGTGAGTTCACGGTGAACTCTACGGTACCCAGGAAGCCTGGTGTATTCTATGGAATACACGGTAAGACAGAGTAAGCTTTTGCTTCTCTTTGCTTCAGTTCAGCACTTCCTTTTTTCGCAAACACCAACAGTGATCTCCTGATTTCTCTTTGTTGGTATATGTTTCTTACACCACCTGTAAGTCTGTTCTAGATATATATCTTCCATGACCCACCTAGCGTCATCTAGCAGCGAATCTCTGAAGTTCCTCAATTCTTCCCTGTACAAGAGGACTTCCTTACCAATCTAGCCACCAGATCTCGTCGCTATCGCCAGCTATCATCTCCGTGATCAAGAGAACTTCGTCTACTTTTTCACCCTCCAGGCTGCGCTAGTGACGCCTACTATCAACTCTTTGAAGACCATTTCATCAAGAAGATTTTTTATTACTGTAATGTTGGCTATTCTTATATGTATTCCTTTTGTCTCCTACCCCCACTCTTTTCGCCTTCCCTGGTCTCTCCGCGCCTCGTTGAGCAGGTCTCACTTGTACGTCGGAAGTCAAACCAGTCAGTTGGAGCTTAATAAAGCTCGCCTCCTCTACTCTAGAGGCAAACTTTTAAATTCGACGCCATGTTCGAGTTTTAGAATCAACCGTCAACAGCAACATCACCTTCTTCATGAAGCAAAGATAAGTACCGACTTCATGTTTTAACCACATTCTCATCGCTTTTAAAAGGCTCAATGCTTTTATTTGGATTTTATAGACAGTGAAAGTTGCTATGTGATAATAACTGCTTTCAAGAGATCTTCTTGATCAAACTCAAACTATCAAGTCTAACTTTCAAAATGAAAGATTTTCTGAGATGCTATCTCACATCGAGGGATATATCTAAAATACCCACTGTCTATATAATCTAGTTTTCCGCCGAGGGATTCTCTACCCAATTTAAACAACTCATCATTGCTCTGGAACCTTCCAGAACCTACACTCTATCTACCAGCTATACTGTCATGTACTTTCCTCTCACATATGGGAATACTTTTTAAACTAAGGAATCTTCCTCAAGAACTGCTAATCAATATCTAATTTTTCTTCCTCCGTTGGGATTTTTCTGGTGCATTCAACTATAACCTACAAGTTTTTCATGCAATAGACTCTCGCAATTCTAGTGTAACTAGTTATTTTCCACCATTGCAATAACTTTCTTTGCCATCAACTTTTTGTGCTACTACAGTGAACTTTTCAACTATATCAACAGACTATAGTGAAAACAGTGCCTGCTCAACTTTTCATCCGCGTCGCGCTCGTCCGAGTACAATAAATACGGCCATGAACACTCTTCCACAATCCCATTTGATCCTTCCCAAACCCTTTACTAACAAACTAGAATAATAAAATTGTTACTTTAGGTCTTTTTTCAATGAGGTGTCACTCTCCATAAGTGCCCTCCCTTACTTGTTCCACGTACAACGAATTAATGTCTGTAAAACTTTGTGTCTAGTACAAGCCTTAAATTATATTGTTTCTCCCTTCTAATTAGGGAATCCAATTCTTTCTACTCAAAAATGAGTTATCTCTAGGTTCCACGAAAGGGAAATTTGCCCCATTTTTCTCGTGATCCCTACTTAAACATAGGAGTTCTAGAAACTTCCTTTCAATTTTTCTCTTCAGGTTTCACAATAAGTGACCTGCCCTATTTGTATAATCTCCTATGTATAATCTACCCACGTAGTTCTGTATTAATACAAGAAGTTATAGAAACTTCTATTTCATTCTTCCTGTTTTTGTTGTTGTTGCTTTCGAAGTTGTTATTTGTTCATATTTCTAAGATACCTATCTAGAAATCCTTAAAGTACACACCTTGTACTTGATTTATTGTTTAACCTTAATTACGTCAATTATCTTTAAATTTTATATTTATTAATCTTAGCTATTTCAAAATCTCACGAAGATTTTAAAGCATATAAAAGGTTTAAAATCAAAAGAATTGTCAATTGCCTGGCGCAAGCTTTAGATGTTTTCGGAGGTCTGCGACCCCAATTGTTTATAAAAATCAAAATTATATATTTGTTACATAAACTACTTCTTTTTACATTGTTAAATAAATTAAGATTTGTTCTTTTGATTTATAATTTCTCAAACATAACGGTTAGGCAAGATTCTGTCTTCCTTGACTCTTCCTTTATGCCCTCTTTAATAAAAATAAATCCATTGATAGGGTGTTCACCACTTGTTGCATTTCAGCAAGAACTCTTAGTTACTAACTTAGTAAAGTCTCTCTTAGCTTTAATAGCTAATTCTAACTGGCCAGTAAAGCAAGCATAGCTCGCTACGCCAGCTTCCTGCTTGTGGAGATTCTCTCTACCACTTACGGTCGGTTTTTCAAAATTTAAGTGTTTCTCATTGTCTAAACCTTAGTCGGCGCCTTGCTGGGTAAAAGCAGAGTCATTTCAAAATGCAACTATTGGTACACTTACCAAAATCATTCCCAAGGGTATAATTGCTTTATTCCTATCCTTCTTGTAAGCATTCGGTCGCTCTTTAGAAATTCTACAATTTCAAGAACAAAAATATCAAGGCTGATTCAAATTATTTGTATTCTTCAAAATACTTGTTTAGAAACAGACTCCTTTGAACAGATACACAATAAATCTGTTACTCCTTGTCTTGCCAGACCACCACCCTTCCCCATAGTAGGTATATTTATGCTTGAGAGGGTATACGCTATAGCAACTTTCTTGCGAATAGCCCAAGTTCCGGCTGCGTTTCCTGTTAGCTTCGCCCAGGTCCCTACCCACTTTAGGAATCGGAAAACGGATTTGCAGTGGCAGCTGCCTTTGAGTATACTTAAAGTTAAATTATAACTTCTGTTGGACTCTCGTCCTATTTCTCCATCCTTTTTCTCCAGTCCGATATCCACTTCTTTTTCTTCATCATCTGCCCTTGGGGGTTAGGTTATTCCCAAGCTAATAATCTACCCAAAGCCACAATCAGCACTCTTCATCCAAGAATTATGTAGTGTAATATGGTCTTGTCGCACAGTGAATGGAGTGCTCGGAAACGTGGCCAAAAGACTAATGTATTTCGATTTGCACAACAGTAGTGTGTTTTGGACAGTTCAGATGCCTCCTCCTCCTCCCCTCCTCCAAGATGGCGGCAGCCCGATAACTTCCGAACCCGTGGTCGGATTTTGACGAATGAGGTGTCATTGAACTCGGGCTGACACCCCCTTTCCAATGGACGATATATTTCCACCCCAAAAATAAAACCTACCCCTACTAGAGGGTGAAATTGAATTTTTTTGAGAATCTCTGTTACCAATTGCAACATGTGAGAGTTTGAATGCCGATATGGATTTAAACGTTGTTCCACATAAAGTGCATATGTTCGGTGGAAAGCCACTATGAATTAGCATGCCCACTCATGGCTTTTGTAAGAGGGTGGGGGAGCGGATCCCTATGGATGGGTTATTGTTGACGAGTCATTGTTGGTGGGGTCATTGTTGTCGGTTCCCTGTGGACGGGTCCTCGTTGACAGGTCCTTGTGGACAAGTCCTTGTGGACAGGTCCTTGTGGACGAGTCCTTGTGGACGAGTCTGTGTGGACAGGTCCTTGTGGACAAGTCCTTGTGGACGAGTCCTTGGCCCTTTGGACTGATCCCTTTGGACGGGTCCCTTTGGCCTTGTTCCTGCGGACGAGCCCATGAATTTATTTATATTATGTCACAGGGTCAAAGTACATTTTGCGTGTAAAGCAGTGTGTTGAACTGACGTTGTTCATTACTACTATAATGGGATAACGATATGAAAGGAAAGTGACGAAATACATGTGAACACGTGTGAGATGACCTTACTACCGTCCTCCTTGTGAAACAAGTCACATCCTGTTTTGGTTCATATGTGAGAAAATGCAAGTTCATGTGTAATATGACCTAACACACAAGTGTACACATGTGCACGTGCACGATAAGAGCTAACAAGTCACAACCTGTTTTGACAGTGGTGGGAATAAGGCTAGAGACATGTACGAGTAGTCAAATTACACCGGCAGACAACCCCTTTCCTATGGATAACTTATTTCCACTTTAAAATAAAATCTACCTCTACTAGAGGGTGAAATAATAATTTTTAGGTAAAAGTCGCTTTCCATGTGCAACATGTGGGAGTTTGTATGCCAATATGAAATTAAACTCGTTCCACATAAAGTGCATGTATACAACTGAATGCCGCTATGATTTATCATTTTTTGTTTTTGTTTTGTTTAACGAATGCGCAATTGTTTTTTTTGTAAGAGGGCGGGCTTTTTGAATAATGATTTATAGATACGTTTTTTTTACAAATTAACCAAAGATCCAAAAACTAATAGGTCATCGGCTTTTTAGTATCTTATGAACTAAGAAAGCTAGGGACTTGTATGAGGGGTCGTTGGACTTGGGGTGACGCCCTGTTTTTTGAATGTATTATTCATTTTTTGTCAAAAGGGCCTAACTGCACTTTCGTTAATATCTCGCTAACTAATAATCACAGAGGGTCAAGTGAGATGTCATAGAACTTAAAATGGCCAACCCCTCCCCATGACTAATGAATTTACCCCAAAATAAAACAGCAAGGTCATTAACCTAAGATTTTATCAACTAATAATCAGAGAGGGACAAGTAAGGTGTCACAAGACTCAGGATGGCCAACCCTTTTCCATGACCAACGAATTTACCCAAAATACCCAAAACAGCAAGGTCATTGACCTAAGATTTTATAAACTTATCAGTGAGGTGTCATAGGACTACGAATGGTTAACCCTTTCCCATGACCAATGAATTTACCCCAAAATCCAAAACAGCAAGGTCATTGACCTGAGATTTTATAAACTAATAATCGGATATCAACATGTGAGGTGTCATAGGACTTGGTCAACCCTTTCCCATGGCTAATGAATTTACCCAAAAATACCCAATACACCAAGGTCATCGACCTGAGATTTTATAAACTAATAATCGGATATGGACATGTGAAATGTTTACAGTGAGTGATTAAACATAGCTAGGTAGTGATAGAATTATTGTAGGCTACATGTATGGTGACTGACAAATCTGGAACTTGTTTTCAGATCAAACTGCAGTACAGAGAGAGTATAGGTTGTAGGTATGGGATAATAAATGACAAATGGTGTATACGAAATCTGATTTATCGAATCAAGAAATAAGAGTAGACAATATTTAATTGATTGGTTAAAGAGGATAGCTAAAATCCTAAAAGTTGACTATATCGAACTAAACTGATCCAAGCTGAATCAAACCCAACTAAACCGAACTAAACCGAAGCAAACTTAATAAAAAACAAGCCAATGGTTTAAGTGTAAAACTTGTGGGTGAATGTGGTCATTGGTAATGTCAGAAAAAGAAAGGGATAACGCTCTACCTATAGAGGGTAAGGCAAAGCTAGTGCATAATGCTAATGCACACACACAAGTACATGAAACACACACACACAACTAACCTATACTGTTTTTATGGGTTGACTGTTAAAACTTGCTCAGTGGTTACTGGGACAAGATGGTCGCTACACACAACAAGCGTTAAATACTTGAGGCTAATAATCTACACACACACACACACACACACACACACACTTGTTCTAAACTAAACTGTCTTGCTGACAGTGCTCACACTGTAGGAAGATGACAGAAATGCTTGGCTAACAGAAATACATTCATTTCCGGTCGTCTAATGTTACCAGCTAACCATTTTGTGCTGCAGTGGCGAGCACATGTGCCACTTACACTAGAGATTTTAACTCGTTTTCAAGCTCTAAGTCCTAGAACGAATCAAACTAAGAAAAAAAGGGCATGGTGGCGCAGTGGTTAAGCTGTTAGCCTTTCACTAAAGTGGACTAGGGTTTGATTTCAGGTTAATACGCATGTCATAAATATATAAAAAAGCAGAGATAATGTTTTAAACCGATTACACTCGTCTCTTTTCAAATTATTACTTGAATTACAAATACAAAGGTGGACTGGGTGTGATATACAGTTAATGCTGCCTATCGCACACTAGCTGTAAGGAAGCCATATGTAGAGCTATATGTAGAGAACTACCTAGCGATTTCATGAACTGGTATAGCTATGTCGCATAAACGGTGCAGGATACAATCCAGCAACTATAATTCGTATCTTGTGGAACAGAGAAAATGCACTTTTACCTTGATGGATAACAAATGTGTGCAGAGCAATGACCTACGCATTAGCCTACCAAGGGGTTATAACCACGAGGAGGAGGTGTGATTACTATATTTTAGTGTTTAGAGACATGGTTTTTGTAACCAGTAGATTTAATTGATTTAGTATTTTGTAAATATTTTTTTAATTGTAAATAGTTAATTTTTTGTAAATAGTGGAAACCATTTATTTTTGTGATGGTAAATGTTAAATGTATAATTAAAGTTCTTTGGGATGAATGTGCATGTCAATGATGTGTTTAGGGATAAATAGAGTGGTTGTGTGTTTGTTCTCAAAGACAGGTTGGTGTATTCTTTGAATACACGGTACCTGAGATATAATTTTTACTGCTCTTTGCATGTTCATTTCTTCCTTCCTCTTTGTCAAACACCAACAGTGATCATCTGGTTTCTCCTTGTTGGGCATATCTCTTATGTCTTCATAAGTATGTTTCAGATATATAACTTCTGTGACCCACCTAGCGTCATCTAGTAGCGAACCTCTGAAGCTACTCAATTCCTCATCGTGCAAGAGGACTTACATATCCATCTGGCCACCAGATCTCGTTACTATTGTCAGCTATTTTCTCCTTGAGCAAGAGGACTACGTCTACTGTTTCACTCACCATGCTGCGCTAATATCGCCTACTATCAACTCTTAGAAGACCATCCATCAAGAAGAAAATTTATTTTTGATAAGTTGGTTATGCTGATATGTATACCTTTTGTTTCCTACCCCCACTCTCTCCCCTTCCTAGGACCTTCCGTGCTTCGTTGAGCTGCTCTCATTTCTCCGTCTGCAGTTGACTCGTTCAGTCAAAGCTCTGCTCGAGCTTGCCTCCTCAAACCAAGAGGCTCACCCTCTTTTACGCCATGTTGGCTAAGTAATCATCAATAGAAACTTCGACTTCAACATGAAATCAAGATAAGTACCATTTTTAAAAAGTTTTAACCTCATCTTCATGGTTTTAACTTCCAAGTGCTTTTAATTATAATTTATAGGCAGTGTGAAATTATTTACTTTGGGGCAATAATCATTCTTCGTGGGATTTGCCATGTTGAGCTTTTCCTTGTATAAGCCAACCTTACTAAAAAAGAGCTTTTCTTAAGCTATTCAAACGAGAAATCCTCTCGCTACGTGGGATATTATCTAATACCCGCTGTCTATAATTATAAAGCTAGTTCCTCCGTTGGATTTTCTCAACCCCATTTTCTGCTAAGGTCGTTCTGGAACCTTCGAGACCTTGTTCTCTATCTGCGAGTCTTGCCGTCAAGTATTGTTCACGCACTTGCGAAAATACTAGTTAAAATGAGGAATCTTCCTTATAAATTTTTGCAATAGCTAACTTTCCTCCACCGCTGGAACCTCTAGAACCTTCTATGGCGCATTTAATTGTAAATCACAACTTTTTCAAGAAATAGACTTTCACCTATATAGTGCAATCAGTTATCTCCATAATTGCAATAACTTTTTTTCTCATAAACTTTAGTGTTTCTATAGTGAACTTTGAATCAATCTTTACAGACTATAGTGATAATCAGTGCTTGCTCCACGTTTCTACCGCGTCGCGATCGTCCGGTTATATTAAATACGGCCATAAACATTGATCCTATATCCCAATGATCTTTCTTCAACCTTCTACTAACAACTATTATTAATAAAACTGAAACTTTTCTATAAGGTGTCACTCACGAGGTGCCCTTCCAACTTTGCTAGTTTAACATTAATTAAATTCTGCATAATTGCTTGTGTGATACAAGTTTTAAATTCACGTTGTTCCTTTCCCATAATCAGGGAAAACAATTCTCTAAACTCTTGAGCGAGTCATGTTCAGGTTTCACGAAATGGAAACTGTCCCATTTGGCGAGTGATTCCTGCTCAAACTTGGGAAGTCTAGAACTTTCCCTTTCACTTTCTTCAGGTTTCACAGTAAGTGACCTGCCCTCTTTGTATAATTCTCATATATTAATTCTGTATAAATATAAGAAGTTGTAGGAACTTCTATCTTATTTTTCATGTTGTTATTATTGTTATTTTCAAAGTTGTCACTTTCTCTAGAACATTCTCTCTTGAATTTCTTAAGGTGCACTTTTTGTACTCCAATTCACGTTCAAGCTTTAATTATTTCATTGCTCATTTGTTTAAATCTTATAAAGATTTTAGAAAAATGTAAGGTTTGAAACCTTGTAAATTGTCAATTGCCTGGAGCAACCGTTTAATGTTGAGAGGTCTGCGACCCTATTTGTTAAAAAGTTCAAATGAACTATGTTTATTAAAATTATATTGCATAATTGTTAATTTCCTCAAACTTTTTCTAATTGTAAAATAAACAAATCTTTTCCCTTCGCTTTTTCATTTTCGAATATAAAGTTTAGGCAAAATCCTGTCTTCCTTGACTCTCCTCACTCAATGACATTAAAATCTTTAATAGGGCTTTTACCATTTGTTGCATTTGAGCAAGAACTCTTAATTTTCACCTCACTAAAGTTCTTCTTAGCGTTAATAGCTAATTCTAATTGGCCAGTAAGGCAAGTAAAGTTCGCTAAGCCAACTACCTGCTTGTGGAGACCCTCTTCGAAAACTTATGGTCAGTTTTCTAAAATATAAGTGTTTCCTTTTGTCTAAACTTTTAGCCGGCTCCTCGCTGAGTAAAAGCTTAGCCATTGTCCAATGCAACCATTGGTTCATTTACCAAGATTACCCAATAAGGCATAATCTTTTATCATATTCCTTCTTAGAGACACTTGGTTGCCCTTACAGGAACTCCATAATTTTGGAAATTGAAAATACCAAGCTTGAGTTAAATCATTGGCATTCTTCGAATTACTTTGTAAAACCTAATTTCTTTGAGAAGACATACAGTAAATTTGTTCCTCTAAGTCTTGCCAGACCATCACCCTTCCCCATAGTACTTTTATACATGCTTGGGAGGAAATGTACTAAAGCCTCTCTCTTGCAAACCGCCCAAGTCCTAGCTGCGGTTCCCGTTAGCCTCGACCAAGCTCGTACCTACTTTAGGTATCCGAGAGTTAATTTCCATTGGCAACTGCTTCTAAGGGTATTTAAATCTCAACTTATTAATTTTGTGGGACTCTCCTCCTATTTTTCTATCCTTTTTCTCCAATCCCAAATCTACTTCCTTCTCTTAATCATCTTCCCTTGGTGGGTGGGTTATTCCCTAGCCTATAATCTACCCAAAAATTTGGTGCCGAAACCCGGGAGAGCCCATTTTTTCTTTTCTCTTTTTAAAATAGTGTCATTTGACAATACTTTGCATATTTCTAATATCTGTGTTGAATATTTCAGCTATAACCACATCGTGCAAAGCCTGTGAACGGGAAAGAGGCCGCTCCTGTCTCCTATGGTGTGTCCCATTCTTTCTACTCATTCGCTGCTGCCAGCTTGACAGCATTTCCAAGGTTCCACAGTTTCGTGAGTTACATTTTCATTTACCTTCTTTAATATGGCTCCCACTGATAAGGATAAGGATGAAAAACTTACTTCTAAACGAGCATCCTATAAAGGGCAAATTACCCGATTCAGAAGGTACATAAAAGAATTAGATCCCTCAGACGCGCAATTAGATTTGTTGAAACATCGTGTAAAGGATTTTGAACGTTCTTATGAAAACTACTGTAACATTCAAACTGAAATTGAAACTTGCATGCTCAATCAAACAGAAGATCGTGTCGAAGTAGAGAACTTATATTACGAAGGCATAGGTTCTGCTTTCAAAATAATACGCCAACTCGAAGAGGAGCAGAAAAAGGACGCTTCTGTTCTTGGTTCCCTTCACGAACCCCAAACTTCTTTCCGTGAGGGCACTCACAAGCCCAAACCTACTTTACCGAAAATTGATTTACCCCATTTTTCTGGAGATGAATCCACCTGGGATTCTTTCTATGAATTATTTTGCTCCCTTGTTCATGACAATGAAGACATTCAAGTCATTTACAAGTTTCATTACTTGAGATCTATCCTTCGAGGTCAAGCTTTGCAGTTAGTTGAAGCACTTCCTCTGCGTGCCGAAAATTACCCCATTGCCTTTAACTTATTAAAAGAAAGATATGAAAATTCACGTTTACGTATTCAACGCCATATTAAGGCTCTATTTAACCTACCTGCGTCACAGCACAATGACGTCACTAGTTTGCGTACTTTAATTGACACTACCCAACTCCACGTTAAAGCTTTGTCCCAATTAGAGCAGCCTACTGAACATTGGGATACTTTCCTAATACATTTAGTAGTCTCTAAAGTTGATGCTGCTACCCTCAAAGCTTGGGAAATTGAACTTTCTAAGGAAGACGACTACTCTTACGAGCATTTAGTCACTTTCATAAATGCTAGATGCCAACTTTTAACCGCTCTAGCTAATCAAAGTGAACCTTCATCTCCTAGTTCCAAATTCGAATTAATGTCCATCAAATCCAAAAGTGAACGCTCGGCGTCCAATACCCAAAAACCCGGGTCCAGCTCATCCAAATTCAAATCAAACACTACTGGTTACCCAACTAGGTCTAGTGAACGTCGTGTTGCTAGCTCTATTGTTTTAAACACGCAAGGTGAACCTCGCAAAAGTTTAAACGAACCGGTAAAGTGCATACTTTGTAAAGATCCCCATGCCCTATACCTCTGCAAATCCTTTAAAGAAATGTCAGTCGATGACAGACGAAAATTAGTCGCTCAAAACAAACATTGTTTCAACTGCCTAGCGCCCACGCATTCTGCTTCTAGCTGTAAGTCCACAAGACTTTGCTACCATTGTGAAAAGGCTCATCATACTCTGCTACATCGTCATGATCAGGCAAGGTCATCGACAGCATCTACTTCGCCGAAAAATGATAGTGCTAACAATTCTAATGCTTCATCTTATATTCAAAATGCTAAGTCCATTCGCAGCGCGCAAGTATTGTTGTCTACTGTCCAAATTGACGTTCAGGATAACTTTGGCAACTGGGTCCGTGCACGCGGTCTTCTAGACTCAGCGGCAACTCATGATTTTGTGTCCAATTCCTTGATTAGAAAACTAGGCCTACCTGTAAACCCCACTTCCATCAACGTGTCGGGCATCAACAGCTCAAAATCGCAAGCTTTACAATTCTCAAAGCTAACTATAAGAGATACTTGTCATAGAAACAACTTTCTTAAACTTAATTGTCTAATTCTTAATAGCATTGGAGAAGACACTCCTAGTCACTCGGTTGATATTTCGGGGTTAAACATTCCCTCGCATTTAAGGTTAGCCGATCCTTCGTTTAACACACAAAATCCCATTGACATACTCTTTAGTGCCAATGTCTTTTGGAACTGCCTTCGGAAACAGGTTCGCAAGCTATCCTCAAACGTGGTCGCTAGAGACACTAATTTTGGATGGATTGTCACAGGGCAACTTCCCCATTATTCTCCTCAACCCGCATCGCAATGTTACTTCTCCAATACTGATCTGGAACAGTTTTGGAGGCTTGAAAATGTTGATTCTCCTAATGTAACTTCTTCAGAAAATGAATTCTGTGAGCAACTTTTTTTGAACACGACCACTCGTTCTTCTGATGGCCGGTTCATTGTTCAAATGCCAAGATTACACAATCCCCCCAAACTTATTAACTCTCAGCCTAAAGCTCGAAAAGCTCTCTTTGCTATCGAGAGCAAATTCAAAAAGGAACCCCTCGTCAAAAAGCAGTACACTGAGTTCATGGATGAGTATGAAAGCTTAGATCATATGGAGGTTGTTAACAAATCCGATGATGAATTGCACCCCCCAATCGAAACGGTTTATTTAAATCATCATCCTGTGTGGAAAAACCCTTTTGTAAAAGATAAAATCCGAGTTGTTTTCAATGGTTCATCACCCGACGTTAATGGCAACAGCCTTAATGACACTCTTTATTCTGGTCATGCTATTCAATCAGATTTATCTGCTATACTTTTAAACTTTCGATTATTTCCCATAGCTGTCATAGCCGATATAAAACAGATGTACCGTCAAGTGTTAATTCAACCAGAACAACGAGATCTTCAAAGAATCTTGTGGCGTGATGAAATCAATAAGCCCATTAAGGTATTTCGCTTGAAAACGGTTACCTATGGCTTAAAACCCTCTGCTTTCCTTGCTATCCGATCCCTACACTTGCTTGCCTCACAAGATGGTCATTTATTTAACCCCAAAGCCTCTGAAGCACTAACTACGTCATTCTATGTTGACGATTATTTGCAATCCTTCCCCTCTTTGGAGGAAGCTTCTTTTGTATCTTTAGAACTTCAAGCATTACTAAGGAATGGAGGTTTCCCACTTCATAAGTGGAACTCCAACTCCCCTGAGTTTCTCGCTCAGTTTCCCATTGAAGACGTAGATCCTTCTTCTGTCGAAATTTGTGGAAACTCCGAATCTATAAAAACTCTAGGAGTTCACTGGTGCACTAGCACTGACACTCTTATCTATAAAGTTTCGCTCGCAGAAGAGCTTCCTAATACAAAAAGACAAATCCTCTCTGAAATTGCAAAAATTTTTGATCCGCTTCAATTTCTTGCCCCAGTTATCGTTATAGCCAAACTCTGTGGTCACTTAAATGTGAATGGGATGACGCTGTCCCTCTTTATTTTCTTAATCGTTGGCTCTCGTTTCGCAGCAATTTGTTGGATCTGTCCCTTATTGAAATTCCCAGGAATTTAATCAGCTCTCATTCTAATGCATCTTTATTCCTTCACGTGTTCGCGGACAGTTCCGAAAAAGCTTATGGTTGCTGTGCATATTTAGTTTATCACGATTCACTCTATGGATCTCCAGTTTCTAACCTTGTTTGTGCCAAATCGAAGGTCGCTCCTCTTAAAACTATCACTTTGCCTAGGCTCGAACTGTGCGCTGCACTAATGGCTGCAGAACTTGTCAAGAAATTACGGGAAGTATTAAAGGTCGAATTTTCGCAAATCTATCTCTGGAGCGATTCTATGATCGCCCTTTCTTGGATCGCCAAAAACCCCTCTCACTGGCAAACTTTTGTCGCAAACAGGGTTTCCAAAATTCAAACTCTTTCTTCTGGATGTCAATGGAGGCATGTTCCCAGTGCGGATAATCCAGCTGATATCATCTCTCGTGGTTGTTTACCCTCTCAATTGGCAGCTTCCCAATTGTACTGGCATGGGCCCTCGTGGCTAATCGACGAATCTTCCTCATGGCCTTCTAAACCCCCAGCTACAAACTCCAACTTGCCTGACGCTAAAGTACCTCTACCCATTGCTTCGTGTCTTGTTTCCAACGCATCTCATCCTTTGTTGTCACGCTATTCTTCCTTCCATAAATTACTACGGATTGTTGCCTATCTCCTTAGATGGAAATATCTTGTGGTTGACCAACCTCTTCTCCCTAAACCACACCTTACCAATCATGAATTGAATCTCGCTACCATTAAGATTTTACAACTGACACAGCAAGAAGCCTTTTCTTCTGAATTGTCATTGCTTTCTTCTAAAAGAGATCTTCCCAAATCCAGCCGTCTTCGTGCTTTAGCCCCGTTTCTTGATGATCATGGGTTACTCAGGGTAGGTGGAAGGCTCTCGCAATCTTTACTCTCTGAAGACAAAAAGCATCCCGTTATTTTGCCTTCCAAACATCACGTAACTTCCTTAATTATACGTGACTTTCATTACCGTAATCTTCATGTTGGTACACGTACTCTGCTCTGCCTCTTAAGAGAAAAGTACTGGATTATAAATGGAATTCATGAAGTTTCTTCTGTAATTCATAAGTGCATTCCTTGTTTCAAAGCGAAACCTAAAATCAACACTCAATTAATGAGCGATCTGCCCTCTTTTCGTTCTTCTCCTATACGCCCATTTGCTTTAACTGGCGTGGACTATATGGGTCCGTTCCAATATCAACGAAACTCTCCTGAAGCTAAACGCAAATTGTTTGGTAAGCTTTATGTTTCTCTCTTTGTTTGCATGGTTACCGGCGCAATCCACTTGGAACTAGTAACGAATGCTTCTACTTCTTATTTTTTATCAGCTGTCTCTCGTTTCACCGCTAGGCGTGGTGTTCCTTCTGAGATGTTCTCTGATAACGCTTCCACCTTTCAGGGCGCAGCTTCCCTGTGGAAGAAAGCTCTCACTTCCTCTCCTGCCATGGAACAAATCTCTAATTTTTCTTATTCAAAAGGTTTCAAATGGCGCTTTATACCTCCTTACGCTCCGCATCATGGTGGTAGGTGGGAATCTTGCGTAAAGCTCACTAAACGTCATTTAAGAAAAGTCTTAGGTAATCGAATTCTGACTTACGAAGAATTCAATTCACTTTCTGTTTTGATTGAAGGTGTTGTTAACTCTCGCCCTTTAACTCCACTTTCCAATTACCCTGATGACCTACTTCCACTCACCCCTGGTCACTTCCTTATCGGCACTTCTCTTTCTGCCCCTCCTCCTCTTCCCAATTCTTACAGGGATTCTAATCTACCTATCGCTTGGCGGAAACTTGAAGCCCTCCGTAATTCTTTTTGGAAAAGGTGGAACTTGGAATATTTAACTTCCTTGCAACGGAGGCAGAAGTGGTTTCTTTCCAGTCCCGACATTAAAGTGGGGGACTTGGTCTTGGTTAGGGATGTTTCACCCCCCCCTAGTATGGATTTCTGGTAGGGTGACCGAATGTTACCCTGGAAGAGATGGGAGAGTCAGGGTGGCCAGAATCTTGACCACTAATGGACCAATCACAAGACCACTGTCTTTGATCGCTCCTCTTCCAATAAATGTGTAACTGTTTATTTGCTCTCTGTTGGTGTTGTTCCCCCCCCCCCCAGTATGGTGTATTCTTTGAATACACGGTACCTGATATATAATTTTTACTGCTCTTTGCATGTTCATTTCTTCCTTCCTCTTTGTCAAACACCAACAGTGATCATCTGGTTTCTCCTTGTTGGGCATATCTCTTATGTCTTCATAAGTATGTTTCAGATATATAACTTCTGTGACCCACCTAGCTTCATCTAGTAGCGAACCTCTGAAGCTACTCAATTCCTCATCGTGCAAGAGGACTTACATATCCATCTGGCCACCAGATCTCGTTACTATCGTCAGCTATTTTCTCCTTGAGCAAGAGGACTACGTCTACTGTTTCACTCACCATGCTGCGCTAATATCGCCTACTATCAACTCTTAGAAGACCATCCATCAAGAAGAAAATTTATTTTTGATAAGTTGGTTATGCTGATATGTATACCTTTTGTTTCCTACCCCCACTCTCTCCCCTTCCTAGGACCTTCCGTGCTTCGTTGAGCTGCTCTCATTTCTCCGTCTGCAGTTGACTCGTTCAGTCAAAGCTCTGCTCGAGCTTGCCTCCTCAAACCAAGAGGCTCACCCTCTTTTACGCCATGTTGGCTAAGTAATCATCAATAGAAACTTCGACTTCAACATGAAATCAAGATAAGTACCATTTTTAAAAAGTTTTAACCTCATCTTCATGGTTTTAACTTCCAAGTGCTTTTAATTATAATTTATAGGCAGTGTGAAATTATTTACTTTGGGGCAATAATCATTCTTCGTGGGATTTGCCATGTTGAGCTTTTCCTTGTATAAGCCAACCTTACTAAAAAAGAGCTTTTCTTAAGCTATTCAAACGAGAAATCCTCTCGCTACGTGGGATATTATCTAATACCCGCTGTCTATAATTATAAAGCTAGTTCCTCCGTTGGATTTTCTCAACCCCATTTTCTGCTAAGGTCGTTCTGGAACCTTCGAGACCTTGTTCTCTATCTGCGAGTCTTGCCGTCAAGTATTGTTCACGCACTTGCGAAAATACTAGTTAAAATGAGGAATCTTCCTTATAAATTTTTGCAATAGCTAACTTTCCTCCACCGCTGGAACCTCTAGAACCTTCTATGGCGCATTTAATTGTAAATCACAACTTTTTCAAGAAATAGACTTTCACCTATATAGTGCAATCAGTTATCTCCATAATTGCAATAACTTTTTTTCTCATAAACTTTAGTGTTTCTATAGTGAACTTTGAATCAATCTTTACAGACTATAGTGATAATCAGTGCTTGCTCCACGTTTCTACCGCGTCGCGATCGTCCGGTTATATTAAATACGGCCATAAACATTGATCCTATATCCCAATGATCTTTCTTCAACCTTCTACTAACAACTATTATTAATAAAACTGAAACTTTTCTATAAGGTGTCACTCACGAGGTGCCCTTCCAACTTTGCTAGTTTAACATTAATTAAATTCTGCATAATTGCTTGTGTGATACAAGTTTTAAATTCACGTTGTTCCTTTCCCATAATCAGGGAAAACAATTCTCTAAACTCTTGAGCGAGTCATGTTCAGGTTTCACGAAATGGAAACTGTCCCATTTGGCGAGTGATTCCTGCTCAAACTTGGGAAGTCTAGAACTTTCCCTTTCACTTTCTTCAGGTTTCACAGTAAGTGACTTGCCCTCTTTGTATAATTCTCATATATTAATTCTGTATAAATATAAGAAGTTGTAGGAACTTCTATCTTATTTTTCATGTTGTTATTATTGTTATTTTCAAAGTTGTCACTTTCTCTAGAACATTCTCTCTTGAATTTCTTAAGGTGCACTTTTTGTACTCCAATTCACGTTCAAGCTTTAATTATTTCATTGCTCATTTGTTTAAATCTTATAAAGATTTTAGAAAAATGTAAGGTTTGAAACCTTGTAAATTGTCAATTGCCTGGAGCAACCGTTTAATGTTGAGAGGTCTGCGACCCTATTTGTTAAAAAGTTCAAATGAACTATGTTTATTAAAATTATATTGCATAATTGTTAATTTCCTCAAACTTTTTCTAATTGTAAAATAAACAAATCTTTTCCCTTCGCTTTTTCATTTTCGAATATAAAGTTTAGGCAAAATCCTGTCTTCCTTGACTCTCCTCACTCAATGACATTAAAATCTTTAATAGGGCTTTTACCATTTGTTGCATTTGAGCAAGAACTCTTAATTTTCACCTCACTAAAGTTCTTCTTAGCGTTAATAGCTAATTCTAATTGGCCAGTAAGGCAAGTAAAGTTCGCTAAGCCAACTACCTGCTTGTGGAGACCCTCTCCGAAAACGTATGGTCAGTTTTCTAAAAGATAAGTGTTTCCTTTTGTCTAAACTTTTAGCCGGCTCCTCGCTGAGTAAAAGCTTAGCCATTGTCCAATGCAACCATTGGTTCATTTACCAAGATTACCCAATAAGGCATAATTTTTTATCATATTCCTTCTTAGAGACACTTGGTTGCCCTTACAGGAACTCCATAATTTTGGAAATTGAAAATACCAAGCTTGAGTTAAATCATTGGCATTCTTCGAATTACTTTGTAAAACCTAATTTCTTTGAGAAGACATACAGTAAATTTGTTCCTCTAAGTCTTGCCAGACCATCACCCTTCCCCATAGTACTTTTATACATGCTTGGGAGGAAATGTACTAAAGCCTCTCTCTTGCAAACCGCCCAAGTCCTAGCTGCGGTTCCCGTTAGCCTCGACCAAGCTCGTACCTACTTTAGGTATCCGAGAGTTAATTTCCATTGGCAACTGCTTCTAAGGGTATTTAAATCTCAACTTATTAATTTTGTGGGACTCTCCTCCTATTTTTCTATCCTTTTTCTCCAATCCCAAATCTACTTCCTTCTCTTAATCATCTTCCCTTGGTGGGTGGGTTATTCCCTAGCCTATAATCTACCCACAGGTATGGTTGAGTGGATGTATGACTACACAGAAAGAGAGAGAGAGATAGAGTAGAAACAGCCTTACCTGCAGTAGTAATAGTAGACCTCTATGTTTTGATTACACATAGACAGACTGTACGATCGCAATGGCCAAGCACTCACTTTAACACCATTTACAAAATCTTAAAATGAAAAAAATCATGTTTCGCAAATATGAACTTTTGACATAAACCAAATAAAAATAAAATGTGTAAACAACTAATTGGAAAATCCATGTTTCCATATCATGAAATTCAAAAACTTTAAACTGACATTTAAAAGAAATGCAAATGGAAAATTGACAAATTGTAATGTGTGAAATGTGAAAATGAACAAATGGCTATCATTATTTTAAAAAAATAAAAAAAATAGTGCTGTATGGTTGAGGTGTGAATCAAACCCTACTTATTTTGGACCACCCGAGACTGAGTATACTTGTTTTAGTCCTCATACCACTTTTAAAATTTTGTGTTAAAGCTAGGAATTGAACCCAAGAGCTTGTAGGGGGAGACAAAGGTTAGAATATGTTAAACAGATAGCCTTGAATGTAGGATGTGGTAGCTATATAGAGATGAAACGATTAGCTCGGGACAGATAGGCACTGAGATCTGCATCAAACCAGTCAAAGGACTAAAGACTCAAACAACAACATGTACGTTCACCAAAATAATGTTGTGTAACGCTAAATGTTAGTCAACGAACAGTAATGCATTACTAAATCCCATTACACGATACCTAAGAGCTTTTCTAAAATGATTTTAAAATGCCTTTAACCCTATATTGAACACCCAGTTCACAAGACTCATAACTGCAATGTTATGGTAAAACAAAACAAAATCTATATTTCAAAACAAGCAAGTGGTTTAGCCAATGTATACTGGAAAAAGTTTTGTAAACACTCAAGTCCTCAAGACCAATTAAATTAGTAACTGTCAGGTTGGCCGAGTGGTTAAGGTGCTTGACTTAAGATCAAATTTCTGTATAAGGAAGCAAGGGTTCGAATCCCTTACCTGACATAACTATTGCCTTAACATGGCTTGGCCACACTGTATTATTATGATACTCGGTACACAAACCATAGATATAGTGTATTGTTTAAGGCCACTCTCTTTCTGAACATAGTCAGAGACTGTTGATGGTTAACAATTGTATTAATAGTGGGACATGGGGATAGCAATTAAGAAAAAAAAACAGCCAATACCCATACAATATTTTTATTCGTTTAGTTTTTTTTTTACAATAGTTACACACTGAATACAACTTTTTATCTCTTTACCATTGTTTGATATAGATTTTAAACACAACGCTTGTTGTAGATCCTTTTACAACTTTCTCCAGGTACTCTTGTTCTTAAAAACTGGGGAAGCCGCAATGGTTTTATAGACATTAAACCCTCATCCTCTTCTTTTTCATTATCATCATTATCATCATCATCATTATAAATATTATCTTTATAATTATTATAGTCATTGTCACCATCATTATCATCATCATCATCATCCTCAACATCACTAGAACTATCCAATTCCTTTTTTTCCTTTTCAAAAGGGACCTCTTGAAGAGTCTGTGTTGCTTTTGATAGTGTTACGGTTTTATTGAACGTTGACAACTGTCCTTAACATGACTTTTTGAGGAGATAAATGTTTTTTCACAAGGAAGTCACTATGTTGAGTAACACTATGTTTTTGTTGGGCTTGCTTTTTCTTGTTCTTTTGATCATGTTTTGTTAACACTAACGGTGTTTCATTTGGTATACCACATTGATGAGTACCCACACTTAAGACCTCACCATGTTTACTTTTTAGATGACCTAGACATTTTGTTGTTCTTTGTTTTGAGCTCTGCCAAAATATGATGCCATTCGCATTTTCTCGCTTATAGTTATAAGAGTACCCATGATACAGAGCACGTGGTTTACCTTTATTGGTTATAGTATATTCCATAGTAGCCACTGACTTGTATAGTCGATCCGCCTACTACAAAGGTCTGAACACTTGTGGTGAAAGAATGATGTTGTGTTGACGTTTTATGTTGGATGATGTTGTTGGTTTATGGTGGTGGCTTATGTTGATGACATATGTTGGTGGCTTATGTTGGTGGCTTATGGTGGTGGCTTATGTTGGTGGCTTATGGTGGCGGCTTATGATGGTGGTTTATGATGGTGGCTCATGTTGGTGGCTTATGTTGGTGGCTTATGATGGTGGCTTATGGTGGTGGCATATGATGGTGGGTTATGGTGGTGGTTTATGGTGGCTTATGGTTGTGGCTTGTGGTGGCTTATGATGGTGGTTTATGATGGTGGCTTATGTTGGTGGCTTATGTTGGTGGCTTATGGTGGTGGCATATGATGGTGGGTTATGGTGGTGGTTTATGGTGGCTTATGGTTGTGGCTTGTGGTGGCTTATGATGGTGGCTTGTGGTGATGGCTTATGGTGGTGACTTATAGTGGTGACCTATGTTGGTGGCTTATTTTTGGTGGTTTACGTTAATACCTTATTTGTAATGGCTTATTTGACAAGTTATTGTTGTCAATGTATTTAGAGGATTTTTCTCTTTGTCTTGGAAAGTATTTCAACCCTTTTTTTATGGTAGCATAATGCTTACTGCCATGTTTGTAAGCAACAACAACACGCTAAAATTCCAAGAATCCAAAGTACTCTAAGGTTAATGATTGTCTCTCAACTCCATTCAACGTCTAGTCAAAAACATTATATATATTTTTTCACATTTTTCAAAAAAGGTAAATTGGGAAAGTATGCTATATGTTTAAACTAAAAATCATATCAAATCATATGCTAACTCCAACACCTACGTCTATCCCACCCTCAGTCAAAAAATATAATATTCTTCAAATTTCTCTAAAACAGTATTTGGAAAGTAGGCCATATTTTGAAAACTAATCATCCAATAAAGTCATATATAGACTCAAACCAATGGCTTTTATATCCTTAATCGTAAGAACAAAATATGGAATTTTTGACATTTTTTCCAAAAATGTTCATTTTGTGTGTTTTAGATGGTTCTAGCACCTCCTCCTCCTCACCCTCCTCCAAGATGGCGGCCGTAGCTTAACTTAACCTAGCCTAACCTAACAAGATGGCGGCCGTAGCTTAACTTAACCTAGCCTGACCTAAAGAGATGGCGGTTGTAGCCTAACTTAACCTAGCCTAACCTAACCTCACCTACGAGGTGTGATCAAAAAGTTCCAAAAATGTGGCTGCAACTTAACCAAACCTAGCCTAGCCTAACCTAACCTACAAGGTGTGATCAAAAAGTTCCAAAATGGCGGCCGTAGCTTCACTTAACCTAACCTAACTTAACCTAAACCTACGAGGTGTGATCAAAAGTTTTTCAAGGTAGTGATCATAGCTTAACTGAACCTTGCCTAACCTAACCTAACCTAAACCTACGAAGTGTGGTCATATAGTTCCAAGATGGAGGTCGTAGCTTAACTCAACCTAACCTAACCCTACGAGGTGTGATCAAAAAGTTCCAAAAATGGCTGCCGTAGCTTAACTTAACCTTTGAGTCATTTTTAACGGGTCCCGGAGGACGGGTCCTTGTTGACGGGTCCCTGTGGCGGGTCCTTTGGACTAATCCCTATGGACTGGCCCTTGCATTTTTTCCAAATTATGTCATTTTGGAACTTTTTGATCACACCTTGTAGGTTAGGTTAGGTTAGGCTAGGCTAGGTTTGGTTAAGTTGCAGCCACATTTTTGGAACTTTTTGATCACACCTCGTAGGTGAGGTTAGGTTAGG
The DNA here is from genome assembly GCA_946902985.2 of Meconema thalassinum. Taxonomy (NCBI): domain Eukaryota; kingdom Metazoa; phylum Arthropoda; class Insecta; order Orthoptera; family Tettigoniidae; genus Meconema; species Meconema thalassinum. Next base: position 1,264,888,271 of record OX336388.2, read on the forward strand.
CTAGGTTAAGTTAGGCTACAACCGCCATCTCTTTAGGTTAGGCTAGGTTAAGTTAAGCTACGGCCGCCATCTTGTTAGGTTAGGCTAGGTTAAGTTAAGCTACGGCCGCCATCTTGGAGGAGGGTGAGGAGGAGGAGGTGCTAGAACCATCTAAAACACACAAAATGAACATTTTTGGAAAAAATGTCAAAAATTCCATATTTTGTTCTTACGATTAAGGATATAAAAGCCATTGGTTTGAGTCTATATATGACTTTATAGGATGATTAGTTTTCAAAATATGGCCTACTTTCCAAATACTGTTTTAGAGAAATTTGAAGAATATTATATTTTTTGACTGAGGGTGGGATAGACGTAGGTGTTGGAGTTAGCATAAACATATAGCCTACTTTCCCAATTTACCTTTTTTGAAAAATGTGAAAAAATATATATAATGTTTTTGACTAGACGTTGAATGGAGTTGAGAGACAATCATTAACCTTAGAGTACTTTGGATTCTTGGAATTTTAGCGTGTTGTTGTTGCTTACAAACATGGCAGTAAGCATTATGCTACCATAAAAAAAAGGGTTGAAATACTTTCCAAGACAAAGAGAAAAATCCTCTAAATACATTGACAACAATAACTTGTCAAATAAGCCATTACAAATAAGGTATTAACGTAAACCACCAAAAATAAGCCACCAACATAGGTCACCACTATAAGTCACCACCATAAGCCATCACCACAAGCCTCCATCATAAGCCACCACAAGCCACAACCATAAGCCACCATAAACCACCACCATAACCCACCATCATATGCCACCACCATAAGCCACCATCATAAGCCACCAACATAAGCCACCACAAGCCACAACCATAAGCCACCATAAACCACCACCATAACCCACCATCATATGCCACCACCATAAGCCACCATCATAAGCCACCAACATAAGCCACCAACATGAGCCACCATCATAAACCACCATCATAAGCCGCCACCATAAGCCACCAACATAAGCCACCATCATAAGCCACCACCATAAGCCACCACCATAAGCCACCAACATAAGTCACCAACATATGTCATCAACAAAAGCCACCACCATAAACAAACAACATCATCCAACATAAAACGTCAACACAACATCATTCTTTCACCACAAGTGTTCAGACCTTTGTAGTAGGCGGATCGACTATACAAGTCAGTGGCTACTATGTAATATACTATAACCAATAAAGGTAAACCACGTGCTCTGTATCATGGGTACTCTTATAACTATAAGCGAGAAAATGCGAATGGCATCATATTTTGGCAGTGCTCAAAACAAAGAACAACAAAATGTCTAGGTCATCTAAAAAGTAAACATGGTGAGGTCTTAAGTGTGGGTACTCATCAATGTGGTATACCAAATGAAACACCGTTAGTGTTAACAAAACATGATCAAAAGAACAAGAAAAAGCAAGCCCAACAAAAACATAGTGTTACTCAACATAGTGACTTCCTTGTGAAAAAACATTTATCTCCTCAAAAAGTCATGTTAGGACAGTTGTCAACGTTCAATAAAACCGTAACACTATCAAAAGCAACACAGACTCTTCAAGAGGTCCCTTTTGAAAAGGAAAAAAAGGAATTGGATAGTTCTAGTGATGTTGAGGATGATGATGATGATAATGATGGTGACAATGACTATAATAATTATAAAGATAATATTTATAATGATGATGATAATGATAATGATGATAATGAAAAAGAAGAGGATGAGGGTTTAATGTCTATAAAACCATTGCGGCTTCCCCAGTTTTTAAGAACAAGAGTACCTGGAGAAAGTTGTAAAAGGATCTACAACAAGCGTTGTGTTTAAAATCTATATCAAACAATGGTATAGAGATAAAAAGTTGTACTCAGTGTGTAACTATTGTAAAAAAAAAAACTAAATGAATAAAAATATTGTATGGGTATTGGCTGTTTTTTTTCTTAATTGCTATCCCCATGTCCCACTATTAATACAATTGTTAACCATCAACAGTCTCTGACTATGTTCAGAAAGAGAGTGGCCTTAAACAATACACTATATCTATGGTTTGTGTACCGAGTATCATAATAATACAGTGTGGCCAAGCCATGTTAAGGCAATAGTTATGTCAGGTAAGGGATTCGAACCCTTGCTTCCTTATACAGAAATTTGATCTTAAGTCAAACACCTTAACCACTCGGCCAACCTGACAGTTACTAATTTAATTGGTCTTGAGGACTTGAGTGTTTACAAAACTTTTTCCAGTATACATTGGCTAAACCACTTGCTTGTTTTGAAATATAGATTTTGTTTTGTTTTACCATAACATTGCAGTTATGAGTCTTGTGAACTGGGTGTTCAATATAGGGTTAAAGGCATTTTAAAATCATTTTAGAAAAGCTCTTAGGTATCGTGTTATGGGATTTAGTAATGCATTACTGTTCGTTGACTAACATTTAGCGATACACAACATTATTTTGGTGAACGTACATGTTGTTGTTTGAGTCTTTAGTCCTTTGACTGGTTTGATGCAGATCTCAGTGCCTATCTGTCCCGAGCTAATCGTTTCATCTCTATATAGCTACCACATCCTACATTCAAGGCTATCTGTTTAACATATTCTAACCTTTGTCTCCCCCTACAAGCTCTTGGGTTCAATTCCTAGCTTTAACACAAAATTTTAAAAGTGGTATGAGGACTAAAACAAGTATACTCAGTCTCGGGTGGTCCAAAATAAGTAGGGTTTGATTCACACCTCAACCATACAGCACTATTTTTTTTATTTTTTTTTAAAATAATGATAGCCATTTGTTCATTTTCACATTTCACACATTACAATTTGTCAATTTTCCATTTGCATTTCTTTTAAATGTCAGTTTAAAGTTTTTGAATTTCATGATATGGAAACATGGATTTTCCAATTAGTTGTTTACACATTTTATTTTTATTTGGTTTATGTCAAAAGTTCATATTTGCGAAACATGATTTTTTTCATTTTAAGATTTTGTAAATGGTGTTAAAGTGAGTGCTTGGCCATTGCGATCGTACAGTCTGTCTATGTGTAATCAAAACATAGAGGTCTACTATTACTACTGCAGGTAAGGCTGTTTCTACTCTATCTCTCTCTCTTTCTGTGTAGTCATACATCCACACAACCATACCTGTCTTTGAGAACAAACACACAACCACTCTATTTATCCCTAAACACATCATTGACATGCACATTCATCCCAAAGAACTTTAATTATACATTTAACATTTACCATCACAAAAATAAATGGTTTCCACTATTTACAAAAAATTAACTATTTACAATTTAAAAAATATTTACAAAATACTAAATCAATTAAATCTACTGGTTACAAAAACCATGTCTCGAAACACTAAAATATAGAAATCACACCTCCTCCTCGTGGTTATAACCCCTTGGTAGGCTAATGCGTAGGTCATTGCTCTGCACACATTTGTTATCCATCAAGGTAAAAGTGCATTTTCTCTGTTCCACAAGATACGAATTATAGTTGCTGGATTGTATCCTGCACCGTTTATGCGACATAGCTATACCAGTTCATGAAATCGCTAGGTAGTTCTCTACATATAGCTCTACATATGGCTTCCTTACAGCTAGTGTGCGATAGGCAGCATTAACTGTATATCACACCCAGTCCACCTTTGTATTTGTAATTCAAGTAATAATTTGAAAAGAGACGAGTGTAATCGGTTTAAAACATTATCTCTGCTTTTTTATATATTTATGACATGCGTATTAACCTGAAATCAAACCCTAGTCCACTTTAGTGAAAGGCTAACAGCTTAACCACTGCGCCACCATGCCCTTTTTTCTTAGTTTGATTCGTTCTAGGACTTAGAGCTTGAAAACGAGTTAAAATCTCTAGTGTAAGTGGCACATGTGCTCGCCACTGCAGCACAAAATGGTTAGCTGGTAACATTAGACGACCGGAAATGAATGTATTTCTGTTAGCCAAGCATTTCTGTCATCTTCCTACAGTGTGAGCACTGTCAGCAAGACAGTTTAGTTTAGAACAAGTGTGTGTGTGTGTGTGTGTGTGTGTGTAGATTATTAGCCTCAAGTATTTAACGCTTGTTGTGTGTAGCGACCATCTTGTCCCAGTAACCACTGAGCAAGTTTTAACAGTCAACCCATAAAAACAGTATAGGTTAGTTGTGTGTGTGTGTGTTTCATGTACTTGTGTGTGTGCATTAGCATTATGCACTAGCTTTGCCTTACCCTCTATAGGTAGAGCGTTATCCCTTCCTTTTTCTGACATTACCAATGACCACATTCACCCACAAGTTTTACACTTAAACCATTGGCTTGTTTTTTATTAAGTTTGCTTCGGTTTAGTTCGGTTTAGTTGGGTTTGATTCAGCTTGGATCAGTTTAGTTCGATATAGTCAACTTTTAGGATTTTAGCTATCCTCTTTAACCAATCAATTAAATATTGTCTACTCTTATTTCTTGATTCGATAAATCAGATTTCGTATACACCATTTGTCATTTATTATCCCATACCTACAACCTATACTCTCTCTGTACTGCAGTTTGATCTGAAAACAAGTTCCAGATTTGTCAGTCACCATACATGTAGCCTACAATAATTCTATCACTACCTAGCTATGTTTAATCACTCACTGTAAACATTTCACATGTCCATATCCGATTATTAGTTTATAAAATCTCAGGTCGATGACCTTGGTGTATTGGGTATTTTTGGGTAAATTCATTAGCCATGGGAAAGGGTTGACCATTCTAAGTCATATGACACCTCACATGTTGATATCCGATTATTAGTTTATAAAATCTCAGGTCAATGACCTTGCTGTTTTGGATTTTTGGGGTAAATTCATTGGTCATGGGAAAGGGTTAACCATTCGTAGTCCTATGACACCTCACTGATAAGTTTATAAAATCTTAGGTCAATGACCTTGCTGTTTTGGGTATTTTGGGTAAATTCGTTGGTCATGGAAAAGGGTTGGCCATCCTGAGTCTTGTGACACCTTACTTGTCCCTCTCTGATTATTAGTTGATAAAATCTTAGGTTAATGACCTTGCTGTTTTATTTTGGGGTAAATTCATTAGTCATGGGGAGGGGTTGGCCATTTTAAGTTCTATGACATCTCACTTGACCCTCTGTGATTATTAGTTAGCGAGATATTAACGAAAGAGCAGTTAGGCCCTTTTGACAAAAAATGAATAATACATTCAAAAACAGGGCGTCACCCCAAGTCCAACGACCCCTCATACAAGTCCCTAGCTTTCTTAGTTCATAAGATACTAAAAAGCCGATGACCTATTAGTTTTTGGATCTTTGGTTAATTTGTAAAAAAACCGTATCTATAAATCATTATTCAAAAAGCCCGCCCTCTTACAAAAAAAAACAATTTCGCATTCGTTAAACAAAACAAAAACAAAAAATGATAAATCATAGCGGCATTCAGTTGTATACATGCACTTTATGTGGAACGAGTTTAATTTCATATTGGCATACAAACTCCCACATGTTGCACATGGAAAGCGACTTTTACCTAAAAATTATTATTTCACCCTCTAGTAGAGGTAGATTTTATTTTAAAGTGGAAATAAGTTATCCATAGGAAAGGGGTTGTCTGTCGGTGTAATTTGACTACTCGTACATGTCTCTAGCCTTATTCCCACCACTGTCAAAACAGGTTGTGACTTGTTAGCTCTTATCGTGCACGTGCACATGTGTACACTTGTGTGTTAGGTCATATTACACATGAACTTGCATTTTCTCACATATGAACCAAAACATGATGTGACTTGTTTCACAAGGAGGGCGGTAGTAAGGTCATCTCACACGTGTTCACATGTATTTCGTCACTTTCCTTTCATATCGTTATCCCATTATAGTAGTAATGAACAACGTCAGTTCAACACACTGCTTTACAGGCAAAATGTACTTTGACCCAGTGACATAATATAAATAAATTCATGGGCTCGTCCGTAGGAACAAGGCCAAAGGGACCCGTCCAAAGGGATCAGTCCAAAGGGCCAAGGACTCGTCCACAAGGACCTGTCCACACAGACTCGTCCACAAGGACTCGTCCACAAGGACCTGTCCACAAGGACTTGTCCACAAGGACCTGTCAACGAGGACCCGTCCACAGGGAACCGACAACTATGACCCCACCAACAATGACTCGTCAACAATAACCCATCCATAGGGATCCGCTCCCCCACCCTCTTACAAAAGCCATGAGTGGGCATGCTAATTCATAGTGGCTTTACACCGAACATATGCACTTTATGTGGAACAACGTTTAAATCCATATCGGCATTCAAACTCTCACATGTTGCAATTGGTAATAGAGATTCTCAAAAAAATTCAATTTCACCCTCTAGTAGGGGTAGGTTTTATTTTTGGGGTGGAAATATATTGTCCATTGGAAAGGGGGTGTCAGCCCGAGTTCAATGACACCTCATTCGTCAAAATCCGACCACGGGTTCGGAAGTTATCGGGCTGCCGCCATCTTGGAGGAGGGGAGGAGGAGGATGCATCTGAACTGTCCAAAACACACTACTCACAACAATTGGTAACTTACAAATATAGAGTTTAGCTTCTATGCCCAAGATAGCGGGTTCAAACCCGGCCGAAGCCGTCGGATTTTTTAAGAGCGTTAAAAATCCCTCAGTATGCCTTCCTTCGGAGGGGAAGTAAAGCCGGCGGTCCCATGTCATAGATTTATGGCATGTTAAAGATCTTTCCACTAATTACACCTGTGTGAAACTAAATTGGATAGGTTAAGAATGTAAACAACGCTCTTAGGTTGCTACGTTCGTTGCCAAGAGCCGACTGCGGTGGCGTCTAGTAGCTAGTTCTGAACTAGGCCTAGAAGTCGTTGACGGTGGCGTTTGGCGGCAAAAGTAGGAACTATTTGAAAATTCAAAGTTGCAGTCTCTACTTGAATTAAATAACAGATACACACACTAATACAGTCATCACAATTAACACCGGTTATCAGACAGATTCTACACACACCCAAAGTACACGGGGCTACATGACCGCGTTGTCGCAGCCCCTAAACTAAGGAACCAACCAACCAACTAAGTTCTAGAATAAGTTAAGCACCTAAAAGTATTTTATAAGAATTCCAAATGGCGGTTGCAAAACTGGGTCTCCGATTTGCTTGAGAATTTTTAAATCTTTGACAATCCTAAATATCTAGTAAATTTCATTAAACGATATGTAATACAAATATAATACATAAACATGCGTAAGAATATATTTACATGATATATGATACATTATAATGAACGAATACGTATATAATACAAAATTATTTGCCACCGAATTCTATCGCTAGAAAACATGCAGATTTAGATCATTTTTAAACTACATTTTGAACTGCAGTCAATGTACTCTGTTAGGAGAGTATTCAATCTTTTTTTTTGCGAAAACCTGATGTATTTGAATCAAGCGCGCTTTCACGAGCCGACCTTAAACATTCGAGCGCATGCGTGAATTTTTTCCCGCCTGTCGATAGCGTCTGTTTTTTGAGTGAGGTAGTGTGCACGTGTAGTGCTCTCGTCGATTTTTCATGGCAAGGAAAATGATGGAACGACAGGAGCAGCGCTACTGCATCAAATTTTGCCAGAAACTGGGCGACAGCCAGGTGGAAAACATTCGGAAGATTCAGACGGCTTTCGGTGACGATGTTATGGGCATCACACAGATTAAGGAGTGGTACAACCTGTTTAAAGATTGCCACATATCAGTGGAGAGCGTGCTCCGGTCGGCCATCAGCATGCCGAAATGACCAGGTCATTGCCAAAGTGAACGCTGTGGTGATGCGGGACCGTCATGTGACTATCCGAGAATTGCGGAATAGGTGGGCATCAGCACCTTTTCGGCACATTCCATTGTGACTGAGGATTTGGCCATGAAGAGAGTGACGGCGAAATTCGTGTCGAAGCTGCTGACAGCGGAGCAAAATCAACTTCGTGTTGAAGTCTCGCAGGACATGCTGGACGCCACAAACAGTGACCTCGACTTCAAGAACACCATAATCACTGGTGACAAGTCCTGGGTGTACGGGTACGACCCGGAAACATATCCCAGTCGTCACAGTGGAAGCATTCCTCGTCACCAAGACCTAAGAAGGCCCGCCAAGGGCGCAGCAACGTCTAAGTGATGCTGACTACTGCGGAGTGATACACTACGAGTACGCGCCACAGAGCCAAACAATCACCAAAGAGTACTACAGGGAAGTCCACCGTCGCCTACGTGATACTGTGCGACGCAAGAGATCGGAGTTGTGGTCAACAGGAAATTGGCGCCTCCATCACGACAATGCTCCAGCACATTCCGCGCACTTGATTCAGACTTTCTCGGAAAAAAAAAACAGGGACTCCTATTATTCAACAGGCTCCTTACTCGCCTGTTATGGCCCCCTGCGACTTCTGGCTGTTCCTCAAATTCAAGAAGCAATTGAAAGGAACGCGATTTGAGACAAGAGATGACATTATGGCAGCAACGACAGCCGAGCTAAACTCCGTTCCGAAAGAAGCTTTCTCGGAATGCTCCCAACAATGGCGGCACGGCTGGGAGAAGTGTGTGGAGTCCCAAGGAGACCACTTTGAGGGTGATTAGGTTTCCGACGCTCTAGGTATGCCAGATTTTTCCCCTGACAGAGGGGCCGCGTACTTAACCGATTAAAAAAAATACGTAGAGAAAACAAAAAGAAATATAACTTATATTTCAATTCGTTCAATAATACAGTGCCACCATCTTGTATATATATCTAGTTTAACAGTTTTCAGTAAGTATAGAACGGGCAAAAAGTGCAATACCACAGCATAGTAGTAAACTTAAGAGATTATTTGTTACTACTTAATAAACGTTTGTCGACGCTCATGTTACAGACACACGTTTTAGACCTCTGTTACATATTATGTCATAAAAAGCAAACCTGCAGATATCTGCAGCCACTTCCTGCACCTCCTTCCCAATCCTAACCGCAGCTTCATAATGGGACAATTTGAACCTAAGCTTCGTAAAACGGCCAGCATTATCATTTCATTAACTCTTGAACGGTTTGCGATATTTTAGATTATATGTATTTACCATTAAAATCCGGAAAAAATCATAAATATGGATCTTTGGCAATATCAACTCTATCTTCGTATGGTAAGTCCTACAATTCAACAAATGGGAAGACTTTTCATGTCAACTTATATCACATGTATATGCAATTCGTTATCTTTCCTTTAGTTTATGCAAACCAGACATACTGTACTTATGCCAGTAGTTGGTCGACTTTTCGTAATAAACTGTCCCCAGTCTGTCGGTTATACAATAGTCTACCTAACTACAGTATCACATTTAGAAGATGTTCGAAGGTTCCATTATACCAACCATTTTAAGCATGCCAACCATGCTAACCAATAAATGTTTCTAGTTATGCAAATATCTATTTCATTGGCATTGTGACGTTTCTGCACAGAGTAAAGCATTGAAAATAATGGCATGATCGAATATTAATGTAAAGTTCTGTATTTCTCTAATAAGGACGAAATGAATCTATGCTCGCTCTAGAGAAATTTACCCCACAGTTGTATGGTTGAGACGAACCCAATATGAAGATCTTCTTCAAGAGTACTTAAGGTTATATCCACAATCATTTACTTTACAAAGAATCCTTCTTATCCTTCTTATCGAGCGACTTGAGCAATAACATCCTAATACGTACAAAATGTACAACATACAATAGTGAATTTCTAAATCGCCTAGGTCAAGCATTAATGAAAAATTGAGGTCTTTTTAAAAGCCATTACTAAAAGAATGTATGAAATGTGTTTATAGTGGATGATCAAGCGATTTTGTTGAAAGGTGTACACAGGTAACTGTGTGTATAGTACACTGTGAGCTGGTAACCATGCATTATCACGCGCAGAGAGTGGGACATTGAGGGAAATTGGCGGTGCCGGTGGCACAGACAAATGACCGATAATAATGAGTTCATTAGCTCTATAGATCTGTATCTTTGTGCACCTAATCATGGCGCTCAACGTACGCCACAAGGCACAAACGGGATATGCAGAACAACTCCCGCCCTAGCGCCATCGGTCTTCGTTCGGCAGGCAAACAACTGAAAGGGACGATACATTCAGTTATGTCCATTCGCCTGCCGCTGCAAGCACAGCAACGCAAATGAGGAATAATAATAATCATCAGACTGGTTGCGTGGCGCAGCGGCACCGATCTCGCCTGCAGTTCCCAAATTTCAAGTTCGAATTCTGGTGCAGTCAGCTGGTATTTGAGGTTGCGCGAATGTGAGGGAAATGTGACAGTCAATTTACTGGCACGTTAAAGATCCCCTTCGGGGTAAATTTCCGGCACTCCAGTGTCTATAAAAACCGCAGCCGGTATAATGGACGTAAAGCCAATAACATTATTATTATAACAAATAAGAAGAGGGCACATGTTCTGTATGGATAATGACCGGCTCACAAAGAAACTCGGGAATTTTCTAAAAACAAAGGCATCCAAGATACGATGGTTCCGTGACTGCGAGAAAGATCTGAGAGAGATGGGAGGATTAAAAAAATGATACGGATATTTCCATCAGGATTTTGAAAAGCTATCAGGATTTTATGGTGGAGTCAGAACCGAGAAAACGGAGAGGGCCGTTACCAGAAGAGCGGTTGAAAGTGCTGATCGATCGACTCAAGAGATACTAGCAGGATGTCAAACCCTGCAGATGAAGGAAGGAAGATTGTAGTTTTACGTGACCGTGAATATTGTGATTATGAGCCACGGGACCTCCTTTTTACGTGGAATCCGAACCACAGGACATGGCATTTCCACTTCGAAAATCTCACATGCATTGACCGGGAATCGAACCCGGACCGCCTTGATGAGAGGCATACAGCTAGACCGCTGAGCCACCACGCCCCTCCCTGCAGATGAGCAAGATCAAGACACTGAAAATAAGATTGGTTGTTAACACACAGTCCATACATGCTCATTTCGAATAATAATAATTCTAATAATAATATTGAAGTCTTCTGTGACAAAAGTCTTGGATTTGATTATCAGCTCTGCCAAGAAATATAATTCTGGCCCGAGGGCTGGAGTGGGGGTACACATATCCTCATGAGGTGGGTTCGATTCCTACTTCAGCCATCCAAGAAGTGATTTTCAACTTCTATTGTAGACAAATGCCGAGAATGGTACCTGACACCACACGTCCTCGCCTACTCCCAACCCTAGCTCATATGACTAGTGCTCTCACGAGTACTTACACTACGATAACAGAGGTTATCAAACGAATTCGACACTTATCCAAGTGCATTGGACTGAGGACCAAGATGTCTTAAGCCCCTAAAAATGAAAAAGCAGTCACAGTGGGAGTTCCACCCGCTACCCATCTATTTTGTGGCATCACAAAGAGAAAAGGGGACTCCCAGATGAACGTAGCTTACTGCCAGTTGAGTGGACACTCATTTCGCCTACAGCACCAACTTCCTGTCTCGCAAAAAGTGCACCTCTCATTATTGGCATTGAATTAAAGTGGTACACAGACTCTCCTCTTCTTAATGCCAGAGCTATTTAGCATCATTAAAGCTGCAGGCGGTAGTTATCTCTTTGGCCAGTCCATTGATTACACGGCACTGCGGGTGGAATACATAGCTCAAAGCAAACAAAGTAACTTAAATACGTACCATCCTTATTGTCTGTTGTTGATTTTAACTTTTGGGTTCTTACATTCACTTATTCAGCGACCAACTGCCTTAACGTTGTTTCATTTGAGGGGCTTGGGCATCACGGTCATTAGTTCCATGTACTTGGATGTGTGTAGAAATTGTCTGATAGCCTGTTTTATTGTGATGTCTGCAGTAGAGTGTGTAATTGTAATTCAGGCGCGGATTGGAAAGGAGGCGGAAGCATCCCGGTATTTTGCCTGGTGTATAAGAGGGAAACCACGGAAAATCACTTCCAGGATAGTTGAGGAATCGAACGCACCGCTTCTCGGTTTTGCCTAAGTGGGGTGAGTGCACCCCATCCCAGCCATCAAACCACAACTTAAGTTATTGGCAGAGCCAGGAATCGAACCCACACCTCATGGGTGGCTACCGTCATCGCCCCGAGACGGACAACCATACTAGCGTGCAAGGTCATCGGTCAGACTATTAGTAGACTTGGTAGATGAGCTCCATCGGCTATCCTTAAAATGGTTTCCACTTTCAACTTCAGGAACGGTGCCTTTTAAATAGACCACCCCGCGGTATTAAATCACTCACCACGACCGTGATGGGGAGCTACAGCAAGTCCGGAGATCGGAGGTTCGACAACGGCTAACCTGAATGAGGTTTATCCACACTCTCTCCAGGAAACTTTATTTCACGTCCCGGGGCACTTGCCCCATCCCTGTGGTGTATTCCATGGAATACACGTTTCATCACAGTTAGCAGTCACTGCTCTTTGCTTTCTTTCTTTTTCATGAGTTATTTTATTTCCCTTCTCGCAGATACCAACAGTGACCTTTCAAGTATTCCCGTTTCTTTGAACACTTGTTTATGCTTGTTATAGTCTGTTTCAGATGTGCATTTTCTTTGTAATAGTTAATCCTACAACTCTGCACGCGGCAATTCGTGGAACCCCTTGATTCCAGTCATCTCAAAACTACGACTGCAAGTTCTCCACCCTTTGAAGCTTTGAACTCAGCAATTTCAAGAATGAATTCAACCCATGCAAGCAGATGTCGCCCTTGTCATTATCTGCAATTTCTATGAAGACTTATTATATGTATTGATCTGTATCGAAATATTTTGTGTCTTATATATTTCCCACTCTGTATCAATTCCTTCGTTTCCCCCCTCCCTTACTCGCTGTTCTGGCTATTGGAGTGTCTGAATCCCTCACGCACTCTTCTTCAAGACGTCTTAGTGAAAGTTAAGTCTCTCGTCAAGAGGCTTACTTCCTTTATTCATGAGGGGATTTTAAAATCGACGCCATGTCGTAAAAGTTGTGTAACGGCTGCAGGAAACACCATCTCTACAATGCAAGTTAAGTAAATACCTACAGATTTTAAACCAGGTTTTAAAGGTTTTAATAGAATCAAGATATCTTTTAATGCATATTCTAGGCAGTGTTTGAAATTTCGCAATATTGTGCAATCTTTCTAACTGCCCTCCGCGGGAACTTCTCTGACATGTTTAAGCTAAGCTTGATACTAAAAGCATGAAATCTAGTACTTTCTGTACCAAATAAGGGAGATACTTCTCTCCTACGTGGGATTTCGCTAAAACTTATAGCTAGCCTGAAAAAAAAAAAAAAACTTTGCTTCCTACGGGGGATCTCTGCCTGCCCCCATTCAACAGTAGTTACATCTCTGGAAATTTCCATTCGCAATAGACTCTAAACTGTGAAAAGCTATACTCAACAACGTCAAATTACTGTTAACTTCATATTCAAATTGATTCACAAACTGTAATAAGTGACATTTCTCTAATGTTCTACAAACTTTCAGTGCTTCGAAAGATGCTATCTCCCTCGTCGCGTTCATACGATACAGTAAAATCAGCCAGGAATGTCATCCCCAAATTTCCTATACTCCCAATTTCCCTTTACTAACAATTTAGGGTAGTTTAAACTATTTACTTGCACTTCAACGAGGCTTAGTCTAAAAATAGGCTCCCACCCATTTTTTTAAATATTACATCAAATAATTTTCGCATAAATATTCTATGTGGTTATAAACACACATTTAAATACGCATTTTTTCCTGCTGCGTTCAGGAAGTTATAATTTCCCAATTTTTAAACGCTTGTATCTAATCTTATGTAATCCAGGCTTCGTTAATGCGACCTGCCCTATTTGAATTTAGCATCTCTTAATTTATGTATAAATAATCCAAGTGGTTATAAATCCACTTCCTAATCCCTTTTCTTCTTCTTCTGCTGTGCCAGGAATTTAAAATTATTTGTTCATAGCCTTTTCTCTTACTACAAAGGCATTCTTATAAAGCATTGGTATTCTACCTAATCAATCTAAATCAATGTTTATGTATCTATAAAGGAAATATCCACCCAATTTGTAAAACTTGTATTATTGTTATTATAGGTCCAAGATCTTTTAATTGTTCGAAAACCCTTGTGAGGGTCCATATTATCTTTGTTGTAGGTCTAAGACCTTCGAATTATACAAACTGTTACAAGTCACTTCGAATTGTACAAACTGTTACAAATCACTTCGAATTGTACAAACTGTTACAAATTACTTCTTAATTGTACAAACTGTTGCAAAATACTTCTTAATTGTAAAATCATTACAACCCTCTTATTGTTGAAGCAATTCAAATTACAATAACTTCTTGGAGTTGCATTATATTGCTCGAAGAGCGGTTAGGTATGACTTTCCTTTCCCTATCTTTTCTTTCGAATTACTATTTCATTCAACGAAATAATCAAATACTGAATGATAAGTTTACTACAAACTCAATCACTTGTTGCGTTTAGAGCAAAACTTCTGCTAACATCTCTCAAAAGGGTTACTTTAGCTACTTTAGCTAATTCTAGTGAATCATTAAGGCAAGAACAGCTTGCTCAGCCAGCTTCCTACTTGAAGCGATTACCGCTTTGTCCTGTGACTCACTGTTTAGAATTTTGGTTTTGTTCAAGTTTGATTGGGTTTCTAACCCTTTCTAAACTTTTAGTCGGCACTCTGCTGGGTAAGAGTTTAGCCTTCTTTAAACGCAACGATTGGTTCCTTTCAACAATTTCTAATAATAATAATAATAATCTTACTGAAAGCTCTGAAAGCGCTTTATCTCTGTCCACTCTGGGGGCATTTGGTTTCTCTTTCAGGGATCCGACCGTGGTGGGGAACAAAATTATTGCGGTTCATATCAATATCTTCAAAATATCAAATTTTCCTCAAAACATGTCATTTCAGAAAGGAAAATACGTACTTCCGATCTCTTTGTATTTCCTCACCAACGACCTACCATTCTGCATGGTACTCAAAATCCCGTTCGGAAGGGAAGGGACACTCAGAGCAAGCCTGCCGGCAACCTCAGCCAGCGTTGCTCGCACTATTAAGCTTGCTCACGGGGACTTACCTTCTCGCCTTGCACCCGCAAGCCTTCAAACCTTACTATTCTTTACTATCTAGCTATATTATTTCTTTTGTCTTGGATTCATTCCTTTCTGCCTAAAGATCGTTTCCACTTCTAAACCTTTTCCTTTTCTTTTCAAATCATCTTCCCTCAGGTAGTGTCTGAGCTCAGGCTCAACCTACCACCCTGTTCCTAATACAGTTACACACACTACTACAGTCATCACATAAATACACACCCGACTACACGGGGCTAATGACCAAGATAACCCATAATATGTGAAAACACGAACAAAACGTTAACTTACTGCTTCATGTGGAACTAGCGTTATTTTCTTACACGTAATCTAGACTCATTTTCTTTTCTTTATTTCGCATAATGTCTCTAGCTTTCAGTCAGGAAATGCGGCTTTGTTACCAGGGGACGTCTGAAATTACCAGCTGGTATTAATGTTTCTAGCGAGAAAGGAATCCACGCAGAGAACTGGCCAAATTCTTACCGCATGCCGATTGACTTGGTGGTGGATAGTAATCGATAACTGAACTATGCTTGCTGGGAACTTGGTCTCTTAGACCTGTCCTCGTGGAGGTTCTTGACCTGCTGCATTAAGAGTTGGAATTCTCTTATTTTATCTGTAACGGTATTTGATCTAATGGCCGTAACCAGGGAGAGGAATTGTTTCGGAAAGGTTTTTAGGGATGTTCAATAGGTAGCAAATAATCACACAAAAATTCACTTGTGGAATGTCAGACTTCTCAAGATAATTCATGTTTTCATCGTGGCGTTGTTGTTGACTCATTTAGGAGCTTTGCGACATCGTGGCCGTGCACTTGTGTGTGCGTGCGTGTAATTTGTCTGATAATCTGTGTCTTGAAAGAACCTGTTTACGGGATCATAACGCATTGTAGCTGCTTTCGCGATTAATATTTGAATAGGACAACTAAAGAATGGTCTAGGTCATACAAGTTTTACTGGCATTTTCCATTTAATATGGTTTATGCTTTATGACGTGTTGTTGAATATAATGTATATTTGTAATTGTAATTGGGGTTAGGATTTGGGTAGGAGGCAACCGTGGCCCTAATTGAGGTGCTATCCCGACATTCACCTGGGGTAGAGGTGGGGAATACATGGTAAACCATTTCTAGGATGGATGAACTAGGAATCGAATTCACCTCTTCTCACTCAAGAGGTTGAGTGAGCCCCCATCCAGCCCTCAGACGAGAATTAAATATCTAGGCAGAGTCAGGAATCGAACATGGACCTTAGAATTGACACCGAAAAATGCTAGTCACTATGCCGCGAGGCAGACATTCCTCAGTGTCGTCTAGTATTTCATTGTATTTCTTAGCCTCAAATGTACTCTTTTTGTTCAACCAATTGATGTTCCGTGTCCTTTGATTGCTTGTTTGTTTGTTAAAACAGTGCCTTCTTAAAATATTAATGGCTTCTTGAAAGAACCTGTTTACGGGATCGTAGCCCATTGTAATTGCTTGCGCGATTTAACTTTGAATAGGACAATGGCATAGGACAATGTTTACTGGAAGCTAAAAGGAAGGAAGGAAGCTTGTAGTTTAACGTGACCGTTAATCTCGCGATCATGAGCCACGGGACCTCCTTTTTACGTGGAACCCGAACCACAGGACATGGCATTTCACTTCGAAAATCTTACATGCAGTGACTGGGAATCGAACCCGGTCCGCCTTGGTGAGAGGCATACAGCTTGACTTTCCACTTAATATGATTTACGTACTATGGCGTGTTGTTGAATCTAATATCTCACTGAAATCACAAAGAGATTAATTAAAATTAAAAGAACTTACTATGGATGTTAGCCTATCCAATGTGTTTCCAGTGCTTATTATGTCTGTTATTCTGGGGTCGGGGATAGGACGAGATGATTCTATGTGACGTACGGTAAAACTAGAAACAAAAAGGCTGCCTCTGTTATGGGTTTTACACCTTACTACATCGCTTTCTAAAATTAAAATAAATGCAGTTTTTATGTTTTGCAGTCGGTCAACACAATCGTGTTGAACGACTGAAAAACATCAAACTACGTTTACTAAGGACACACTGAAAAATGGCTTCAAACACCAAAATAAAAATAAATATATATTTCTCCTTGAGTAGCACAAACCACTAGCAAACCTGAAATCATTATCGTCTAGTTCTTCATCCGCATACTCTTCCAAACTGGATTAAATTGGATCAACATTTTATTTTAGTTGTACAGTTAAATTGCCCGGGAAGGTCGTCTGATTCCCACCAAATCATCCCATTAAAAAAAGCCAACATTTTTGATGTCGCGTGTAGTAAAAGACGAATAATATTAAAAGCTCGACCTCGCCAAGGTTAGAAGCCTGGCCAGGGCCAATACGAAAATTAATCTCTTTATTGGATAGCAATTTCGAGGGAGGCACGTGAGGAATTACACCTCGTTCCCACACTGAGGGGAGGACAATCAGCGCTAGCCTTGGGCACCATCCGTCCTGCCAGCCAGAAGGCACTAAGTTCATTCCAGTTTCGATATCTATGTTTCACTTACTTTAATTCCTGATATAAGTTACCAATTTTTTTCATAAATGGTTTTTGGGAATTGATCAACAATACTGGGAAAAATTGTGGGTATTCTGCATGTGGTTATGCTTCATGATATTGGACTTTGGTGCGGTTTGTGTAGTGCTGCAGCCTGCCGGGAGCCCCCTTCGTAGTGGTTCAGAGTAACTACTAGGGTTGCATAAGTTACTTTTCAAAAGTTTCTTCGTTACAATCACAGTTACTTGCCATAAATAGTGACGAAATTACAGTTACAGTTTTTAGCGGCTTCAGTGGCGTAGTTGGTAGCATGCCGAGCTTCTATGCCCAAGATCGCTGTTTCAAACCAGGCCGGAGTAGTCGGATTTTTAAGAGCGTTAAAAATCCCTCAGTATGCCTTCCTTCGGAGGGGAAGTAAAGCCGGCGGTCCCATGTCATAGATTTATGGCGTGTTAACGAAACTTCCACTAATTACACCTGTGTGAATCTAAATTATATAGGCTATAGGTTAAGAATGTAAACAGCGCTCTTTGTTCCTACGTTCGTTGCCAGGAGCCGACTGTGGTGGCGTCTGGTAGCTAAGTTCTGAAATAGTAGTCGTTGACAGTGACGTTTGGCAGCAAAAGAAGGAACTATTTGAACATTCAAAGTCTGCAGTCCTTAATTGAATTAAAAAACAGATAACACACACTAATACAGTCATCACAATTAACACCGGTTAACAGACAGATTCTACACACACCAAAAGTCCACGGGGCTACATGACCGCGTTGTCGCAGCCCCTAAACTGAGGAACCAACCAACAGTTACAGTTACTTGCCAAAAATATTAACGACGTTACGTTGTCAAAGTAACGAATCATTTGTGTAAAAAATATAATATCGGAATATCGAATTCTAGTAATTCTAGTAATATCCAAACCAAACCCCGTGGCTCCACAGCTCGTGAAGGGCCTAGGCCTGCCAAACGATCGCTGCCCAGTTATT
This sequence comes from Meconema thalassinum, assembly GCA_946902985.2. NCBI lineage: Eukaryota > Metazoa > Arthropoda > Insecta > Orthoptera > Tettigoniidae > Meconema > Meconema thalassinum. Next base: position 1,264,906,897 of record OX336388.2, read on the forward strand.
TGGCCACAAATTATGGGGTGACGTGTGGTCAGCGCGTCAGTTCCCTCGGCCGTTTATCTTGGTTAATCTTTGTCTCCATGACCAGGGTGGTGTATTCTTTGGAATACACGGTCAGTCAGAGTTAGCTCTTGCTGCTCTTTGCTTTAATTGTCTTTAATTCCTTCTTTCCATTTTCGCAGACACCAACAGTGATTCCTTCCGTTCTATTTTCTCCGTGCACTTGCTTATATTTTTTATAAGTCTGTTCTAGATATATATCTTCCATGGACAACCTAGCGGCATCTAGCAGCTAACTGCCGAAGTTCATCAATCCATCAGAACTCAAGAGAACTCCCTCATCAATCCACGAGGCATCGTCGTTGTCGCCAGCTAACATCTCCATGAACACCGCTTCATGAAGAACATTCACATCTATGAAGAATCTTTTATTTTTGTTATGTTGGTTATTATGATGTACACTCTCTTGTCTAATAACCCCACTCCTTTTGCTTCCCCTTCCCCTTCCCCTCGTTTACCTTCCTCTGCCGTGTGCGTGTTCGCTCGTCCTCACTTTAGCTTCAGTCGTCGAACTTACAGTTGGGGCCCTCTCACGGACTTGTCTCCTGTCCTCGAGAGACATTTTAAACTAGACGCCATGTCAATTTTTTAACTCAACCGTCACCAGGAGCCATCGCCTGCCCTACAAGAAAATCAAGCTAAGTACAAAACTTCAATGTTTTTAAACATGTTTTAATGCTTTTAATACAATTTTATAGACAGTGTGTGGAATTGCTAAATGTTGTGCAAGAACCGTCTTCGAGGGATTGTCCTTTGTCTGGCTATGGTTATCTAAACTAGCTTTCTAAGAGGAAATTTAGTACTTCTTGTACAAAATATTTGGGAATACTTTCTCACACCGAGGGATTCATGTTAATTAAACCGCTGTCTATAAAACTTAGCTTTCCTCCGAGGGATTTCTGTTACCCCATTTAACAGTTATCACAACTCTAGAACTTTCTATGGCAACCAATCTTTCTACTATTCAAGCAATTTAGTATTTTCCACTCTAATTATGGGAATACTATTCCTCACTGAGGAATTTACGTTACCTAAACTGCTGGTCAATACGTAATTTGCTTTCCACCGTGGGAACTTTACCGCATTATTCTACTGCAACCTAAAAACTCTTCAACGCAATAAACTGATTCAAGTTCAAATTCTACTAAGTGATCTCCGTAACTGTAATAAATTTTCGTTTCATAAACTTCCTGTGCTGCAATAGTGAACTTTTCCAATTCATCAATAGACTTCAGTGCAAAACAGTGCCCTTTCAACTATCAACCGTGCCGCGTTCGTTAGAGCAATAAAATTGGCCAAAACATTAAATTCCCATCCTCCTTTTCCAAACACCCTCTACTAACCAAATTCAAATTAACTTATGTACCTAGATATTACTCAACGAGGCTTCGCCAAACCATAGGCGCCCTCCCAATTTGTTCTATTTAAAACTAATTCATTCTGCTTAAATATAAGAAGTTATAGAAACTTCTTTTTAATTTTTCTTTATTTATTTCCTGCTTGTTCAGGATTCATGTATTTCTAAGCTTACTTTTGTACCTGTTTGGTTTGTTCTCTTCGGGTTTCGTTAATACGACCTGTTCATCCTTGAATCTCAAATATTGTTAAATTCTGCGCAAAATAGTGGTAATCTCCGCAATTAATTCTCTGTTTTCCTGTCACGATCAGGATTTAATCTATGTATCTATAGCTTGTTGGCTCGCCAAAAGTGAAGTCAAATAACGCTTGTAACTTACTTAATTTGTAAAAGTCATAATCTCTGTACAATTTATTGTCCTTAAATGCTTTAAAATAATCCTATTTTAAGCACATTTTAAAACCTTTGTACAGGTTTAGTGTTTGTAGCAAGTTTGAAACTTGTATCCCATTTAGCATTATTCACAAATTGTAAACTGAGGCTATTATTATTATGTCTGAGACCTTGGCATTTTATAAAAAATTTATACTCTTAACACAAATTAAATCCCAACCTAAGTATTGTTAAGTTTCTAAATTCTATATATATTTTGTTAAATAAATTGTTTCTATTTTTCGCTTAATCTTTCTAAGTAGAATCACGATTAGGCAGGACCTCATCTTCCTTGATTCTTCCTCTAAGCTTAAGTTCTCCTTGCTAAAACGTCTAAGTCCTAAACTTATAAGGTCTTTACTACTTGTTGCATTTAAACTAAAACTTCAAGATACAACATTTTCAAAGTTTTTTTTTTTTTTTTGTTATCATAGCCAATTCTAGCTAACCATTAAGGCAAATAAAGCTCTCTCCGCCAGCTACCTATTTGTAGGGATTTACTCTCTGGTTTATGGTTCGCTTTCAAAATTCCAGTTTTGTTTGAGTTAGGTCAGAGGTTTCCTCTTTCTAAACGTTTAGTCGGCATCCCGCTGGGTAAAAGCTTAGTTTTCCAAAAATGCAACAATTGGTATTCATCTAAGATTTTTTTCCTTAAAAAAAAAACAACAACAACGTCGCTCAAATAGCTAAAGTGGCTTTATCTCTTCCCACTCTGGAAGCCTTCGATTATTTTGCCGGAGATCCAACCGTACCCAAAACCACAATTATTATTTTGAATTCAAATCTTTCCAGCATTTTCGAAAGCATCATAAATACTGATCCTTCTAAAGGGAAAGTTAGTACATTATTTTTTCTCGGCTCACTTTGCCTTGCCAGTGTGTCACCCGTCCCCATAGTACCGAAATATCGGCTCGAGAGGGAAAGTACAATCACCGAGCGCTTGCAGGCAACCTCAACTCACGCTGCGCTCTCCGCCTGCCCGAGACAGGCCCCCGCTAGAGTTAGGTTCCTCCTATGCTTGGCACTGCCAAATTCTCTTTCAATCTGTTTAAAACTTAGTGTTGGATTCTCATCCTATCTACCAATATTTGTCTCCACTCCGAAACCTATCTCCTTTTCTCTCCTATCATTATCCCTTAGGTAGTGTTAATCCCTAGCTAAAACCTACCACAGGGCGCTGCCTCACTGTCAGACAGCTACTCACCCCGTTCCAGACCTCACGTCAAATTCTAAAATCCCCGACGGAGCCGGGAATCGAACCCGGGACCTCCGGGAGCGAGGCAGGCGCGCTACCCCCAACACGAAGGACCGACCTAATTCTAGTCACATGGAAAAACAAAGAGAACTATCACAAAACAAAACCATCACTACAACCAACGCTACAACTACCTGGCGTTCGTCGTGTGGAAGCACACCTGATACCTTAAAAATAAAAGTGAATAGTATGAATTTTAACTATGAAAGATTTTGTAACCATAATAATAATAATTATAATAATAGACTAATAATAATAATAATAATAATAATAATATTATTATTATTGATAATAATATCAAGCTATGGAATTGCCGATAGCTTACCTGCACATACTTCTGTAAGTTCGCTGCGGAACTGTGGCTGCTCTGTGCTATATTTCCACCTGTGCACACTTTACATCCGATTTTAAGAATTTAAATATACCGGCATATGACGGCTCCATAACAATGGCACAACTCTACACACAAATATGGTTTAACTTCAATATCTTCAATACCTCAGGGAAGATTTTAACAAGACATTTGGCGTATATCATAAAAGCGACAGAGGTTCGGATCCAATTCCTTCCAATCGAAGAAGAAGCAGTTGAAGATAATGATGATGATGATGATTATTATTATTATTATCTTTGCTTGTCACTTCTGTCTTTGATTCAAGTCTTTCTCTGAATCTATATTCACAACCAAAGCTACTTTAAAAAGAGGAAATGAATGTATTTTCCATTATACAGTATGTTAGACAAATTCTTCACGTAACATGTCCATACATATTTACCTATTGCATTTATTATTATTATTATTATTATTATTATTATTATATTCCAGCCAATGGCCATAGCAAGGTATCTTAATTGAACGCCCGTGGGCTCCCAGCAAGTTCGATTTCAAGTAGTTCCAACTTTGCCAACCAGATGCCACTGTCACTGGAACTTGATAGAGCGTTTCTAACAAACAAATTTGGCTACACACTACCAATTGTAGCCATAAATATATGACATGAGTCCGCCAGCTTTACTTCCCCTCCGAAGGAAGGCATACTTAAGCATTGTTAACGCTCTTAAAAATCCGACGACTTTGGCCGGGTTTGAACCCATGATTTTGGGCATAGCAGTTCAGCATACTACCGACTACGCCATCGAAGCCAATTATTTCACTAAGTCAGCGAATGATTCTTTTCTTCTGTCCAATGAGTATTTATGAATGAAAAAAAAAACACGTTCAGTAGACCCAGAGGCCTGGTATGGCAAAGAAAAGTTTACAAATGATTAGAAGTTCAGAAATGGTGTCAATATTCTGGAGTTTACGAAAGAAAAAAAGGAGAGAAAGAAAGAAAGAAAGAAAGAAAGAAAGAAAGAAAGAAAGAAAAAAGGACCATTTCTAACTCACTCACTTACTCCATGATTGAGCTTTAAGCTTAACTCTTAACGTTGTAGAACTGGTATATAAATTAGAATAATCTATATCTAGTTCGTGGAGACAGTTTACAATACCTATGTTAAACCGTAAGCATCGTTCAAAACCTAAACGCAAAAGTGGCTACTGTTAGTCTCGTCAAGGAAAATACCCGACATTCAAACAAAAATAGAAATGCCTGCCAGACATGAATACAATTATTAAAATGTAGCATGGTTGAGAGCCCTAAGCCCAAGTTAACTGTTACAACGGAAGTCTATGAACGACCAAATCTAGTTTCAATTAATGAATCAAACGTGAACGAAATTCAAAAACTTGAATGGGAACCGAATCGCTGAAAATAAATTTCTGAAGAATAAATCCACTGACAATTTAAGTGAAATCTCTCTCCAACGAATGATTGCTTAGGGCCTATTTGATGATTTATAATACAATTTATGGTTAATATTTTTACCTTGTTGCTTGAAAAAAGAACGCAAAATTTTTATTTAGATAAAAAGCTTCACACTACCGCTAGGTCGTTATTAAGTCGTGTATTGTACAGGAAGCACATGTCATTTACTGTAGACTGGTCGCGTGGCGCAGCGGGAACGTTTTCGTCTGCTGTGCCCAAGGCTGTGGGAACGAATCCCAGCACATGCGAGGGAGCCGTGTAAGTAGATTTACTGGCACATTGCCTTCGGGACAAAATTCTGGCACCCCGGCGTTTCTAACAGCCGCAGTTGTTAGAAGGGACGTAAGACCAATAACATTATTATTTTACATGCATTTGCTGTGGGCTTAGATGGAGGGTAAAATATTTAATTAAATGGCACATGCGGGACTCGAACCCGCTACTTCCGGATTTCTAAGTCTTTGGTCTGACCACTGAGCTCATGAGAGATGCATGCAATTCTAAATGATCACCTCACTGTGGTAAGGAGGAATATCATCGTTTTATTCCACCGTATACGGCAAAACATTGAGGGGAGGAAGCAATAATACAGTAATTGAAACTCAACTTGTGCTGCAACAAGTAAGATACGTGCTATGGATATGCAATGCACATCAAGGCTGCTGCAGATCAGTACTAATTATTTTACCAAGTCATTAGTGGAGTTGGCACTGCCCCTGGAGGAGGCTTGGCGCCCGCCCCCGCGCTAAATGTCAAGGCCGACACGCACGCTGACGTGCTTCGCATTCCACTTCCTGGTCACCGTCTCGAGACCACTACTCTCCAGATTATTTAGGACAGGAATTGGTGGAAGCAACCACATGGCTATATCGGACTAAAAGGAAATAACTAGATATTTGTTGAAGAATGTTGTTGTTCTTGTTTCATTCTAGGCGTTTGGGCAACGAGGGGTCATTTAGCCCCGATATTAAGGCTTGTTTACACACTATAGTGAGACATTCACGTCACAAATCTGTGCCAAGAAGTGTGGAATTTCATTACATTGATATCTAAGGACGCAAACACACCTACAGCGTTTCTCTGCCATCACCTCACCGGGACAGAACGAGTTTCACGCTCACATCACTTGCCAGCGAATTTTGCGACTTTTGGTCGCACATGATCGTTCGACCAGTTATCTAAATAAGAATGAACAGTCACTACCTCAAAAATCGCGGAAAATACATGCCATTGCCGCAAGAATTTGCTGAGAGCTAATAAGTATAAAATCAAATGCTACAGGGGACACATTTTTGGATGTAGATGCTTCGTTCACCTCTCCCTCATTGCACAGTAGGGATGGGTTGCGAACGGAGTCGCGAAGAGTCGAGACTGCTGCCGCTGGAACCGATACTCTCGACTCCAGTCTCGACTCCACTGATGCACTAACGCCATCTAACATCTGTTTTTGGAACTGCTTGAACATGTATGCCACACAGCGCCAGCAGCAACGTTGTTCGCCATCGCTGCGGCATGTTTACAATACAGCTGACAAAATCTTGCTGCTAGCTTGCCAGTTATACTTTTTTGGTATTGAAATGCATGGCAAACTATTATAACCTGCAAAACGATTCAATATAATGATTATATGCATAGTCGTTCTTTGTTATGATCTACTGTAGGATTCTACAGTATGAGGATATGCTGCATAGTTATGGGATATTTATTTTGCCGGCAGGATCGTTATATGGAATGTCGAATACCAATTACGAAGTTCTTGGCACTGTGTGTGTATTTTTACTTTCATTATAGGGTGTTTCATTTACGTGTCTCAAATAACAAATGTTGGGTGTTGAATTAATGTAAGATTTGGCCTATGTTATGGTTTGTTAATTGCTTTGTTTAAGATGTGCGCACAGGCCTCTCATATTGTGACGGTCTTGTTATCCATCCACGTTCGTCCCTTGATACCTTGTGTTACGATGAATACAGTAGGATTATTAGCCAGCAAACATGGAAGATTGTTTCGGTTTATCATCGGTAATGTTGTAGGTGTAATTGTTATTGTGTTTATTATGATGATTATTATTTATAACAATAATACTAATACAACCTGCCTAATGTGCAATATTACAACAATTTGGTACAATGATTGTAAATAATAATAATAATAATAATAATAATAATAATTATGAGAGATTCGGAAAAAAAAGCGACCGTGTGCCCCCCGCAATACTCATCAGGTGAGCTTGGAGTCGCGAGGCTTAATGCGAAGCGACCCCGCAATACTCATCAGGTGAGTTGGAGTCGCGAGTGTTCATGCGAAGCGACCCCGCAATACTCATCAGGTGAGTTGGAGTCGCGAGTCTTCATGCGAAGCGTCCCCGCAATACTCATCAGGTGAGTTGGAGTCGCGAGTCTTCATGCGAAGCGGCCCCGCAATACTCATCAGGTGAGTTGGAGTCGCGACTCTTCATGCGAAGCGGCCCCGCAATACTCATCAGGTGAGTTGGAGTCGCGAGTGTTCATGCGAAGCGGCACTGCAATACTCATCAGGTGAGTTGGAGTCGCGAGTGTTCATGCGAAGCCACCCCGCAATACTCATCATGTGAGCTTGGAGTCGCGAGTGTTCATGCGAAGCGACCCCGCAATACTCATCAGGTGAGCTCGGAGTCACGAGTCTTCATGCGAAGCGGCCCCGCAATACTCATCAGGTGAGTTGGAGTCGCGAGTCTTCATGCGAAGCGGCCCCGCAATACTCATCAGGTGAGTTGGAGTCGCGAGTCTTCATGCGAAGCGGCCCCGCAATACTCAACAGATGAGCTTGGAGTCGCGAGTGTTCACGCGAAGCGACCCCGCAATACTCATCAGGTGAGCTTGTAGTCGTGAGTGTTCATGCGAAGCGGCCCCGCAATACTCATCAGATGAGCTTGGAGTCGCGAGTGATCATGCGAAGCGACCCCGCAATACTCATCAGGTAAGCTTGTAGTCGTGAGTGTTCATGCGAAGCGACCCCGCAATACTCATCAGGTAAGCTTGTAGTCGTGAGTGTTCATGCGAAGCGGCCCTGCAATACTCATCAGATGAGCTTGGAGTCGCGAGTGTTCACGCGAAGCGACCCCGCAATACTCATCAGGTGAGCTCGGAGTAGCGAGTCTTCATGCGAAGCGGCCCCGCAATACTCATCAGGTGAGCTTGGAGTCGCGAGTGTTCATGCGCAGCGGCCCCGCAATATTCAACAGGTGAGCTTGGAGTCGCGAGTCTTCATGCGAAGCGTCCCCGCAATACTCATCAGGTGAGTTGGAGTCGCAAGTCTTCATGCGAAGCGGCCCCGCAATACTCATCAGGTGAGTTGGAGTCGCGGGTCTTCATGCGAAGCGGCCCCGCAATACTCATCAGGTGAGTTGGAGTCGCGAGTCTTCATGCGAAGCGGCCCCGCAATACTCAACCGATGAACTTGGAGTCGCGAGTGTTCATGCGAAGCGACCCCGCAATACTCATCAGATGAGCTTGTAGTCGTGAGTGTTCATGCGAAGCGGCCCCGCAATACTCATCAGATGAGCTTGGAGTCGCGAGTGTTCATGCGAAGCGACCCCGCAATACTCATCAGATGAGCTTGTAGTCGTGAGTTTTCATGCGAAGCGGCCCTGCAATACTCATCAGATGAGCTTGGAGTCGCGAGTGTTCATGCGAAGCGACCCCTCAATACTCATCAGGTGAGCTTGTAGTAGCGAGTGTTCATGCGAAGCGGCCCTGCAATACTCATCAGATGAGCTCAGAGTCACGAGTGTTCATGCGAAGCGACCCCGCAATACTCATCAGATGAGCTTGGAGTCGCGAGTGTTCATGCGAAGCGACCCCGCAATACTCATCAGATGAGCTTGGAGTCGCGAGTGTTCAAGCGAAGCGACCCCGCAATACTCATCAGATGAGCTTGGAGTCGCGAGTCTTCATGCGAAGCGACCCCGCAATACTCATCAGATGAGCTTGGAGTCGCGAGTGTTCAAGCGGAGCGGCCCCGCAATACTCATCAGATGAGCTTGGAGTCGCGAGTGTTCATGCGAAGCGACCCCGCAATACTCATCATATGAGCTTGGAGTCGCGAGTGTTCATGCGAAGCAACCCCGCAATACTCATCATATGAGCTTGGAGTCGCGAGTGTTCATGCGAAGCGACCCCGCAATACTCATCAGGTGAGCTCGGAGTCGCGAGTCTTCATGCGAAGCGGCACCGCAATACTCATCAGGTGAGCTTGGAGTCGCGAGTGTTCATGCGAAGCGGCCCTGCAATACTCATCAGGTGAGTTGGAGTCGCGAGTCTTCATGCGAAGCGGCCCCGCAATACTCATCAGGTGAGCTTGGAGTCGCGAGTGTTCATGCGAAGCCACCCCGCAATACTCATCATATGAGCTTGGAGTCGCGAGTGTTCATGCGAAGCGACCCCGCAATACTCATCAGGTGAGCTCGGAGTCGCGAGTCTTCATGCGAAGCGGCCCCGCAATACTCATCAGGTGAGCTTGGAGTCGCGAGTGTTCATGCGAAGCGGCCCCGCAATACTCAACAGGTGAGCTTGGAGTCGCGAGTGTTCATGCGAAGCGGCCCTGCAATACTCTTCAGGTGAGGTTGGAGTCGCGAGGCTTCATGCGAAGCGACCCCGCAATACTCATCAGGTGTGTTGGAGTCACGAGTGTTAATGCGAAGCGACCCCGCAATACTCATCAGATGAGCTTGGAGTCGCGAGTGTTCATGCGAAGCGACCCCGCAATACTCATCAGATGAGCTTGGAGTCGCGAGTCTTCATGCGAAGCGGCCCTGCAATACTCATCAGATGAGCTTGGAGTCACGAGTGTTCATGCGAAGCGGCCCTGCAATACTCATCAGATGAGCTTGGAGTCGCGAGTGTTCATGCGAAGCGACCCCTCAATACTCATCAGGTGAGCTTGTAGTAGCGAGTGTTCATGCGAAGCGGCCCTGCAATACTCATCAGATGAGCTCAGAGTCACGAGTGTTCATGCGAAGCGACCCCGCAATACTCATCAGATGAGCTTGGAGTCGCGAGTGTTCATGCGAAGCGACCCCGCAATACTCATCAGATGAGCTTGGAGTCGCGAGTGTTCAAGCGAAGCGACCCCGCAATACTCATCAGATGAGCTTGGAGTCGCGAGTCTTCATGCGAAGCGACCCCGCAATACTCATCAGATGAGCTTGGAGTCGCGAGTGTTCAAGCGAAGCGGCCCCGCAATACTCATCAGATGAGCTTGGAGTCGCGAGTGTTCATGCGAAGCGACCCCGCAATACTCATCATATGAGCTTGGAGTCGCGAGTGTTCATGCGAAGCGAACCCGCAATACTCATCAGGTGAGCTCGGAGTCGCGAGTCTTCATGCGAAGCGGCACCGCAATACTCATCAGGTGAGCTTGGAGTCGGGAGTGTTCATGCGAAGCGGCCCTGCAATACTCATCTGGTGAGTTGGAGTCGCGAGTCTTCATGCGAAGCGGCCCCGCAATACTCATCAGGTGAGCTTGGAGTCGCGAGTGTTCATGCGAAGCCACCCCGCAATACTCATCATATGAGCTTGGAGTCGCGAGTGTTCATGCGAAGCGACCCCGCAATACTCATCAGGTGAGCTCGGAGTCGCGAGTCTTCATGCGAAGCGGCCCCGCAATACTCATCAGGTGAGCTTGGATTCGCGAGTGTTCATGCGAAGCGGCCCCGCAATACTCAACAGGTGAGCTTGGAGTCGCGAGTGTTCATGCGAAGCGGCCCTGCAATACTCTTCAGGTGAGGTTGGAGTCGCGAGGCTTCATGCGAAGCGACCCCGCAATACTCATCAGGTGTGTTGGAGTCACGAGTGTTAATGCGAAGCGACCCCGCAATACTCATCAGATGAGCTTGGAGTCGCGAGTGTTCATGCGAAGCGACCCCGCATTACACATCAGATGAGCTTGGAGTCGCGAGTCTTCATGCGAAGCGGCCCTGCAATACTCATCAGATGAGCTTGGAATCGCGAGTGTTCATGCGAAGCGACCCCGCAATACTCATCAGATGAGCTTGGAGTCGCGAGTGTTCATGCGAAGCGACCCCGCAATACTCATCAGATGAGCTTGGAGTCGCGAGTCTTCATGCGAAGCGGCCCTGCAATACTCATCAGATGAGCTTGGAGTCACGAGTGTTCATGCGAAGCGACCCCGCAATACTCATGAGGTGAGTTGGAGTCGAAGGTCTTCATGCGAAGCGGCCCCGCAATACTCATCAGGTGAGTTGGAGTCGCGAGTGTTCATGCGAAGCGGCCCCGCAATACTCAACAGGTGATCTTGGAGTCGCGAGTGTTCATGCGAATCGACCCCGCAATACTCAACAGGTGAGCTTGGAGTCGCGAGTCTTCATGCGAAGCGGCCCCGAAATACTCTTCAGGAGAGCTTGGAGTCGCGAGTCTTCAAGCGAAGCGCCCCGCAATACTCATCAGGTGAGCTTGGAGTCGCGAGTGTTCATGCGAAGCCACCCCGCAATACTCATCATATGATCTTGGAGTCGCGAGTCTTCATGCGAAGCCGCCCCGCAATACTCATCAGGTGAGCTTGGAGTCGCGAGGCTTCATGCGAAGCGACCCCGCAATACTCATCAGGGGAGCTTGGAGTCGCGAGTCTTCTCCAAGCCCCCCTGCTATAGTCTACTTAATGGCCAGGGAATTCCTGTCTTGAAATACTACTACAATACAGAGACAGGGGTACATTCACGAAATAGAGAGGCAAATTAAAGGAATTGCCAACGGTAGAAAATGTCGGCAGCATTTATATAAGGAGTGCGACATACCACCAAATACAGGAAATATGTAGCCTACTTACGAATAAATTCGCCATAATATGTATTTATTTATAAAAACGGCAAATATATGTAAATAAATAGAAAATATTTAGTAAAATTAAATACATATAAACACATAACTATCCGGGCCTTACTCATCAGGTTAGCTTGGAATCGCGAGGCTTTATGCGAAGGGACCGTGTGGCCCCGCAATACCCATCACGTGAGCTTGGAGTCGCGAGGCTTCATGCGAAGCGGCCCCGCAATACGCATCAGATTAACGTGGAGTCGCGAGGCTTCATGCGAACCGAGACCGGTGTTCGGAGTCGATCGAGTCGACACTCTCGATTCCAGGCTTCAGTCGCGCCCATCCCTATTGCACAGTACTCAACACACATTCCGCGTTGTAGTGTGTAACGACAATATTGTCAAAAGTCAAGAGACACTAACGTTTGTAAAAATAGCCTGAATTAATCCAAACTCGGATAATGTGTAGAACAGTGCACCAGTAATGAATCATGAAGATTGCAGAGAGATGGGCGTACACGTGGGTCCAGTAACGCACTCTGTTATGTGACCGGAAACCTCACCGGTAAGCCAAGCTCAGTCAGTGAAGAGCCGTCAAACGAAGTGCAAACGTAATCCCAAGTGCTAGTATGCCTCGTCAACCCCCAAGGGAGCAAAATCAGCATGTGGGTGAGTTAGAACGAGGCAAAATGAAAGGTCTCTGGAAAGTGGTTTTATCATACCGTGACATTTCGGCTCGTGCAGGGTGTGCTGCTACGGCAGTGATGCGAGTGCGGAACAAGTGGATATAATAGGGCTGTATGCAGCGATAAGCGGGAAAACCACCATCTTGTCCACAAGGTCGTAACGGACTGGACTGATTCGTCCGAAGTGTTGGCTCGATGCTGGAGCACTGCAACATGTGTAGACCTGTCTGCCGTCTGGTGCGGGCTGGGCTTGTGGCATGCATGCCATTGCGTCTGCTTTTCGTTGTCCAGAAACTATAAATGTCTCAAACTACAATGGGCACGTGAACACCGTCGCTGTCATTCTTAGTGACAAAATGTAGTGTTTTCGGACGAGTCCCGCTTCAACGTGCCTTAATACAGTAATAGGTGCATGTATATTAGACGTTACCGTGATAGCCGAAATCTGACAGCCAGCACTGTTGAGCAGCATAGAGAACAAACGCCAAGTGTGCTGGTTTGGGATGCCATTCAATACAACATGCAATTTCGACTCCAAGGTTTTAGAGCCCGAGGTACTGCCCCCTCTTCCAGACAAACTCCGCAGGACAATACCCGCCTACATGTGGCGAGGAATATGCAAGTCCTCTTCGAAGAATAACACAGCGTCCCTGGCATTCACGTTCGCCTGACATCGAGCATATCTAGGATATGGTTGGTCAGCAACTTGTTCGTCACGGTCCAGTAGTAACACTGCTGATACTTTGTGAACTCTCATACAAACCGCGTGGAGAGAGATACTCCTGGAACGTACACCCCACTTTGATTCCATGCCATGATATTTAGAGACTCTGATTGCACGTAAGTGAAGATGTCACACCATACTGAAATCTCAAGGTCAGGAATCATGTACATTTCTGTGATCCTAAACATTTGTGTTTTGTTACGTACCTAATCCATGGCATAAAGTTTATTTATATTCCACCTCGTAGCTAGCATTCTTACCGACATTTCTGAGGTCCAGCTCTGCTAAGAATTGTTTAATTCTGGTTTGAGAGCTGTAACGGGGCACGCTCAGCCTCGTGTGGCAAAACTGAGAATAGGAGGGTTCAAATCCCACCTCAGCCAACCTGGAATTGGTTTTCCATGGTTTCCCACTTCTACTACAGCCATATATCGGGATGGTTTCTAACTTAAGCGCACGGCAGTCTACTTCTCAGTCCTCACCTGAATTACAAATACAACTACTTAACAAGCTAGACAAAATCCTATACACACACAAGTACACAGGTCTACAAGACCACGATGTCGCAAGTCCCTAAATTCAATCAACAATAACTACTCCAGATACCATGGTAAATAAGGCTGAAATGCATGATGTGGCGTTTACATTTTAATAATCATGAAATGTTATATAGGATGTAACCATACCTAAGTTCATGTAGGACAAATATAAAAAGGCCAATGTTTTCTGGATACAGGAAAGAAGATACCCGACTATTTAACAGGAAGGAAATTATTACGTTAATGGCTGAATTCTATTAATTGCCCCGTTAATGCTTGAAATATTCTCAAATGTAGATAGAACCATGACCTTCATTTATAGACCCTATTAAGAGAGGACAACTATCGTGGTAGTTCACTCGGTAAAGCTTTCCCAACCCAAGATCGATTCAGACTCAGTCCAATGGGATTTAAGGATGTTTAGATGCGACAACCTCGTGACAGTAGATTTACTGGCATACCAAACTGGGCAAAATTCTGTCAACCCTGTGACTTTGAAGCCTCAGCAGATAAAAGGAACGTTAATTCCATAACATTATTACTGCTTTTCAGTCGGTCAACACGAATGTACCCAAAAGAGATGGGTTATGCCCTAATCCTGAAATAAATTACATGAGATTAATAAAACACTAGGATGACCAGTTTCGATCGTCAAGCGATCATCATCAGATGAAAATATTTACCTGTATTTCAAACATAGATTTTGTAGCCTAAGTGTAATGGATCTGATGATGATCGCTTGACGATCGAAACTGGTCATCCTAGTGTTTTATTAATCTCATGTAATTTATTTCAGGATTAGGGCATAACCCATCTCTTTTGGGTACATTCGTGTTGACCGACTGAAAAGCACTAAACTCTTGTTTACTAAGGCAACACTGAAAATATGGCTTCAAACACCACAACATTATTACTATTGTTTAAAATCCTTGGTCATTAAAAAACGTATAAAACTTGTTTAAGATTGTACTATGTATAATAAACATGCCCACTTGCCCTTAGTCAAGGCGTACAAAAACACTTTAAGCAATTCGGAATCACCTGAAATGTAGTAAAAAAATTCACATATATTCGCTCTAATTCTCCAGTACATGATTAACAAGTAGTTCCGTGAAGAACTATACAGCCTATTTTCATATATCCTGCTAATGTTAATTGCCTCTATCAACATACAAAATTTCAGTTTAATTGCTGTAACAGATTCGTAGATATTGAGAACCGTCTAATTATTTCAGATGGTCGCCAGGTTGGATTTTTATTTTTGTACTATTACATTAATATTATTGTGTACGTGTGGTATTCAAACTTAAATCGCATGATTAGAACACAAGAAGCAAAAACGAGATTTTAAAATTACGCACAGCAGCCATCTTGTGATTATGCTAACAATTGAAATAAATTAGATGCCAGTGGATCAACATTTGTATAAGCATTTAACGAGCAACGTTTCACGGCACTCGGATAGTTAATTCGCGAGAAACGTCCATTTAAATATTTATACTTCGCGTCGCCGCCATGTTGGATTTGTGCTCACCAGGCTACTGAAAGTCTTTTAGGTGAACATATGTTCACAGTCTCTATGAACATTAAAAAAATCAGTTTGGTTGCTGTAAAAGATTCATAGATATTGAGAACTGTCTAAATATTTCGGAAGCTCGCCATTTAGGATTGTTATATGTATAGACCATAGAATTATGTACCATTCAAGGGCAATTATTGCCTAGGTTCATTATTCAAACTTTCACCTCGATCGAATGATTACGACACAAGAAATAAAAACTTAATTTTAAAATTTCGCACAGCCGCCATCTTGAGGTTATGTAAACAATTGAATTAAATTAGATGGCAGTGCATTACAATCTGCAAAAACATTTACTGTACCTCATTTCACTGCGCTCAGAGAGTTATATCACGAGAAAAGTCTATTAAAACATTTCAAATTCGCTTGGTCGCCATGTTCGTTTTGTACTTTACAGGTTTATGAAATATACATAGGTAAACTTGTATCAGTACCCTTTATCACCGTACAAAATTGCAGGGCGATATCTGTAATAGTTTCGGAGATATAGAATGTCAGTGAAATATTTCGCACAGCCGCCATATTGAGGTTATGTAAACAATTGAACTAATTTAGACTCCAGTGCATTACAATGTGTATAAACATTTGCTTTACCAAGTTTCATTACGTTTGGATAGTTAAATCGCGAGAAAAGTCTATTTAAAAGTCTCAACTTCGCTTGACCGCCATGTTGGTTTTGTAGTCACCAGGTTTTTGAAAGTCTCAAAGGTGAACTTCTAGTAGTGCCCTTTATCACCGTACACAATTTCAGGGCGATATCGGTAATAGCTTCGGAGATATTGAATGTTAGTGAAATATTTCGCACAGCCGCCATGTTGGATTGGTGAGACGTAACAAAATTTGAAGGGCACGGTCGAGGTCGCCGGGAATAGTGCTATGAACTTACCGAGTTTCATTGAAATCGCTCCAGCCGTTTAGATTTTATTAGGGACACACACACACACCTCACACACACACACACACACACACACACACACGGACAAAAGGTGATCTCATAAGCCTATTTTTTTTTTCAAAATTGAAAATAGGCTAAAAATTCCAGTACAATATTATTTCGGTATTTCCAGAACAGCAGAGCAATGAGTTGCATTTACTGTGCAGACACCAGAACACTTTGCGGAGGCAATGTGCTGGAGCGAAAGCGCGCAGGTACACACGGTAGTACGATATGGGTCCAATCCAATTTCACGGGCTCAAATCCCCGGAACGATGAAGCCTAGATAGTAATTCCCTGCAACGCTCACCACTCTTGCTTGCTTCTCGAGTTTAATGCAGGATAAGCAAAAATAATCTAAGAAAACAACTTGATTATAATACGATAAAAACGCTAGAATGTAGCGACACGCCTCAAATCAGTCACTGTCAACTAGGTTCCATCTCGAGCAGCCAAGGCCGCCTCTCTAACTCTTAAATTCAGTTTGCAGTCAAGAGTTGCTTAGAGAAAACACAACATATTGCAGACCGAGGTGTAGCCGTGCGCGTTGAATCGTTCTCCACGACCGCGACGGAGGGCTGCATCAGGGTTCGAATCCTGACGCTGACAACGGCTATCCTGAGTGTGTTTTTTCCTATTTTTTCACATTACCTCTAGTCAAATGCCATGATAGTAACTTATTTTAAGTCTCGGGGTACCTACCCCATCCGCGATCCTATTAATTACAGCTTCACACACGACTACAGTCGCCAGAGAAACACAGGTTATCAGACGTATTTAACACACACTCAAGTACACGGGGCTTATACCAAAGATGTTCCAAGCTCCTAATACGAATTAACAGCATCATGTTGGTTGCAGAACATAATTGCCAAACCTCTGTTAATCACATCACATATCTCTTTACACTAATTAATAACAGTAATGGGTAAACTGCATGATTTGACCACTTTGGCTGTTACACCTGGGGTCTCGGTTTGAAACCCGACTCTTCCAAGACATTTAATCCTGGTAGAAACTTATCTCACCTAATCCCCAACCCCGTAGTTACGTGAATAATAAAGGTTAGATATACATAAAACTATTGTTATTATTATCCTTTTTGGGGTGATGCCGTATGAATATTATTAAAGTATTAAAATACCCTATACGTTTCGTGAGTGACCGTGCCTGCGTTTTCAATGTAACAAAACAGTGTTTGTTGTTGATTCTTTAGGGGCTTTGCGACATCATGGTCATGTAGCCCCGTGTACTTGGATGTATGTAGAATTTGTCTGATAGCTTTTGTCACTGTAATGTCTTTACTAATGTGTATTTGTAATTGATGTAGGATTTAGGTAGGAAGCAGCCGTGGCCTTAGGCTAGGAGCCATCCCGGCATTTGCCTGGAGTAGAAGTGAGAAACCACGGAAAACCACTTACAGGATGACTGATGTAGGAATCGAACCCACCTCTCCTCAGTTTTACCTCACGAGGTTCAGTGTACCCCGTTCCAGCCCTAAGACAAAATTTAAATTTCTTGGCAGAGCCGAGAATCAAACCCGGGCCTCCGAGGTGACAGCCAAGAATGCTAGCCACTACGCAACGAGACGGGCGATTTAACAAAACAATATGGGCAGAATAGTGTGTCAATTAACTTACAAGCCCAGAGAAGGCTGACTGAAGGTACTGTATGGACGTATGCAGACAAGGCGCCATTTTATAAGTAGAAGGGAGGAACGTTTAGAAAGGAAGGGCATGAAGTGGGGAGAAGAAATTAGACCCCTCAAAGAATGAGGATATCCAAATAAGAGAGGGGAAAAGTGAGTATAAGTATCGCAGATATAAAAGACACAAAACCAAAAGTAAGTGTGTCTGTACCTAGCATCATATGGGCCTCGGCGATATAACAGATCAAACCTCCAGTGACGAAAACAAGGAAATGGCTATGGAGCCATAGAGGTAAACCGAACAATTTAAACTGGGTTGAGCTAAAGAGGAAACTGTGAGGGGAACTATCTTCCCAGATCTTTAATTACGAGCAATCAAGTGTCACTAAATTTACGTATTATTATTATTATTATTATTATTATTATTATTATTATTATTATTATAAGTAGTTTTCCGTGGTTTGGCATTTGTACTATTGGCAAATGCCTGGATGGCTCAAAACGTAAGGCCACGGCCTCCTCATTTACAATCACCACAGACAACCATCCTTATCTGGCAACACGCGTTTCATCAACTGCAAATCACATGGAGTTCAAAGCAAAACTGAAGATGAATTTTGTGTTGCTCTAATTCTAACCTAACTCTTGTTGTTCGTCTGAGCATAGAACAAGTTCACACGGTCGTCCGCATTGTTCTCATTTCCAGGTATTAACGTGCAGCATCGTAATAGACATTTTATGTGTCACGTAACAATCTTCCTGGGCTTCTTGCAAGACTAGGCTGTTATACGACGGACTTATCACGCTGCAATCGTTATAAATAAGAAGATCAAAGCACCAGAAACGTTCCGCGTAGTCACTACCGTCGATATAAACGTTACTATAAGACAGTAACACGATGTGCCCTTAGGTGATGTATTCAGTACAAAATAGAGTTTAAGACCGACATGTTGAACACCATAAACTTACTCGCCAATTCCTTAGTACTAAAAAGGACTCGCTCATTCTTTTGAGCCTAATAACTCCTTCGAAACGCTGGAATGAACATCCCAATTCCATGGTAGGCCAGAACACAACGGACTGGACTCTATGGGACATAATGAGACTTGAAATGATCAGATAGCTCCTTCTATTGCGTGTTGGTGCGATGTTGTCGCATCACTCATGCGTCAGTCCAAATCTCCGACAGCTTCGTTGAAACGAAGTTATATGCATACGCTTAACTTAACAGACATCTTACTACTGCAACGTGTAGCATATTCACGACAATTTCACTTCACATAAAGAAAAGACAAAGGCCAACTAAGGCAGAACAATCGAAGATACCATAGGCCTCAGATATCCTAATACCGCTGGGGTCGGCAGAGAACAAGAGCAAACCAAGCGAGGTCGATAGGTAAAATAAAAGAGAGGCGTTTGGCACACTTAGCTGAAAGCAATGGCGGGCTCAGCTGGAATCCCGTGGTCCTATTAGTTGTGAGCCCGTAGGGGACGTTTCAGTCGTATTAATAGTTGATATTGCAACTTTTCAGTCGGTCAACACAATATAATTCCAATTACTGGGAGATGCGAAAAAATACCTGAAAAAATTACATGTGATAATAAATACAGGGTGATACAGCTAAGATGGCCACCTAAAATATCTACGGAGCATTTAAAATCATACTTTATGGCGACAAGTATTACGTACAAATTAATCATTCTCAAGAAGTCCCTAAAAAGTATTTGCTTCTTTTCTAGAACCTTCGTCTTTATAAATAATTTAAAAAAACTAGAAGGAAGCTGAAGTGTTAATCCTGTTTGCATAGACACCGTCTTAGTGAATTAAGCTTTGTATTATAGACTACTAATTAAACGGAATAGCTTAAGTTATTAAAGTGATTCAATTTTATCCGTTCCGTCTATCACTATTTTATATAATAATAGTGTTAGGTTATTTAAGTAAACTTTCTCAACATACTCTTTATTCTTGAGCATGTTTCTCTTGGTAGAATCACAAAGTTTCATTTGGATTGTATCAAGTACCCTAAAAGTATTTGAGTCTTGGGTGGAAGGAATAGTTAGATGAAGGATATCTTCTTTCTTCGTTTCGGCCTGCTGCTGTTCGTCGCACTAAACTAAATTATCATGAACTTTGTTTCATAATTTGATTAATAATTGTGTCATTTTTTTTTCATGTTCCAGTAATTGGGTTTATATCGTGTTGACTGACTGAAAAGTTGCAATACCAATATTGTCAATAAGGCAACACTGAAAAGTGGCTTCACATCTAGGTATTAATAGTGAAAGTAGAGCGCAGAAATTGTATGTTAAATTAATATCATGTAGGCCTATTGCATATAAATTTTAAGCAAATAATACATGCGATTAATACGAAGTATATAGGCTATATACCAGGTGAATCAGCTGCCCCTAAGGTCGATATTTCTCTGACAGCATCCTGTTTTTTAAACTAAGGGCCACATTGTAAATAGTTGGGGGACCTTGCGGGCCAATAACACTCCGGAAGGTTTGGGGGTTATGGAATATTTAAAAATACAGGTGCAATATGGTGAGATTTGTGGCTGTCTGACCTTCGTTTTCTTAGTATTGTTGCAGATTTCTATATTTATATGTAGTGGATAAAAAAAGAACATAAACACTAACTCTTTTGTCATTCATGCTGTATGTGTATTGAAGGGATTTATTGAAGGGATTTATTAAAAATATGTAAATTTATTTCTAGTGTTCAGTTTTGAAGCAGATTTTGTATAGGCCGATGATAATAACAATAATGATAATAATTTTAATTTTTGAATTTATTAATTAACTAGCTGTACCCGGCATGCTTTGCAATGCCAATCAAAGAAAGTGTTGGCGTTGTAACTTTGTTTGTTGAAATGCTTTTGGATTCCCAATATTTTCATCTTTTCCGTTAAACTATTGCAACTATTGCAAAATTGATTTACTATCTAAAAAAATGGGAGCGTGCTCAACAACTGTCCAAAGT
Source organism: Meconema thalassinum (assembly GCA_946902985.2). Taxonomy (NCBI): domain Eukaryota; kingdom Metazoa; phylum Arthropoda; class Insecta; order Orthoptera; family Tettigoniidae; genus Meconema; species Meconema thalassinum. Next base: position 1,264,927,714 of record OX336388.2, read on the forward strand.
TTCATCGCAATGAAATGAATGGTATATGAACGCATACGGGACTTAGATGAAAGATTCGAGCGCCGTCACCCATTTGTTGAATATACTCGTACGCTACCTATTGTAAAATGGATTTACTAAGTCAAAACCCTTCCCTGGCGTGTACACAACAACTCATGAAAGTTTCATCGCAGTCGGATGAATGGCATATGAACGAATACGGGATTTTGTTTAAACGATTCGCGCGCCGTCACTCATTTGTTGAATCTACTTGTGCACCACCCACTGAAAAACGGATTTACTAATTCATACACCGTCGCAGGACTGTACTCAACTCACCAAAGTTTTATCATAATCGGATGAATGGTATATGAACGCATACGGGACTTGGTTGGAACGATTCACGCGCTGTCGCACATTAATTGAATCTACTCGTCCGCGTCCACTTGTAAAATGGATTTACCAGATCCGAAATCTTTGCAGGAGTGGAAACAACATATCTCCAAATTTCATTGCAATCGCATGAATGGCATATGAACGCAAACGGATTTTTTTAAAACGATATGCGCGCAGTTACTAATTTGATGAATCTACTCATGCGCTACCTATTGTAAAAAGGATTTACTAAGTCAGAAACCTTTCCTGGAGTGTGCACAACAATTCAACCAAAGTTTCATAGCAATCGGATGAATGGTATATGAATGCATACGGGATTTTGTTTAAGCGATTCGCGAGCCGTCGCTCATTTGTTGAATCTACTTGTGCGATACCTATTGTAAAGTGGATGAACTAAGCCAGAAACTTTCCCTGAAGTGTACACAACATCTCACCCAAGTGTCATCGCTATCGGACGAATTGTATATGAACGCATACGGGACTTTGTTGAAACGCTTCGCGCGTCGTCACTCATTTGTTGAATCTACTTGTGCGCTACCTATTGTAAAATGGATTTACTAAGCCTGAAACTTTCCCTGGAACGTACACAACAACTCACCCAAGTTTAGTCACTATCGGGCGAATGGTGTATGAACGCATACGGGACTATGTTGAAACACTTCGTTCGTCGTCGCTCATTTGTTCAATCTACTTGTGCGACACCTATTGTAATGTGGATTTACTAAACCAGAAATCTTCCCTGAAGTGTACACAACATCTCACCCAAGTTTCATCGCTATCAGACGAATATTATATGAACGCATACGGGACTTTGTTGAAACGCTTCGCGCGTCGTCACACATTTGTTGAATCTACTCGTGCGCTACCTATTATAACATGGATTTACTAAGCCAGAAACCTTGCCTGTAGTGTACACAACCTCTCACCCAAGTTTCATCGCTATCGGACGAATGGTAAGTGAACGCATACAGGACTTTGTTGAAACGCTTCGCCCGTCGTCGCACATTTGTTGAATCTACTCGTGCGCTACCTATTGTTAAGTGGATCTACTAAGCCAGAAACCTTCCCTGAAGTGTACACAACATCTCACCCAAGTTTCATCGCTATCAAACGAATAGTATATGAACGCATACGGGACTTTGTTGAAACGCTTCGCGTGTCGTCGCTCATTTGTTGAATCTACTCGTGCCCTACCTATCGAAAAGTGGATTTACTAAGCCAGAAATCTTGCCTGAAGTGTACACAACCACTCACCCAAGTGTCATCGCTATCGAACGAATGGTTTGTGAACGCATACAGGACTTTGTTGAAACACTTCGCCCGTTGTCGCTCATTTGTTGAATCTACTCGTGCGCTACCTATAGTTAAGTGGATTTACTAAGCCAGAAACCTTCCCTGAAGTGTACACTACATCTCACCCAAGTTTCATAGCTATCAGACGAATAGTATATGAACGCATACGGGACTTTGTTGAAACGCTTCGCGAGTCGTCGCTCATTTGTTGAATCTACTCGTGCGCTACCTATTATAACATGGATTTACTAAGCCAGAAGCCTTGCCTGTAGTGTACACAACTTCTCACCTAAGTTTCATTGCAATGGGATGAATGGTATATGAACGCATGTGGGACTTTCTTGAATCAATTGCACACCATTTTGTTGAAGCTACTCGCGCGCCATCTATTGTAGATTGGATTTACTAAGCCTATAACTTTTCCTAACTGTGCACAACAACTCACCAAAATTTGATCGCAATCGGATGAATTGTATATGAACACATCACCATTACGCATTTGTTTAAACTACTTCGCGCGCTATCTATTTTGAAATGGATTAAATATGCCTATAAACCTCCCGGAAGTGTGTACAACAATTCACCAAAATTTGATCGCAATCGGATGAATGGTTTATGAACGCATAAAAGACGAACAGACAGACATTCCTTTATATATATATATATATATATATATATATATATATATATATATATATATATAAGATTAGCCTACTATTGATATTACTTTTGTGACATGTTTCACGAATCAGACGGCAAATCCAGTACAGATTATCTGTGAGACATATTAATTATTTTTACAACATATAGGCCTATACAAATAATACTTCAATAGAAGAGTGCATGCAAAAGAGATGTTACTTTTTTCTAAGTATTTCCTTAGTGATATAAGCTGTAATAATAATAATAATAATAAGAAAGAAAGAAATAGCAAGACAGTTCTGGGGAATAATACAGGAAGAACAAACTGAAGATATTGACAACAAACTATCAGTGTACATAAATAATTCTGCAGATATTGAGGACATAGTAAATAAAGTTAGCTCTGCCCAGACGAAAGTTTGCATGCAGGCTTTCAAAGTTAGTAGACCTTCTGGCAAAACCATCAGCCTAAAACACAGAACAGTGCCTTGGTGGAATGAAGAACTTACGATAATGCGGAAGAAAGTAAATGCATTCAGAAGAAAATTTCAGAGAACGTTAAATAATAATGACCTCCGAGATCAGCGAAAAACTGAATACTTTGCTGAAAAAACTAAATACCAAGCTAAAATCAGAAATGCAAAGATAGTTTCTTGGAAAGAATTCTGTAGTAAAATTTCTTCAAATCCCTGGGACATAGTCTATAAATCAGCGTCAGGAAAAATTAAGAATACTCAAATTGTATCAACTCTTATTAACAATGAAGGTCACTACACAAGAGACTTAAAGGAAACAATGCAGTGTATATTAAACCATCTCATTCAGAAGGATGATGAAATGGAAGATACTGCTCAGCAAAAGCAAATAAGGAAGGAAGTAGAGGAACCAATAGACACTCTGCACGACTGGGAATTTACAGAAGAAGAAATTAAATCTGCAATCAAAGATCTAGGTCATAAAAAGACACCAGGTGAAGATGGAATCACTAGTAAAATACTATGGTGGACGTATGAAAGTATCCCTAGAACTATGACATCATTATATAATGGTTGCTTGAAGAATGCTTGTTTCCCGAAGCGATGGAAAAATGCGAGACTTATACCAATCACAAAACCAGGGAAAGATAAGATTCAGGATCCCTCTAAATTCCGACCAATAAGCCTGATAAATGTGGCGGGCAAAGTATTAGAGAAACTTCTAATAAATAGAATAAATCACTACCTCTATACCAATAAACTACTGAACGAAAATCAATATGGCTTCACAGTTCAAAAGTCTACTACTGATGCAGCTATGGCACTTAAGGAATTTATAACTGAGGCGTTCAAAAATGGTCAAATTACTGTTATAGTTAGTCTTGATGTCAAAGGAGCTTTTGACTCTGCGTGGTGGCCATGTGTCCTAAAGGCCCTAAAAGACTTCAAATGCCCGAGAAATTTGTACTACCTGACTAAGAGCTACTTCAAGGATAGAACGACGTTCATGAATTCCAATAGTATCCAAGTAGAAACAGTAGTTAATAAAGGATGTCCTCAAGGTTCATGTTATGGACCGAGGTACTGGAATGTACAGTATAATTCACTGCTCAGTTTGGAATACGGTAAAAACACCAAAGCTATAGCATTTGCTGATGACCTTATAATTGCAGTCAGGGCTGAAACTGAAATTGAAGCAGAAAATATTGTGAATATGGAATTACGGAAAGTTACTAAGTGGTCAACAGAAAACAAAACCCGTTTTAATGAAAGTAAGTCAAGAGTTATACTAATATCAAGAAGAAGAAAAGCAAAGAAGACAATTGATATCTTTATGAATTGGAAACGTCTTGTACAAGTAGATACGATGGAATATCTAGGAATAACTATAGACTCTCGCTTTAAGTTCAATGACCACATCAATAAAGTTAGTGAAAAATGTATTAAATTAATAAACGCATTATCAAAATCGGCTAGAATAGGATGGGGTCTAAAACACCAGGCTTTGGAAACAATTTATAAAGGAGCAATATTGCCAATGCTGTTATATGCTGCTCCGATCTGGATTGAATCCCTGGAAAAGAAATGTAATATGATTAAATACGTGAGAGTGCAAAGACTTATTCTCTTGAGAATAGCAAAATCGTACCGCACTGTATCTCATGAGGCGCTGTGCATTGTTACAGGAATTACTCCTATAGATATAATGGCTAAAGAGATTGTTACTCTATACAAAATCAAGTCAGGAAAAACAACTATGAACTATGTCATTGACCACCCCGAAAAACCTATGAGATGGCTCCATCCAGCCTATTTTCCTGGTACCGAAGATCCAAGAATAGCATTAAATGAATATATCCCATGGAAAAATACACAGATGGAAGCAAAAGTGAAGAAGGAGTGGGAGCTGGCATAGCTATATTCAGATTGCACGAATTATTAGACCAATTGAAATATAGACTGCAAGACAACTGTTCGATTAATCAGGCGGAGCAATTAGCTATACTTAAATCTCTGGAGTTCTTAGATACTACTAGGACAGAGGATGATGAAGATCAGAAAGTAATTATTTACACAGATAGTAAAATAGCAATTGACTCCATTGCGGACTTCAGAAACCATAACGAACTAATTGAGAATATAAGAAGGACTACAGCTATTCTAAAAATAAAAAAATGGATAATAAAATTTGAATGGGTTAAGGCACATACAGGTGTTGCAGGCAATGAACTGGCTGATAAAATTGCAAAGGAGGCTACAAAATTAAACGAGGTTTGTTTCGATAGAATACCCATCTCAACTTTTAAAAGAAATCTCAAAGAAGAATCAATTCATGAATGGCAGCAAAAATGGGAACAAACTTCAAAAGGCACTCTTACAAAAGAATTCTTTCCAACAGTTGCAGGTAGATTAAAATCCAAAATCACCTTAACATCTAATATGACTACAATACTGACTGGACATGGAAATATTGCTTCGTACTTACACAGACTTAAAATTATACGTAATCCCGAGTGTTCCTGTAAAAGCAGCCCTCAGACTATAGATCATATAATTTTCGTGTGCAGTGAAGTGAAAAATATTAGGCAATTCTTGATCAATAGTGTTAATAGAGATGATAACTGGCCGATTCAGAAATCTGTGCTATTAAAAAAGTATTTGAAGGAATTTTCTAAATTTGTTAATGCTCTGGATTTTCAAGCTCTAAGGAAAAACGATGAATAATATTGTTTGATATTGTTAAGATTAAGTCATCTAGTAATTGAATTATTACAATAATAATAATAATAATGTTATTGGTTTTACGTCCCTTTTAACTACACTGGCTTTTAGAGACGCCGGGGTGCCGGAATTTTGCCCCGAAGGGGATCTTTAACGTGCCAGTAAATCTACTGACACGGCTCCCTCACATTTGCGCACCCTCAAATGCCAGCTGACTGCGCCAGGTTTCGAACCTGCAACCTTGGGCTCAGCAAGCGAGAACGTTACCCCTGAGCCACGCAGCCAGACAATGTAATTTATTTTGTTCATTTATAAAATGTAATGTAAGTGCATGTAGTACTACTTATGTAGTGGAGCATGCAGAGAGTATGAACAATAAAATAAAATAATAATAATAATAATAATAAGTTCTGTGAAACACCTGCCATATTGTCAGGATATTCCTTGTTGACAATACCCTGGTCGTAAAAAGCTCAATAAATGCACAAACAATTAACAATCAATATAGAATAAATAAATGAATAGAATAATAACGCGGGGGGTAAATTAACAGGGGAATTCGATCCACTAGTAATTCAATAAGCAGGCCAGCACCTTACTGACTGCAGCATGCTAGATTGCTTGGACTGGACTCGTATGTTAATTTTTCAGTATAGCCTACATACTTCTCGACAAGTTTAAGCCTATTCGGAGAGTCACTTACTGGTGTTTTGAAAATGAAAATCCACAGCGTGCTTCCAGTCTCCGACCGGGTCAGGAATGGAATGATTAAATTTTATTTAAAGTTATCTTCCGTTTTAAATTAAAAATAATCAGCCTTTGTTGCTAATTCGTGCGACAACTTTGGTCATCCGCCCCGTGTACTTGGGCGTGTGCTCAATTTGTCTGATAACGGGGTAGGTGCCTCGGGGTTACCCTGGCATTTTCCAGGAGAGAGTGTGGAAAACCCCGCGTAAAACACTCGAATAGCTGTCAGTGCCGGAATTCGAACCTCCGATCTCCGGACTTGCTGTAGCTTTCCGTCGCGATAATTTAAAAAAATGGAGGTGACTGCATGGTCATTCACGGACGAAGGCAAAAAAGAAAAAATATTGTGAGGAAGGAATACCCTACTAAATATAACCACAGTCAGTTGTCGACACTGATATTTACGCCAAAGATCCTACCCACTGCAGTCTATCACGTGCTCAATCTGTTCAGATATGCTCGAGGACGAAATGCCATAGTTTAGAATGCACAATGAACGGTAGGTCCTTGTTCCCACACTCCCACACGTTCGGTAAACAGAAGACTAGTGATTCAGCACAGTGACAAATCCTGATTTCAAGGTTCCTGGCCCGGCACAACACTTCACACGTTTTCAATTTCCAACGGATGAACTGTCCAAGCTCGCCTGTCGCGACCATCCTCACGCAAGATATTCTCACCAACCCAGGGCGTTGTGGTGACTTTGCTCATCATGACGTCCCTCCCCTCTACGAATATGTACAATCTTATATTGATGAAGGAAATAATAATAATAATAATAATTTGTCCTAACAACTACTACGGCATCTCCATTGTTCCTGTAGCATATAAGGCACTTTCTAAATCACTGCAGAAGAAACTTGTGGAGCAAGTGGATCACCAACTGGGTGAATATCAAGCGGGATATATAGGCTGTATATACCTAATGATGGGATATATACATATACCTAATGATGAAAGAAAGGAGGCTCACAGAACGCGAATGCGAGAATATTGGGGAAGAGTTATAGCTCTAGGGTGCAAACTGTTGAAGTAACGTGGCCCACAGCAGGCGGGAACGAAGAAAGAAGATCTCATTCATCTAACTATTCCTTCCACCCAAGACTCAAATACTTTTAGGGTACTTGATACAATCCAAATGAAACTTTGTGATTCTACAAAGAGAAACATGTTCAAGAATAAAGAGTATGTTGAGAAAGTTTACTTAAATAACTAACACTAGTCTATTATTATATAAAATAGTGATAAACGGAACGGATAAAATTGAATCACTTTAATAACTTACGCTATTCCGTAAAATAGGTAGTCTATAATACAAAGCTTAATTCACTAAGACAGTGTCTATGCAAACAAGATTAACACTTCAGCTCCCTACTAGTTTTTTATTTATAAAGACGAAGGTTCTAGAAAAGAAGCAAATAATTTTTTAGGGACTTCTTGAGAATGAATAATTTGTACGTAATAGTTGTCCCCATAAAGTATGATTTTAAATGTTCAGTTTTGAAGCAGATTTTATATAGGCCTATGATAATAACAATAACAATAGGCCTAATAATACTAATAATTTGAATTTTTGAATTTATTTATTAATTACTATTGATATTACTTTTGGCACATGTTTCACGAATCAGACGGCAAATCCAGTACAGATTATCTGTGAGACATATTAATTATTTTTACAACATATAGGCCTATACAAATTGTATTTCAATACAAGAGTGCAAGCAAAAGAGATGTTACTTCTTTCTAAGTATTTCCTTAGTGATATAAGCTGTAATAATAATAATAATAATAATAATAATAATAATAATAATAATAAGTTCTGTTAAACACCTGCCATATTGTCAGGATATTCCTTGGTGACAATACCCTGGTCGAACACTCAGCAAGGCTCGAGGATTCAGATGTAAATTTAGCTCATCCTATAAATGACGGAGGCTCGTGAAGAGTGCGGGCACGACATGGATGTACAGTAATGTGACGTCTCTGAACAGTGTAATCTACAAAATTACCTCATTACAGATGGTTCCTTGCTAATGCCGAACCAGGCTGTAACATAAAATGTAGTCGGTATTTGCCGTGATATTGATTTCAAACAATAAAAAATAATGTTATGGGTTTGATTCCCTTCTAACTACAGCGGCTTTATGGGGGAGACACCGGGGTACACGAATTTTGACCTGAAGGGGATATTTAATGTGCCATAAATATACTGGCACGGGTCCCTCACATTTAAGCGCTCTCAAATGCCTACTGTCTGTACCGGGATTCGATTTCATAACCTTCGGCTCAGCAGGTGAGAACCTAACCGCTGCGCCTCATAGTATGTCCAGTTTTTGTATACTGTAGCCTACGGTAGATCGTCTCTCAGATCATAAATATTTTATATCCCAGAGACGCACAAGTCCTGAAGAATGGAACATGAGCTGTGTGGACGGTAGTCGATCTAAAGCTATCCCGCGAGAAGCTCAAGACCACCTTGCTGCAGAGCAGAGCAGAGCGGGGCAGACAAGATATTGTATGTGTGGGCGTGTGAAGCTTTAACATGGGCTGCCTCCATAAAATGCAAACTTTACCAAGAAGAAAACAAAACAAAAATTATAATAAATGACCTCAATTTGTTGGAATAATTTATTGCAGCGCTGTGCGCTATCTTCCTCCTCTGTGGCCAGGCGAGTTGCTATTCATCGATAAAGTTTTTCGGCTCGGGAGGCGGGAAGTACGGCCATAGATTAGTGCCCTAAGTGTACAATTAGTGTTTGTGGTGATCGCTCGCCCGGATTATTGCGAGTTACTCGAGTGTGGCTAACAGATGGCCGTCCACTCACTAATGAGAGCTGGGATGCGCTCCGTTAGCTTTACACCACTACACGTAGTAGTAGTAGTAATAATAATAATAATAATAATCATAATAATAATAATAATAACCTGATCCCAAGTACCTTGCCCCAAGGCCTTAAAGAACTGGATTTGGATACTCGGCTGTACAAACAAATGCAGAAGGCAGTAGTTCTATCAACAACCAGAATCGTTCGGAAGTTCATGGGTAGCGAAATTCTAGCTTAGAAGTTGCTGTTTCAGTAACTATACTTTGGTTCACTGAAGCCCGTATAGTTACGTTGTAATGTACCAGAAATGTGTTATATGTACTGTATAAAACAATAATAATAATAATAATTCAATCGCGCAACTTCGAGCAAAATAAACTAGCACCCAACTCATTGCACTATGCAAACGACGAATAGGGAATTGAACATTTTAACCATCAGCTCCGAGCAGTTTGATGTGTGCATTTTCTGTCTCATAACCTGTGTATTGTGGTGTAGGTAATAATGCGTGTGCGTGTAATTGGGGAAAGATTGAGAAGAAGACGGTAGTTAGGAACCATCCTGAGATTTGTCAGTAGTAAAGTGAAAAATCACGAAGGACGACCTCTAAGATAGAACTCGCACCCACTCCTTCTCAGATGTCCTTTCGAAACTGAGTAATCCCCTTTCACGATCAGACTTATTTCAGAGAATGAATCGAACCCCAGAAACTTTGGGTCATGAGTCTCAATAGAACCTTGACCCCCCACCCGATTAAAATTGGCGACCAAAATCGAATCGGTCATTTGCGTAGGCTTACAGCTGTAAAAACAATAGTGGGCTAGCAATGTCACAATCATCTGGAGCCTCACAGTTGCCAAAGTACGTCCCACAAGACGTAACCCTCTAGCTTGGGCAAGTAACGCCAAAGAGTGGAGTGGAGTGGAATGTTCGCCTCAATGAAATGCCGACAATGATAGTTACGCTCACTAAGAAAAGAGGCCATGCTATCTCCGGACTCTATAGACGAGTGGGTCGGAACATCACCGTCAGCCGTCCTTGCCGTGATTTTTCATTTTCAAGTCCAGACAGGCCACGCTCACTTTCTTCTATCTCCTTGCCCAGTTTCATTCATATCATCTCTCATTATCACCTCTCATGAGATAGAGCATCCGGCCACATCGCAACACATCCCTAACTTCGTTGAAACGGGAATAATATCTGTTATTTATTCATTTTAGGGGCATGGGGCATCTTGGTCATCAACCCCATGTACTTGAATGTGTGGTGAGCTTGTGAAGTTTTGAAGCCATTTTTTTCATTGTTGCATGTAGGCTACCAACTATCATATTTTATTATTATTTATTTTTCAGTCGGACAACACGCCCTTCACATGCCCTTCACGAAAACAAAATCGCAATAATGGCCTTGCAAGAAACTCGCTTCACTGACGAAGATACGTTTGAGTCTGATGGGTATCGGTTCTTCAAAGGCAAATCCAGTAAGAGGGTAATGAAGAACACCCCCATCTTCGGTACAGCCTTTGCTGTCAACACCAGAATCCTTAGGTCAGTCTCGAATTTTGAAGCTGTTAACGATATGTTATGCCTGCTATCTCTGCGCTGTGCAAACAAAACATATACGCTAGTCAATGTACATGCTCCAACTAATGAACAAAACAAAAAAGAGTTGGAAGACACTGATAGATTTTGGAACCTCTCGGATGCTAGATTGGCAAAAATCCCGAAACACCACGTCAAGATCCTAATGGGTGATTTCAACGCACAGGTAGGACGTGAACGGAAATACAGGAATGTCGTTGGGCTCTATCCAGCGCACAATAGAACTAACAAGAATGGAGAACGCCTCATTGAACTATATAATAACCATAACCTCCAGCTGATATCAACACACTTTCGTCACCTACCTAGAAAACAGACTACATGGAGATGCCCGAACAAAACATTAGGAGAGTTCCAAATAGACCATGTCATGTTGCTATATCTCGAAGATCTAGTCCGGAAATCATGAACGTTACCTTAAAAAAGGGAATGAACTTAGACTCAGAACACTAAGTATCGGTAATAATGTTCCGGCCCATTCCACTAAACAAAACGAAAAACAAACCTACCATAATCCGCTTCGACACAAACATGCTCAGAGATAGAGAGAATGAATTCAAAGAACTTGCCCAACCAGTGTAAAAAGACTTCAACAGAATGAGAAAGCAGATGATAAACGCTGCAAAAGAAGTAGCAGAAACCAAGAAGAGGGAGAAACACACATGGTGGAACAATAACTGCGAGAAGACCTTAAAGGATCGTCTAAATGCTTGGAAAAAGTACTACACCTCCAAAGAGGAAGAAGATTGGAACATCTACAGTATATAGACCAACGAGCACAAACAGCAAAAATAATACGCAGCGAGAAACGCAAGTATGAAAAATAACAAATGGACAAAATTGAACAAAACGTTCACAGAAATGAGACCCGTGAATACTACAAGGATTTTAAAAAGAAGATAACAAGGATACAAGGCACCTTCCCTTTGTTTTCTTAGAAAAGATGGAACTCTTAGCAACATCCAACGAAGAAAATTGCGAATTTTTAGCCGTTTTTTTAACGACCTCCTAAATTGTGAAAAGCCACCCAACCCCATCAGAACAAACAACCAAATGAACCACAATTTGCCATCTTCTCCACCAAATCGCGATGAAATCAAACGCCACATAAAGAGGTTAAAAAATAACAAGGCTCCTGGTGAAGACTCCATGATTGCAGAACTGTGGAAACATGCCCCAGAAGAAGCAATTGACATCCTACACCAAACCATTGTAGATATATGGGAGACAGAACAACTCCCAGAGGACTGGAAGTTAGCTTTGATCCATCCTTTACACAAGAAAGGAAATATAAGAGATGTGAACAACTACCGTGGCATTTCTCTTCTGTCAGTAGCTTACAAGATCCTGTCACTTTCCATCCTTGAAAGACTGGAACGGGAAGTTGAACACAAACTCGGAGAATACCAAGGGGTTTTTAGGAAAGGCCGATCGACTGCAGAACAAATCATTAACCTAAAAACCATAATTAGCTACTATGTGTGAGGTCGAACGTATGTATCGACATTTGTAGACTTGAAGAAAGCGAACGACTGCATCGACCGTGATGTGTTGATTAACATACTTGCAGAAATGGGAGTCGATATGAAACTGCTGGCGATAATAAGGGCAACCCTAATTAATACCACACCCAAAGTCAAATTCCAAGGATGTATCTCTGAACCCTTTGAAATCAAGACAGGCGTTCGACAGGGAGATAGCCTGTCACATCTGTTGTTCAACTGCGTGCTTGAAAAGGTAATACAGAATTGGCGACAGAAGTTAAAAGAAGGAGGCCTTTACAAACCTTTAAGGATCGGGACAAAGAAAAACGGAGTGGAAATAGATTGCTTAGCCCTGATGACAGAAGATTTCGAAAGTGCAACATAACAGGTCAATATATTGAAGGAAGTAGCAGAACAAACAGGATTACAAATTTCCTTTCAAAAGACAGAAGTAATGTCGAACATCAAGGATGATACAGCACAACTAAACACCAAATATGGAACGATAAACCGTGTTAATAAATTTAAATATCCAGCAAAATGGCCTTGACAAGGAAGCCATAGAAGCAAAAATCAAGAAAATGGAAGTCGCTTTCCAAACCACTCGCAACATATATAACAATAAGTGCTTTTCTATGAACACAAAAATTCGTCACTACAACACTGTCATCAAACCAGTACCGCTGTATGCATCTGAATGCCTTATCCTATCCGAGAAATGTTTGCTCGCGAAGTTAGAGAGAAAAGAAAGAAAGAAAGAAAGAAAGAAAGAAAGAAAGAAAGAAAGATCCTACACATCATACTTGGCCCGGACTACAAAAATGGTATCTACATCAGAAAATCCAGGCAAGAAATTTACTCGAGGATTGAGAAGATCACAGACACAATGCGAAAACGCAGAGTTTGCTTCTACGGTCATATACGACGGATGATCGACTCCCGATGGACGAAACGTATCTTCAGTATATCCGACTCAAAACCAAAAACGACAATGCCATGGTATGTTAATGTCCAGAAAGATCTGAAAGAAATGGGGATACGAGCAGAAGATGCACAAGACCGAAATCTTTATAGAGCAGCCATCAAGACGTTTGTGACTTTCCGGGACGAAAAACGGACAACTGGTGCGAAATGGACAGAGGAACGTCGTGCTAAACACAGTGAGCTCATGAAGACAATGTGGATCAAGCGAAAAATGAGCAAATGCCAGAATGTAAAATGAGGCTTATCGTGGTCCCTAGTTGGCCGATTAGCGAAATTGAATGAATGAATAATAAAAGTTATTGGTTTTAGGTCCCTTTTAACTACTGTGACCTTAAGAGACGCCAGGGTGCCGGAATATTGGCCCGAAGGGGATCTTTAACGTTCCAGTAAATCTTCTGACACGGCTCCTTCACATTTGCACACCCTCAAATGTCAACTGATTGTATCTTGCAACCTTGGGAACAGCAGGCGAGAACGTTACTGCTGCACCACGCAGCCAGTCATATTAATATTATTCACTGAAAAAGTAAATAGTGAATAGTATGTTATATATACAATATAGTTACCCCGGCTAATCTAATTCGTCAAAACGCGAGTTTCTGACTGGAACATAAAAGTACTCGTAGATAGTGTGTTGAACTTGTCTAATAACCTGATGACTGTAGTGTATGTGTGTGTACAATAGTTGCATTAGGGACAGCAATCGGGCATGTACCCCAGGACTTGAAATAAGGTACTATCCCCGGCATTTTCCTGGAGGGAGCGTGGATAAATTCAGAGGAAACCACACTCAGCTTAGCCATTGTCAACGCCGGGATTCGAACCTCCGATCTGTCAACTAGCTGCAGCTTTCAGTCACGAACGTGGGGCGTGATTTAACACGCGCGACTATGCAGCGGGGTACGGGAATAATAAGGAGTAGACGGAAATGCACGCCTTTTAATCAAATGAAGTAAAGACTTGATCTCAACATGGCCTTCAATTTATACGAGTTTCATATTGGTAGGTATACACACGCCACTGGCTACATACCAGGGTTAAAAAACCATTACACTAGATTTCTAGCAGAAGAAAGAATATAGGAATGCAGAACAAGACAATGCTACAAAACTAACAAGCTATCTCACAGTTAACAATCGTTATTTCATAAACCTTATTACCCGTTGGTAGACAGCCGTAAGGTACAGTTATGACGAGACACGTGCCCAGCATACACTTCATTAGATTTCCCTTCTCTCACCGCACACAATTATCAACGGGTTAATACAAAACTAGAAACAATTTTTAGTGTTGCCTTGTTAGAATCTATGTAAATTAGTTTTCAGTCGATCAACACGTAGGCAGTGCCTATCAACTTAGGCCGCTAATATTCATATTATATACCCAAATATCTGAAAGAAATATACAAATATTAAACGTACAAATTATACATTCATTAATTATTAAACTCATGGTATAAAAAACACCAGTTATGACAACTCTGCTACAACGCCTCTCACCCCCTAAATTAAGACCGTGTATCAATGTTTTCCGCGCAACGGATACTAATAACAACTGTATTGGATTCCCTTTTTAATATGCGACAGCACTTACACTATGTCGCCAAGCGTCGTTACGTTTAAGTATGACATTTATATGTTTACTTAAGTTATTTCGAGTCGATAATATTAATTACCCAGAATAATCAGACCCATCTACTGTAAGTGTCGACCGACTGAAAAGTAATACTAAGCTTATGTGAGGTGGATAAATGGCCTACGTTAATTTACACCCTATTTTTTTTTTTTTTTTTTTTTTTTGTCGTGTAGCCTCCTGAGAGACCGAGTGCAGGTCTTTCTAATCGACGCCCGTGGGCGACCTGCGCGTCGGGATGAGAGATGGAATGGATGAAGAGGAATGAAACTGGGCAAGGATGTGGAAGGAAGCGGCCGTGGCCTGTCAGAAGGTACTGTCCCAGCATTTGCCTGGTGTTGAAAATGGGAAACCACGGAAAACCATTTCAAGGACAGCCGACGGTGGGGCTCGAACCCACGCGTCTACCGAGTCAGCAGAGAGCTTGGCCCCTTGACCTAACGCAGCGCTTTAGCCCGTGTAGCCACTACTGTCGGTACCCTATTTAATCATGCGATAGGTTACATTAAAGGACATTGGGTGTTGATATTGTCAAAGTTGTATTAATTCCCCTATGTTAAGGGGGCTCAGTGCATTTGGTACAACAAATTGCTTTCCTGTGTTTCAACATCCACATTTCTTACTAATGCAGTTAACCCAAGAAGCGATTTCTATTATACAGTCTTGACTTAATAATCGACCGAGCCACATTACACAGTTAGGTCCTTCTCTAACTGACGGAACCTCACAGGGACCGCGTTGCGGGCGGATAGTGATGAGTCACGGCGAGATAACTAGCATGTACTGTGCCCAAATCCAGTTGCCCTGATTTGAGAGCACAGGCCCAGATGCTAAGTCCAGAGCTGAGATTTTTAATAGCGCGCTCCCATTGTTCTTAGAAGCATTTCGAAGCTTTATGCAGCCAACAGATCGCTAAGTAACGTAGCAAGAGTGTCATAGTCGAGGCTATATTTGTATAAAATATTTTCCGATTGAGTAGAAACATGAGACTAACACCAAATTACTGGCACGGACAAGGGAAGAAGAATGTGCTATATTTCAAGAAAATTGATCGAGCGGAAGCTGAGATATGAGATGTTTTAGTTTGAGCAGATCTCAAGCAGTGTCGTCAAGGAGTCCGCCCGCAGAGTATAAAATGGCTGGGAGCCATAGCTCAATATGTTACTTCGATACAGTGCCTAGTCGCTGAAACATCACGTTACTACATCGTAAGCACTATGCCGCTAAGGACATCGTTATACTTGGAAAATATCTTCGTGCACATGGTTGCAATACTCTACGTTTTTACTAGTACACGGTTGCTATGACTTAGTGAACTCTACGACAGTACATGGTTACTGAACTTCGAAAAGTGTTTGAAATTTTAGTGAACTTAGAATTCTTCGTTAGTTTCACTGAGGTGATAGACTTCGTGGCAGAACATTGGTAATTATTACTGCTACACGGACATATGATAGACTTTGTCTATATTTTTCTTTCCACTGTCCACTAATATTTAAACTGGATTATTTTTATCCAATGGCCAGAACAAGCTTTTGTCTTGGTAACTATTTGACCAACCAAGATAAGTCAGTACTTTTCACATACCATTCTTGCACGGTTCAGTTCATTTAGCCGACATCGGGAAACCAGCACGCCTAGCATTGTCTGGAGAGTGAGAAACTCTGCCCAGGGACTTGAACATCAGGACTTGTACCGGTGCTGAATAAGATTGTCAGAGTATTGATAGTACTGAATGCATCACAGTTGAGTCACGTTACAATCTGGTATTTTTGCATCATGGATCATTTCGATCTGACCTCAGTCAAGAATATTACTTCAGCTGTTGAAGCAGCATATTTGAACAGTTTTCATCAAGATTATCAGGCAACGAGTATGAATACCGCTATGTCTGGTTAGACATCTTGCGGGTATATAATGGAGGCCGATAAGAGAATTTAAGTACGTGTCCAAATGGAGACAGAGGACTGGAATAGTCTGGTTCAGACCAGATTATCTATATCAAGATCTACAAGAATGTAAGCTACATTTTGCATTATTTTTTATGCCTAGTTAGCTGGAATTCTCAATTTTTCTACAGTCTTGCCAACACATATTTTTACTTCGATATCTTGCTGTTGCAAATATTTTTTTGCAAGGCATGGGAAGCCTTGATTTGAGCAGTTTTTACACTCAGACATGAGAAGTCAATGATTTGAATTAATGGACGAGCAAAACGAGCATTTATTTGTTTTTGATATATTTTTTTCTAATCGCGGTCATCAGCCGTCGTAACTGTAAATTTAATAATACATTTAAGTTGAGGAATGGATGTTTAGCCATATTTAAGAAGTCGAGGATGACATTTCCCGAACAGTTTAGCAACGTTAATTCCATTTGTGGAAATAATAATAATAATAATAATAATGCTGATTTAATAATAATAATTATTTTCAATATGTTTCTGAGGTAATAATAATTATGATTTATATTTTCTAATAATCATTATCATGTAGTGTGATTTATAAAGTTGATATTTAAAACAGTTTGCTAGATCGGATACTTGTTTTTCCGAAAGCTAGTGGTTAACGCACGCCCACGTTCAACTAACGGAATAATTCTATGGGAACATTTTACACTTGCATTATGCAGTTAAATCTTTTAGAAGACACGGAAAGTAATGATAAGGGAAGCAAATAGAATGTATAAAATAGGGTTTTACTAGAGTTTGTATAATTATAAAATCATTATGAGCAACGTCTTGTGGTAGAACGTTTGACTAGAAATAGACACGGTGTGGAATTATTTATGTTTAAACTGATGGTAAATTTACTGTAAACTCATTGAGGAGCTTACTAGCTTATAAATCTTCCAGTTTGAGTAACAAGCAAAGGCTTGATTATTATGTATAATTTGGGAAGAAATTTTCTGATTGTGCAATTTAAGTCGCAGGAATGAGGTTGTTATAATGGAGCATCAACCATATTGTAGGTTGGATGACTTAAAATATGTTGGGAGTTAAAATACTGCAAGCCACACTTTCGTCGAATTTATAACCAAGGGTTATTTTATGGAACCATCATGTCAATTCACAGTTTACCCACGTGTTCTATAAATATTTCCTAGTAATTGTTGACCCGGAATTTTGTTATTAACATTTACCTTTCATTATGAGAAGACCTTACCGTTGTCTAGATGTTAATTCTGATCATGTTATTTTTGACACATTTAAATCGAATGGGCCGATGCTGTAAATAAATTAAAACTGTTATGTCTTAAACTACCACTACAATTCAGAGGATATTTTTGATCCTGTTAAAAATATAAACATTATGTAAATTAATGAGATGATTAACATTTTTGACATTCTGTCCAAGAATTGTAATTTTGATAATAGCAACAAATAATATTATTTTTGTGATAATTTTTCTGAATAATATTTCCAAGTGATATTTAAATAATTGAATGGTTAAATTCATATTAAATAGGATTGATATTTTGTTAATAATAAAATTTTGACCATAATATTGCTAATTGAGTCAAGAGCTTAGAATAAATTTTGGATCCAGAACATATGGTACAATAAATATTTTTCTGTTTATCGAAGTTCTTCGAATCCATGCTCGAATGTCCATGTAATTAATATTGTGTTATATTCATTGTTATGACTTTATATTTGAACCAATTTTGAGATATTGATTCCTGGAAAAAGTGTTAGTTAATTTTCTGCTACTATTTTGAAAAACAAAAACAGTGATTTTTTTCATCGAGTGATAATATTTCATTTCAGCGTGTGAATACTTAAAAGTTAGGAATCAGGCTGGACAATTCAATTTGCACTGAAAACCCTACGATTGAAAATAATTCATTTGAACGAAGTCAACATGACTAACAATCTGATTATCGTTTCAAATGCCTAGTGTTCATGTGTTCGTGAATCTGTAAATTTGTTTAGGCTATATAAATGTATGATCCGTTAGGCATCCAGAACATTTTTGGCATTACTTCAGTTAAAAAAATTTAACATTTTAATAAAATGAGAGAATTTTACGAATTGTGTTATTTTCAGAAAATCTCCTTCTATCCTTATTGTTGCATCGAGCCGAAAATCAGTAAAGCATTTTATTTGTGTTATTGTAGTCACTTTAACCCTTATGGCGCCCTAAGATGTTTAGATTCTCGTGCTGACTGATTTTTGGTGAAGATGCATATGTGGTAGTCCGGACTTCGGTCTAAACGGGCACAGTACCAATTACAAAACAGTGAGTCAGGAAGCCCTGGATACTGTCCTAGCTTTATTACATACGCAGCTGACAAGATACCTTAGTTGAGAGAGTTAAGACTTGTAGTGAAGTACTGTAGTCTATCTCGTATCCCGTGAACATGGTTAGGTATAGAACAAAAAAGGATTTTTTCTAATGGAAACTTATCTTCCCAAGAAGAGGAGGCCGTTCAGTAAATATGGTCGTATGTTTCAGCGCCGTGTGATTTCTACTTGTGAGTGAACCTCAAACAAACGATATACAGAAACAATCCGCGTGTTCTGGAGGCTCTCGAACGAAATAACTGCACTGATACCAAATATAAGCGAGTGTACCAAAACTTCCTACGTCGGTGCAACGTGTCTACAAAATAAAGGTTAGCATTTCCAGCAACTACTCTGAAATTCATGTAAGTAATGATGATTATTAAATATGTTAAACAGTGTAAATATGTTAAACTAGTTGGGCGCTACGCTGCTGCTAGTGGCAGTGCCTTTCTCGACACACTGCTACACACAGTGGCCCTCCCGCCACACGGCCCTTGTGAGTTTCCGTCATTGAGAGAAGACCGCACAGGACAAGATGGTCAATGACTCTACATCTTCGTGTGACATAACTTTTCAATGGTATTTCTGTGTATGATTTAGATTAGCTTAAGTCATTCTTTTTTCGAACCTGTTAATTAGTAATGAAAACCATAGGTCTGGAGCCCTCAAGTGTCTACATTGGGGCATAGGAGCCTTCTATTTATTTTGAAGTCATTTACTTGCGCGATATCTATAGAAAAGGTCTTAAGTTATCATCAAAAACTTTTATTTCTATTTTAAGAAGAGTGAAAGGTGTCAATGTGTATTTTTTTTTTTCCGTTTTTGCAACCGGCACACTACACAACGCGCGGCAAAACAGTTAATGATAATAATAATAATAATAATGGAAATGGCTTCAGGACATAGTTTTCCTTAATTCACCTCTCTATCTAATACAGTACTGATAATTTGCCGCAGTCAGGGCGTGGCCGCATTGGTGTGAGTGACTAAACGTACCTGCCCAAACAGCAGGAGACTCAGGTTCGAATCCCGCCTGCGGTCACATTTTCATGTCATACTCAACAGAATTACTGTATGTTTGAAAATCAAACCAAAGAAAGAGCTGACTATTCGTCATAATAGTGTTACAAAGCAACGAACGCTAAGAATAGTGAAGATTAATAGACCGGATCCTACGATACCTGCAAAGGTTTGCAACATGAACGTGGTCAGCACTTAGATTGATGGCAGCTATCTGTTGGCTGATGTAGGAGCGGAAATGAATTCTGGTGTAGGAAAGTCTTCTCAAAGGGTCGGATGTCAGACCAACCCCAAGTCACTGGCTAAGTGATAATGGATGGGAGAATATTATAAAAGGCGCAGAAAAATCGTTGTTGATACAAGGTTCTCGTGCCACACCATGCGCAACGTGCATGCTGGTTGTATCACCGTATTTTAGGATAGCTTCATTGAAAACATTTTTGAACAATTACAGAGTTAAAAGGAAACCGCCGAGGCTATAGATTAATTGGCGAGTCTCGTACAGTAATTAGCCACCCGCCGTATTAATAAATCCACCATTAATGAGGCATGACTCTTGGCCCTAGGGTCAGGACCCCTACAATGACCAGTTCTCTAGCTCTTCACAATTAAGTATGGGTCGTCAAAATCTATTTTAAGTAGGCTTTGTATTTTTCATTTTTATTGAACGATATTTAGCCTGTTTTTATCACTGGCTTATGAGGTCAACTTTTGTCCGTGCGTGAGCCTGTGTCTGTTCTTCGGTATCTCTCTCTCTCTCTCTCTCTCTCTCTCTCTCTCTCTCTAGATGCATGTGTGTCATATATTGGCTGAAGCTATCTCAATGAAACTTGGTAAGGAGTTAGTATTAATTGGACTGACCCCGACCGTATCTGACACCAACCCAACATGGCGCAAATTGAGTTCTTACCAATGTCCCAGGAACTATTCCAGTAACCAACATGAAGTTTTGCATGATGATAGAGGGTTATAATGTAAGTTAACTGATGAGACTTTGGAAATCGTTGAAACCATGTAACCAAAGTGGCGGCCATGCGAAAATTAAATATTATGGCTCTTTCTGGTAAGCTAATGCTATAAAGTTATGAAACTGCATGCACGCTAACTATATTGGAGTATAATAGATTTCCATTGTCTCCAAAATTCAATTAGGCGATCATGTGAATTTCTAAAAATTTGATTTAATATCTCATGTTCTACTCGAATGACCCCAACGAAACTTCATATAGCGAACAGCTGCTATAATCGAAATCTATATAATAATTAGCTGAGTTTTCATAAATTACAGACGACGAGCAACGTCAACTCCCCAACAATGAAAAGCTGTTAACTCATCACGCAGTTATCAGGTCACAGCGAAAGCTAGCATATTAAACCAAAACTGTGAGTTTAAAATTCCGGTATGTAGGAGACTTCTGTTACTTAGGAAGCAAAGAGGATATAAAAGTAGGTTGGCTCAAGTAAGGAAAGCATTTCTACAAAAAAGAAATCTGTGACGTCGAATATAGAGTTAGGTATTAGGAAGTCATTTTTGAAAGACTTTGTCTAGAGCGTGGCACTCTATGGAAGTGAAACTTGGACTATTTGTGCAGCAGAAAAGAGGATAATTGAAGCGTTGGAAATGTGGTGTTACAGGAGAATGATGAAGATCAGACGGGTAGATAGGGTTACAAATGAAGAGGTATTAAGACGAGTGGGAGAGGAGAGATGTTTCTGGCGACTGCTAATGAAGAGAAGAGATAGGTTGGTAGGACACATACTAAGACACCC
Source organism: Meconema thalassinum (assembly GCA_946902985.2). NCBI lineage: Eukaryota > Metazoa > Arthropoda > Insecta > Orthoptera > Tettigoniidae > Meconema > Meconema thalassinum. Next base: position 1,264,949,575 of record OX336388.2, read on the forward strand.
AAGAATAGCAAGCTTAGTTATGGAAGGAAGGGTCGTGGACAAGAACTGTAGGGGTAGACCAAGGTTATGTTAAACAGATTGCCTCGGATGTAAGGTGTGGTGGCTATGTAGAGTTGAAACGCTTAGCTCAGGACAGGGATGCATGGAGAGCTGCATCAAACCAGTCAAAATACTGAAGAATTTAAACGACAACATGTATTTTAAGTGCTGAATCCTAATACGGTACTTCAAATTTGTCTTGTACTATAGATGGCATGCGCGCTAATTTCGATAAATATATTTTTACATGGGCCTACAGAATTCTCAGGCCTATCAGCCTACTTTCGATTTTTGCAAAAAAATGAAAGTAGACATGAGATCTACACGGGCCAAAAGTTGTCAGTCTGTCTGTCTGTGTGTGTGTGTGTGTGTGTGTGTGTGTGTGAGTATGTATATCTGCGCCCCCCCCCTCCCCCTCCCCTCCTCTATATAATTCAAACACGAAGAAACCGAATTGAACGGAATTTGGTACAGAGGTAGCACTAGCAAGGGGCAACTCAGTGACATATTGTATATCACCGCCATAATAACGAAAAAGAAATGGCGCACAGCCAAATGTTCTAAGCTTAAATCCAATTATGACTTACCTAATCATCCGATCTCTACCAAATTTTGCAAATTTTGGCCAAACTACAAGGTTACTTACGATTTAACAAGGCCCGGCCTCACCAAATCCGTCTATTGTACAGAGGGTGGTTTTAACTCTCCTCAAGGAGGTGACCCGTAGGATATTAACATCTTATAATAAAATAATATACCATAGCAGTGACCGGGCCAATAGTGCCGTATCGTACTGGGCCGTGCCGTCCTGTTGGGTAAAATGGACGCTACTGTTTGCTCACTAGTCCATATTTTGGTAGCTTGATAGTCTTCCAGGTATGTACGGTACTGAACAAAATAATACAAAATTAGTACCAAATGGTTTATAAAAAACGGCAGAAAACCGTAATGAAATCGTTCATTCCAAGACAAAAAAAAGTTCAGCAAATAACATATAGCCTACTTTCTCCTAAATGTACGGGTATACTTATAACTCTTTGTCCTTATCAAGAAGTAGACTATAAGTGAATGTTCGTTGTAGTAGATGGTACTGCAACCTAGCGGTGAATTAATATATATCTTGTACGCCTTTGAGAGTTGAATGAGCAGGCAGTTTAAAGCAACCAGGAGGGATGCGATCCAGCTGGCAGTGCTTAAAGGTAATCGGAGCGCGGTCATGAACTAGTACGAAATTGCAATACTTCAGGAGACGACGAATTTGCAAAGCGGAATGTTTGGAACAAGTACCCACGTAACCTGCAAGAGGACAGCACCGTACAGAGACATTGAGAAGGCTGTGGATGACAAAGTGAATCTTGTTTTTCTATTCTCCTTTTTCTTTTGTCTTCTTTTTATATGCGATGCTGGGGCTGTGATTATTAATAAACGAGTGTATGCATTAGCATCTCCTTTGAGCTAAATAGCATTTTATTTAGTATCTGTGGAGAGAGCTCGTCCATAGCATTTGTAAAAGAATTCAAGTTAAAAAAAAGGCCAACTGTAGTAGATTTCGAACCCCAACCGACGGCGTGAGAGACTAACGCTTTCGCACAGAGCCAAACATGTCCATAAGATCTCAGTATTATTAACCGACTTACATACAACGTGTTAGCAAATAATGTCTCGAAGTAAACGATTTCTTCACTGCAGTACATCTTCATTATAAATGATTACATCCAAAGTTATATATCTATCAGTAGGCTATATCGCATGCAACATACTCAACCTACTGAAATATAGGACAGGCACAAGAGGTCAGCTGCCATCTTGTCATATGACAGAGACGGCTCAGCTCTTCTAAGTCACTGATAAAGTGTAATATTAGAATATAATATATATGATAATAAAGCGGGTCACGTCCTCTAGGATAGCTTAAACCACCCTCGACACGATGATCGGAATTGGTGGCTCCTAAGTTATAAATTATAATTTATACGACCGCCATCTTTAAATGGTATAACTGATGACCTTGTAGTTCGGTCACAGGACCCGTACCATACGAAGGTATGTTTTTATCAAATTTGGTAAAAATCCTATGATTAGTTTGGACGTAATTTAATTTTAAGAGATGACCATTTGAGTGGCCGCCATTAAGTTTTGGTAAAGATGGCGGCAATATAAAACATGACACTGAGGTGTCCTTTGCTAGTGCTACCTCTGTACCATATTTCGATCAATTCGGTTTCGTCGTGTTTCAATTGATAGGGGGGACAGATATATAGTCTACACACACAGACAGACACAATGTTTGGCCCTGTGTAGATCCCATAAGTCTACTGTATTCATTTTCGTAAAATCGAAAGTAGGCTAAAAATATGCTAGGCCAGGTGTGTCACCCGCAACCCGAGGGCCGCATGCGGTCTGCAGTGATATTTGTTCTATCACATCGCGTTCGGCCCGCAGTGATATTTGTAAGTTATAGTAGCTATTATTTATGAAATAAGTAATTCTATTTGGAATAAGATAAACTTGAAACAGCAAGACTTTTTCCGTTTACAATGCAGGTGTTGGTGAAAGTTCATCTTGCTCAAAACATGGAGAAATACATCCGTTTTAAGAAATACCCAGACCAGAATTTTATTTATGGTCCTACCTACCGCGCATCGCTTTGAAGTCTCCGTGCATTGTTGACCACGCGGACGCGGTAACGTTAATACTTTCAAAAGCGAGTGTGTGCCAGATGTTTTATTGTCGTTACACTGTAGAACTTTCAAGTTAGTCTACTGTTTGCAGTTGTTCGCTCACATTGTATTGTCAGTGCAAGTGAGAGGTTTGAAGAAAATAAATAATTCTGTGAATTGTATGTGCTAGTGAGAGGTTTGAAGAATATAATTCATTCTGTGATATTTTTTATAAGTGATAATTATGGCTTCTAAGTGTAGCGGCAAGAAAACGAAAGTTTCAGACGAAAGTAGATCATTTCAAATAAAGTGGGCAAATCAGTACTTTTTTACCGAAGTAAACAAGAAAGCAGTGTGTTTAATTTGCAGTGAAATAGTTCCAGTGTTTAACAAGTATAACATAAAGCGACATTACGACACCAAACATGCGTCTAAATATGAAAAATTTGAGGGTCAATTTCGTAAAGACAAGGTATCTGAACTTAAAATTAAACTTTCGGGACAGCAGTTATTCTTTAATAATGTGTCACTTCAAACTGAATCTCTGGTAAAAGCGAGTTACGCAGTAGCAGAAATTATTGCAAAAAAAATCTAAACCATTTTCAGATGGCAGTTTGTTAAAGAATGCATTGAGAGTGTTGTTGATATTATATGTCCTGACAAAAAAGCGTAGTTTGTAAAATTAAGCTTGTTGATACAGACTGTAGCTCAACGTATTAACGAATTAGTGTCCAATATAGAGAGCACTTTAAAATACCGAGCCACAAATTTCCAGTTCTATTCTCTGGCACTTGATGAGAGTAGTGATGCTAGCGATACTGCTCTTGTCCCTCTTAAAGGCACCACTAATAAGTGTCACTGAAACCTTGAACCGGCCGACCTGGCTTGAAATATATCTATCTGGTGTAACAACAGACGGAGCTCCTGCATTTGCAGGAAAACGAGAAGGGTTAGTTAAATTACTGCAAGCAGAGGCAGCTAAAGTAGGAAACATTTCTGTAATGCAATATCACTGCTTAATACACCAAGAAAATCTTTGTGCTAAATCCCTAAATTTAGACAGTGTTTTGAAAGTCGTTGTAAAAGTAGTGAATTTCATTCGTTCACATGGTTTGCGAAATAGAGAATTTCAACATTACTTACAAAATCTCGATTCAGAATTTGAAAATATTGTTTATTATACTGAAATATGATGGCTGAGCCGTGGCAAAATGTTGAAGCGAGTGTTTGACCTAAACCCGAAACACAAACATTTATGGAGGAGAAGGGCAAACCTATTGTTGAATTTAAAGACTCAGAATGGAAGTGTGATATGACATTTCTGGTAGATATAACAACACAACTGAACGAACTTAATTCACGTCTCCCAGGTAAGGACAATTGATCACAATTGAAACAAAATTGCAGCAAATAAAAAACAACAACTATGTGCATTTCCCAGCCCTACAAAACTGGCCATTGGCTACAATAAAATTTATTATTATTAAAACTGTAACAATCAAAATTCTCAAAAGTACGCAGAAATCATATCAGAATTAAGAACCGAATTCCGCGTTAGATTTCAAGACTTCAAGAAGAATGTATAAGTTTCAATATGTTTTCTTCCCCTTTCTCCATTAACATAGACAAGGTTCCCGAGGATCTGCAAATGGAGTGCGTTGATTTTCAATATGTGTCAGACCATGGCTTCCTATAACCAGGCCTTGCCCATAGCAGAGCGGCAACGCCACACTCACGTCTGTGTGTGGCGAGCAGGTAAGCATGGTGATGAATGGTGCTGAACGAGCGAGTATATTCTTTTATCGCTCGCTGTTTTTTCAATAGTGTTTAAGGTATACCCGAGAGCGAAGGCTAATCATCTGGGAAACGTAATTACAGCTTCTAACTCAACGTCATTATTCTATAATATTAAATGATGGTAAGCTCTCGAATTCTATCGCACGTGGTTGCTCTTCTATATTGTTCCAAATCTTCATGCATTTTGATTTTTAAGCTTCATACACTTGTGAAAAATTTCAATGTGTTGAAACAACAATCGTACGTTGATACTAGCGGAGTCTTTATTCTCGTCAATAATCAGTAGGTCTACTTTCGATCGACCATGACCTACGGTAGCTACTTTTCTCATGTCTTAGTTGGCATTTAAGCAATGTAAGTAAAACAGATACACATAAATCATTGATATGGCGTACTAATTAGTTACTAAAACATACTATAGATAGCGATTTATTGCACGAGGAAGTTACCTTCGTCTATTTCTGTTTCGTATTATGTCAGAATAAGAATGCCTGCTGGGGATGACAGATATGAATGACGGACTGGCAGTCTACCGAGCTACCTACTGTAATTATCAGAGGTAAGAGATGTCTCGAGAAGTCTTATGGTGCTTTATCATCACCATTATTATTATTATTATTATTATTATTATTATTCAATTTCGCTAGTCGGCCAACTAGGGACCACGATAAGCCTCATTTTACATTCTGGTATTTGTTCATTTTTCGCTTGATCCACATTGTCTTCATGAGCTCACTGTGTTTAGCACGACGTTCTTCTGTCCATTTCGCACCAGTTGTCCGTTTTTCGTCCCGGAAAGTCTCAAACATCTTGATGGCTGCTCTATAAAGATGTCGGTCTTGTGCATCTTCTGCTCGTATCCCCATTTCTTTCAGATCATTCTGGACGTTAACATACCATGGCATTATCGTTTTTGGTTCTGAGTCGAATATACTGAAGATACGTTTCGTCCACCGGGAATCGATCATCCATCGTATATTACCGTAGAAGCAAACTCTGCGTTTTCGCATTGTGTCTGTGATCTTCTCTATCTTCGAGTATATTTCTTGCCTGGATTTTCTGATGTAGATGCCATTTTTGTAGTCCGGGCCAAGTATGATGTGTAGGATCTTTCGTTCGTTTCTCTCTAAATTCTCGAGCTCGGATGGGATAAGGCATTCAGATGCATATAGCGGTACTGGTTTGATGACAGTGTTGTAGTGACGAATTTTTGTGTTCATAGAAAAGCACTTATTGTTATATATGTTGCGGGTGGTTTGGAAAGCGACTTCCAATTTCTTGCTTCTTGCTTCTATGGCTTCCTTGTCAAGGCCATTTTGCTGGATCCATTCTCCAAGATATTTAAATTTATTAACACGGTTTATCGTTCCATATTTGGTGTTTAGTTGTGCTGTATGATCCTTGATGTTCGACATTACTTCTGTCTTTTGAAAGGAAATTTGTAATCCTGTTTGTTCTGTTACTTCCTTCAATATATTGACCTGTTCTGTAGCACTTTCGAAGTCTTCTGTCATCAGGGCTATATCATCAGCGAAAGCTAAGAAATCTATTCCCACACCGTTTTTCTTTGTCCCGATCCTTTAAGGTTTGTAAAGGCCTCCTTCTTTTAACTTCTGTCGCCAATTCTGTATTACCTTTTCAAGCACGCAGTTGAACAACAGAGGTGACAGGCTATCTCCCTGTCGAACGCCTGTCTTGATTTCAAAGGGTTCAGATATACATCCTTGGAATTTGACTTTGGATGTGGTATTAATTAGGGTTGCCCTTATTATCGCCAGCAGTTTCTCATCGACTACCAGTTCTGCAAGTATGTTAATCAACACATCACTGTCGAAGCAGTCGTACGCTTTCCTAAAGTCCATAAATGTCGATACATACGTTCGACCTCTCAACACATAGTAGCTAATTATGGTTTTTAGGTTAATGATATGTTCTGCAGTCGATCGGCCTTTTCTAAAATCCCCTTGGTATTCCCCGAGTTTGTGTTCAACTTCCCGTTCCAGTCTTTCAAGGATGGAAAGTGACAGGATCTTGTAAGCTACTGACAGAAGAGAAATACCACGGTAGTTGTTCACATCTCTTATATTTCCTTTCTTGTGTAAAGGATGGATCAAAGCTAACTTCCAGTCCTCTGGGAGTTGTTCTGTCTCCCATATATCTACAATGGTTTGGTGTAGGATGTCTATTGTTTCTTCTGGGGCATGTTTCCACAGTTCTGCAAACATGGAGTCTTCACCAGGAGCCTTGTTATTTTTAACCTCTTTATGTGGCGTTTGATTTCATCGCGATTTGGTGGAGAAGATGGCAAATTGTGGTTCATTTGTTTGTTTGTTTGTTTGTTTGTTTTGATGGGGTTGGGTGGCTTTTCACAATTTAGGAGGTCGTTAAAATACCCGGCTAAAATTTCGCAGTTTTCTTCGTTGGATGTTGCTAGAGTTCCATCTTTTCTTAGAAAACAAAGGGAAGGTGCCTTGAACACTTGTATCTTCTTTTTAAAATCCCTGTAGTATTCACAGGTCTCATTTCTGTGAAAGTTTTGTTCAATTTTGTCCATTTGTTATTTTTCATACTTGCGTTTCTCGCTGCGTATTATTTTTGCTGTTTGTGCTCGTCGGTCTATATACTGTAGATGTTCCAATCTTCTTCCTCTTTTGAGGTGTAGTACTTTTTCCAAGCATTTAGACAATTCTCTAAGGTCTTTTCGCAGTTATTGTTGCACCATGTGTGTTTCTTCCTCTTCATGATTTCTGCTACTTCTTTTGCAGCGTGCATCATCTGCTTTCTCATTCTGTTGAAGTCTTTTTCCACTGGTTGGGCGAGTTCTTTGAATTCATTCTCCCTATCTCTGAGCATGTTTGTGTCGAAGCGGATTATGGTAAGTTTGTTTTTCTTTTTGTTGAGTGGAATGGCCGAAACCTTATTACCGATACATAGTGATCTGAGTCTATGTTCATTCCCTATTTTACGGTAACGTTCATGATTTCCGGACTAGATCTTCAAGATATAGCAACATGGTCTATTTGGAACTCTCCTAATGTTTTGTTCGGGCATGTAGTCTGTTTCCTAGGAAGGTGACGAATGTGTGTTGACATCAGCTGGAGGTTATGGTTATTACATAGTTCAAGGACGAAATTGGTTAAAGAAGCGAGTCCAAAATAAACCATTGCGTATTGCTTCCTGGAACATTGGGACATTGACAGGTCGCAGTCGCGAATTGGCAGCAATCCTAAAATCTCGTTGCGTAGATCTGGCGTGTCTACAAGAGACACGGTGGAAAGGACAGAAATCTAGAGATATTGGAGAAGGGTATAAGTTGATCTATCATGGTACGACTAATAGCCAGGGAGTCGCTATTGTAGTGAATGAAAAACTTCGCAACCAAGTATCAGCTGTACATCGCTACTCCGATCGTCTCATGTCAGCAGTTATCGACACCCCAACTCGCCGTATACATATATTTTCAGCGTATGCCCCACAGACAGGCTGTGATGAGACAGCTAAAGACACATTCTGGAACGAACTTCAAGATGCCGTTACAACGTGCAATGAAGAAGACCTATTTCTACTTTGTGGAGATCTTAATGGACATGTTGGCAGTACCAGCGAGGGGTATGAATGCCATGGAAATTTTGGCTATGATCTCAGAAATGAAGACGGGAACAGGATCCTTGAATTTGCCGAAGCAAATGATCTAATTATCACTAACACCTTCTTTAAGAAACGCAAATCACACTTGATCACCTACACTAGCGGAGGGCACAATACTCAGATTGACTATGTACTACTTCGTAGGAGAGATTTCCCAATTGTCATAGACACTAAGGTCATACCATCTGAATGTTTAGCCCCTCAACATAAACTGCTAGTTACCGATCTTAGAATGAAAGGTTACATAAGAAAACCCTATGTGAAAGGTCATGCCAAAATCAAATGGTGGAAGCTACAAGACCATAAAGTGGCATTCAGTGAGAAGATTGTGTTCCCTCCAGTTGATTCTGTAAATACGGATTATACTTGGGCATCATTCAACAACTGCGTAACTAGTATAGCTCAATCTGAGCTTGGTGTAACACAGCCCGGCACACGTAGAATTGACAAACAGACGTGGTTGTGGACAGACAAGGTACAGGAAATGGTGCATGAAAAAAAAGCAGCTTTTAAACAGTTGCGAACATCACCGACTGATGAGAATCTTCTGAAATACAAAGAAGGAGGCAAAAATAGCAGTTACTGAGGCTAAAGTAGATCACTACAAACATTTATATGATCAACTGACAACTAAAGACGGAGACAAAATTATCTACCGACTAGCCCGAGCACGGTGTAGAGCAGGTCAGGATATAGAACACTATATGTGTGTGAAGGATAAGAATGGTCGACGACTTCACGATAGCAAGATGATTCTGCACCGTTGGCGAGAGTATTTTAGTGAAGTATTCAACACTGAATTCCCTCACCCACAAATACCAGACAACAATGTTACAGCTGGACCAGTACCTTGTATCACTGAAGATGAAGTCAAAGTTGCCATTCGTAGCATGAAAAATGGAAAGGCCCCAGGGCTAGATGACCTTCCTGCAGACATCTGGAAAATTGAGGAACTTACTGACAACGCGACCACCTGGCTGACAGAGTTCTTCAATTCAATTATTCTCTGTGGTCAAATACCTACAGATTGGTCAACTAGTATCACAGTAACTATCTTTAAGGGTAAGGGTGACCCAGCTGAATGTACCAATTACCGTCCAATTAGACTTCTCTCCCACACTATGAAAATATTCGAACGTATCCTAGACAATAGGCTGAGGAACATCGTACAGCTCTCAGCAAATCAATGTGGGTTTGTCAAGGGATGTGGCACGATAGACGCAATCTTTGCTGTGCGCCAGCTGATGGAGAAATTCCGAGAGAAGAGGAGGCCACTACATCTTGCTTTCCTTGACCTCGAGAAGGCATTTGATCGAGTACCACACCAGATGATTTGGTACGCTCTCCGAGATCATCAAGTTCCAGAAATGTATATAAACTGGATAAAAATGCTGTACAACAACACCAAAAGCCACGTGCGATGCCCTGCAGGACTGACTGACAGCTTCCCTGTGACAGTTGGGGTTCATCAAGGCTCAGCTCTGTCTCCCCTGCTCTTTGTTATCGTCATGAATTCCATAACGCGAGACCTGCAGAAGTGTGTCCCATGGACATTGCTATACGCTGATGATGTGATGATTGCGGCAGACTCCAGGATGGATCTTGAAACCCAAGTGCAGACATGGCATGATCGTCTGCAAGGATTTGGTCTTCGTTTGAACATCCACAAGACTGAATACCTCGAAACGATTCCATCCCCTGGAACTATAGGTATTAATGGAGCTCCTCTTACCAAGGTAAATACATTCCGATACCTAGGCTCACGATTGAATGGCGACAGCTCTGTGAATGAAGATGTGCGAGCACGAATCAATGCGACTTGGATGTGATTCAGAGATGTCACCGGTGTTCTTTGTGATAAGAAGATGCCTATCCGCTTAAAATCAAAGATATACCGCACAATGGTGAGACCAGTTGCATTATATGGTACAGAGTGTTGGCCAGCACCTAGAAGTGCTGAGCACTCACTTCATGTCATGGAAATGCGGATGCTGCGAAGATCATTAGACATATCTCTGCTCGACCATATCCCCAACACAACGATTCGACATACAGCTGGCGTGGCTCCAATCAATGAGAAAATGCAGGAATGGAGACTCCGTTGGTATGGGCACGTTGTCCGTGCACCACAAAGTTCAGTCATCGGCTCGGCCTACCATCTAACGGTCGACGGCCAGAGACAGCGTGGGAGACCAAAATTGCGGTGGCTCGACACCATTAACGCCGATTTACGATCAAGAAACTTGAAATCACGCGAAGCATTAGATCGCAAGAAATGGCGTGCATTGATCCGAAAAGCGGACCCCGTTCCTACGGGATAACGCTAAGAAGAAGAAGAAGAAGAATGAGGCGTTCTCCATTCTTGTTAGTTCTATTGTGCGCTGGATAGAGCCCAACGACATTCCTGTATTTCCGTTCACGTCCTACCTGTGCGTTGAAATCGCCCATTAGGATCTTGACGTGGTGTTTCGGGATTTTGGCCAATCTAGCATCCAAGAGGTTCCAAAATATATCGGTGTCTTCCAACTCTTTATTGTTTTGTTCATTAGTTGGAGCATGTACATTGACTAGCGTATACGTTTTGTTTGCACAGCGCAGAGATAGCAGGCATAACCTATCGTTAACAGCTTCAAAATTCGAGACTGAGCCAAGGATTCTGGTGTTGACAGCAAAGGCTGTAACGAAGATAGGGGTGTTCTTCATTACCCTCTTACGGGATTTGCTCTTGAATAACCGATACCCATCAGACTCAAACGTATCTTCGTCAGTGAAGCAAGTTTCTTGCAAGGCCATTATTGCGATTTCATTTTTGTGAAGCGCATTGGTCAGCTGTTTCATCTTACCAGTTTGCATTAGAGAGTTTATGTTGAACGTTACCAAAAAAACTCTGATTTGGGTTTCAGCTTTCGTGACTGTTCAGGATTTCCAAGACGGCGACTCGTCTTTAGCATGACGTTGCATCCCCCCCCAGAGTCCGAATGGGATGCATGCGTCGCTTGTGGGTGACGGTGGATTTCTTCGAAAAGTAGCCACCTGGGGTATTAATCTCCTGTCTTGTGTTACCATCATGCTCAAGAAGCTTTAGTTTAGCTTGGAGCAAATTGCTCATTTTGAATGCAACCAAGGTTGTTAGCCTTGGAGGGCCTCAAGATGCGGCGGGCAGGCATTTCCTCCTAACCCGAATAGTTATGGTTTTCCCGCCAATATTATTATTTCAAACCCATATTATTGCCGTTTCTACGGGGTTGGGGTTGAACTAAGATGATTTTTAAAAATGTGGCGAACGGATTTTACGGCCGGGTGTCCTTCCTGATGCCAGCCTCACCAGAATAGTTAATGAGAGATACAATGACTGAAACTGGGCAAAGAATTGGATGGAAGCGTCAGTGGCCGGCATTTGCCTGGAGCTAAAAATTGGAAACCACGGAAAACCATTTCAAGAACGGTTGACGATGGGGTTCGAACCCACTGGTCTTCCGAGTCCAGAGACAGTCTGGTCCCAAGGCCTTGCGCCTCAACCTGAGTAGCTACCCCGGTCGATATTATGATCATTATTATTATTATTATTATAAGCCTCCATGGCTTAGGCGGCAGCATGCCGGCCTCTCACCGCTGGGTCCGTGGTTCAAATCCCGGTCACTCCATGTGAGATCTGTGCTGGACAAAACGGAGGCAGACAGGTTTTTCTCCGGGTACTCCGGTTTTCCCTGTCACAATTTCATTCCAGCAACACTCTCCACTATCATTTCATTTCATCTGTCATTCATTTAATCATTGCCCCAGAGGAGTGCGTCAGGCCTCGGCAGCTGGCACGTTCATATCCTCGCCGCTAGATGGGGGCTTCGTTCATTCCATTCCTGACCCGGTCGGAGACTGGAAGCAGGCTGTGCATTTTCATTTTCATTATTATTAGTAGTAGTCGTAGTAGGCCTACAGATAATCTGTACTGGATTTGCCGTCAGATTCGTGAGACATATCACATTAATGTAATATCAATAGTCCAGTATTAAATAAAAAAATAAAATAAAAATATTATTATTATTATTATTATTATTATTATTATTAATAATATGCCATGTTTGGCATACAGTGTGCTGTGTGTGGTACTGGTGCATTTACCGAAAAAAATGTTATTTGTGGAAGTGAGAATTGTATTCCAGCTTGGGAACAGGTCAGTGTGCGTCGTAGTTCATAGTTTAAACATATGGTGCTAACTAAATTGTATTCCTGAAATTAACTTCATCGAGTGTAGACTGGATTTGTTACGTGATTTTAGGGTTAAGTTATATCGTGTACTATTGGACCATAGAGCATGAAGTTTCCTCTGTGACAGGAAGTGACGTAATCTAATCGTGTTATCCAAAGCCATCTGAGCTTAGAGTAGTAGTATAGTCAACAGAGCCTACAGGTTCCGTCGTCAGGGGGCAGTAAGAAGGTCTGGCCTACTTCGGCGGCCATTAGAGCCCCGCTACCTTGGGTACGTAGCAACTGCCCTCTGATTGATAATAGAGGGATGATCTGGACTCTTTGGAGTCAGCGCCATTTTCTTCCCACACCACTGGCCTGACCTACGCTTTACCAGTTTCGGAACATGAATCGTCTTCTAACGAACCAAGAAAGAGATGCGAACTGGAAAAATGAGGTATGGCCTCGATTGTCTAGGGTGAATATAACGGGCATGCTGTTGGATCACTGTGCGAATCCCAAATATTTAGGGATTACATTGGATCGTGCACTCACGTATGAAAGACATTGTCTCAACACCAAAAATAAGGTATCCGCAAGAAACTGCCTCCTTCGCAAATTATCTGATACCAGCTGGGGGACTCAAGCTCAAACAATAAGAACCACTGCTTTAGCACTCTGTTACTCTGCAGCAGAATATGCATGTCCTGTGTGGTATAGGTCGTGTCATACCAAGCAGGTTGATACTGCATTAAATGAAACGTGTAGACTCATCACTGGCTGCCTGAGACCCACGCCATGTGATAAACTGTATTGTTTAGCAGGCATTGCACACCCAGATATCAGAAGAGAGGTTGCAGCTAAATGTGAGAGATCTAGGGTTCATGTGTCTCAAGCACATCCATTGTATAGCCTTCAACCAGCCCACTCTCGACTGAAGTCCAGAAGAAGCTTTCTTCACACAACTGAGTGCCTAAATGACAAACCTCAGGCTTTGAGGATTACATCTTGGTTGACCAGAAGCCCCCACATTACTCAGTGGATGGCTCCATCTGAAAGGCTCCCAGCAGGACATACAGAGGCTTGGACAACTTGGAAGTCTCTCAACAGATTGCGATCTGGGGTTGGCAGATCCAAGTCCAACATTCATAAATGGTTTTTTTGCTGCGACTCGGTCCTTTGTGAATGCGGTGAAGAACGGACTACGGGTCATCTGCTTCAGTGCAGTCTGTGTCCAATACTGTGCACCATGGAGGATCTGGTGAAGGCTACACCAAATGGACGTGACATGGCAAAATATTGGTCATGCATTATTTAGAACCTTAAATGTTTAAGTTTTGTCATTTTTGTTGCCTATTTTGTACATAATTTCTTATGTAATATTTTTGTTCCTGACACGAGTAAATAAAATAAACGGGAGAGTCATCGAGTGATGGGGCAGTTGCGGAAGATACAATACTTCTCCCATCTCAACATCTTGACAAACTGAGGAGAACGGAAGAAGAGGCATTGCAAAAATGCTATAATATTATCCAAAAGATGAAGTTTGCTGCGGCGAAACAGAAAAACATGTCTAAGGATGTGAAGGATGGTATTGTGGAGATGGAGGATGCCATTGACAGCATTGTCTTCTGTAAGAATGCTAGGTACAAGGAGAAACAACAAGTTGACGCAACCACAATAACTGATCGAGCACAAGCATCAAACTCTCTTGATGACGAAAGAGAAATGGAAGAAAAGGAATGAGAAGTAGAGTCATGAACTAAGGTTGTGTCCAGGAAGAAACCACAAGAGAAAAGGAATCAAATGCAGGTTGAATTGCAGCGGGAAGATTCCCCAGGCAAGAGACAGAGACAAATGCTCAAGAAGCAACCAACAAAGTCTCGACTGCCAGCTGTGTTAAGCCAGCAGAAGGCAAGTCGTATGCCGATGTGTTACGGGAGATTCGGCAGAAGGCAAATCCTGCTGACACAGGAACGGAAGTTAGGTCTATAACACAGACTAGAGCCGGTGAAGTTCTTGTTACTCTCGGGAAAAGCAATCGAGATAATGCGGCATTTAGCGACTCATTGAAGAATATCCTGAGACAAGATGCGACAGTCCGCAGTCTTGAGTCGAAGGTGACAATTGAGATTAGAGATCTTGATGCTCTCACGACCAAAGATGAAGTTTTAGAGTCTATTATTAAAGAACCCCCGGATGGTCTGAGGATTATGGTAACGCAGACTAACAGTCGGAAACAGAGAATGGCTGTTATAACTCTGCCAGAAAAAGCTGCAAATGATCTTCTAAGGGAAGGCTTGGCTCAAGTAGGATGGGTCAGTTGTAGAGTGAGGCAGAGAATATCAGTTCTTCGATGCTACCGATGCCTTAGTTATGGTCATATAGCCAAAATTTGTGAGGGCCCTGACAGAAGCAAGTCTTGCTTCTACTGTGGACAGAATGATCACAAAGCCAAGGATTGCCTCAACCCAAAGAAGTGTGTCTTATGCGAGGAGAGTGGCGTTACGCAGCAGGATTTGTGTCATGTGGCCGGATCGGGCCAATGTAAGGTGTTCCGAGAAACCCTGGAGAAAGCGACGTACCTGAAACGAAAATGATCCGAGTTCTACAAGCTAATATAGAAAGGAGTAGAACAGCCCATCATCTGTTGTACCAGCTAGCTGCCGAGAAACAAACTGATCTGCTGTTAATTAGTGAACAGTACCAAGATAAGTAGTCACCTCTCTGGCTTAGAGATCAATTAGGCACCTCTGCTATTTGGATCTTAGACCCTGGAAAAATTCCAATTAAAGAACATGGGAGCGGGAACGGATTCGTTTGGTTAAAGAGTAGAGGAGTCACCTTCTATCTTACTCCAAATGAAACAATGGGAAAATTTCGTCAGAAAGTCAACTCTCTGGAAGATGCCATTCTTAATACAACTGGAGCAATCATTGTAGCTGGGGAGTTCAATGCCAGAGCAGTGGAATGGGGTATGCCACATACCAATTCCCGAGGTAAGTTCATTCTGGAAATGGCATCAAGGACAGGGCTTTTGATCTTAAATGTAGGTGCAGTGTCAACCTTTCGGCGTCCGAGGTATACAGAGACCATTCCGGATATCTCCATGGCTTCTGAGTCGTTAGTACCATACATCAAGGAATGGAAGGTTATAGAAGACTACACTCGTAGTGATCATCAGTATATTAATTTTGATGTGTGCAGTAATATAAGTGGGAAGAACGTATCTACTCAGAAACAACGGAGATGGAATTTGAATAAGATCCATCTTGATGCATTTAAGGATGCGTTAGCCAGTGGTGTAGAACTAATTGAGGATCTGGAGCCTGACGGAGATGCTGATGTTGAGACTCTCGTTTCCTCAACTATGCATCTTATTACACTGGCTTGTGATACTTCAATGCCAAGTTTAAGATCACGCCATCGGAAGAGTCCTGCATATTGGTGGACACATGAAATTGCAGAATTGAGGCGGAATTGCCTTAGACTCCGACGTGCCGCACAACGGACAAGAAATCTGGAAGATGCCAATGCCTTATCAGCCGAACATAGAGATGCAAAGAAGCTACTTCGGAAAACCATAAACCAAAGCAAAGCTGACAGCTGGAGGAAGCTATGTGAGGATATTGACACTGATCCATGGAGATTGGGTTATAAAGTTGTCAGAAAGAAGCTTGGGTCACAAAGAACACCGTGCGTCATGGATGCAAACAGTATGGCCATTATTGTCCAAACTCTTTTCCCAACACATCCAACAATCCCTGAGCTGAATTTCGATGTAGATATTGAGGATGAGTTGATTAGGGCTACTCAGTCTCTGCGAAGCAAACAATCCCCTGGTCCTGACGGCATCTCAAATGAGATTCTCAAATTAATAATCGAGTTACATCCACAATTAATATTACGAATGTTCAACGAGTGTCTAAAAGCAGGAGTGTTCAGCATCTGCTGGAAGGTCTGTCGTCTGGCGCTCATTAATAAGGGAAAGGGCGACCCGGATTTACCATCATCATACCGCCCTCTGTGTATGCTCGATACAACAGGCAGGCTCTTTGAGAAGCTTCTGAGAGTCAGGTTGCGCCAAGCGATCATGGCAGTGGGCGACTTATCACCAAGACAATAATATGGATTTCGAACAGGAAGATCGACCCTGGATGCGATACAAGAAATTGTTGCAGCTGTTCAGAGGGCGGAGAATTACAATCACCACTCTTGTCGTGTGGTTCTCTTTGTTACTCTTGACGTAAGAAATGCAATCAACTCTGGCAAGTGGAGTGACATGCTGAATGCGTTGGAGAATACATTTCATGTTCCGAATTATCTCTTACGGATGATAAATTCCTACTTGAAAGATCGTTCGTTGCTTTATAACACGACAGAAGGACAACGCAGGGTAGGGTATCAGCCGGAACAGCACAGGGTTCGATTTTAGGACCAGATTTATGGAATATCACATATGATAGGTTTTGCAGATGGTGTTGCTGCTCTTGTAGCAGAAAGAAGTGTCGAGCAGGCCCAGTTGCGACTCAATATGGTAATGCGTACAATCAATAGTTGGATGGAGGAACATGGTCTGTCTCTAGCACTTAGTAAGACATAAATTGTAATCCTAACAAAGAGGAGAATTCAGACAATACTCCCAATACAGGTAGGAGACATACAAGTAGAGACGCGGCCAGCAGCAAAATATCTGGGCCTCATTATCGACAATAAACTGAATTTTGGAGAACAAATTAGACGGACTGCAGATAAGGCGGCAAGAGGAGTAACGTCTCTCAGTCGGCTAATGGCCAATGTTGGTGGGCCAAAATCTAGTAAGAGGACATTACTGATGACAGCCATCCATTCAGTTCTGCCGTATGGAGCGGAAATATGGGCGGATGCCGTGGATAAAGAAATGTATAGGAAGTCACTAGCACAAGTGCAGAGGCTTTTCGCGTGGCATCGGATTATCGCACGGTCTCTGAAGAAGCAGTTCTTGTTATTGCTGGGATAATTCCAATTTTTTTTTCTAGCGAAAGAACGCAAGTACATTTACTGGAGGAAATCGGAAGTAGGTATACAAAATACAAGACGAACAGCAAGAGCACAAACCTTTCATAATTGACAGATCAAATGGGAGCAAGGACATCGAAGCCAGTGGACTAGGAGAATGATACCCCAGGTGCAGGTTTGGACAGAGAGGAAACATGGTGAGGTTGGTTATTATCTCACTCAGTTCTTGACTGACCATGGGTACTTCCGTTCTTATCTTAAGAAGATGGGGAAAGTGGATTCATCAGATTGTATCTACTGTGTTAATGAGGTAGATAGTGCTAATCACACCTTCTTGTCTTGTGGACGGTGGGTCCAAAATAGGCAGTCTCTTCAAGATCAAATTGATGTAGAGATATCTCCGGACAATATTGTTGCGATAATGCTACAAAAAACATTGGAAACTTGTAACAAGTTTTGTTGAAGATATCCTCCGAACAAAGAAGACGGATCTGGATCGCCACTGAAGGAGGAGAGCCCTACGGGCAAATATAAAATGAATCTAGCCTAAAGTAATGTGATAAACGGTTCCAGGCTAATGTTCAGAAGTAACGGGGGAGTTTTAGTCGGTAGTCTGCGACTCAGGAGCAGGAGCCCGACACTCTGTGCGTAAATGCATTTCTTCCCCTTTAAAGAAATGTAGCAGCGTGGTAGGGGTAAGGTTTGAGATTCAAATCCTAGCGGCTTCAATTCTTTTGACTTGATATTTTTTTATATTTACTGATTTATAACTACTCACACGTTATGATCTTAAGCATAAAATAGAGTGTATTTGCAATCAAAAATATTACATATACAGTACTTATAACACCACATATTTCAACACTGGACTACAGCGATTAAAATCCGTTGTCCTTGATCCACGATAGAGTCTGTTGTTGCTGATTATTTAGGGGCTTTGCGGCATCATGGTCATGCATCCCCGTGTACTTGGGTGTGTGTAGAAGTTGTCTGCTAACCTGAGTCACTGTGATGTCTGTACTAGTGTGTGTACTTGCTCAGTAAATGAGGAAGGATTTGTGTAGGAAGCTGTCGTTAATCCGCGGTAGAGTCTGCTGGTTGTTGTTGTTGATGCTGATTCTTTAGGGGCTTTGCGGCATCGTGGTCATGTAGCCCCGAGTACTTAGTTGTGTGTACAAGTTGTCTGACAACCTGTGTCACTGTGATGTCTGTGTGTGTACTTTTAAACGAGGAAGGATTTGGGTAGGATGCTGTTGTTGTTTTGTTTTATTTGAGAGGTTTGGACGTCATGGCTATATAGCCCCTTGTACTTGAGTGAGTGTTGAATTTTGTCTGCTAACCTGTGTCATTGTGATGGCCGTATCAGTGTGTATATTTATAATTCAGGTGAGGATTCAATCAATCAATGTAAAATATACCACGTTGTTATTCAACAAGCTACTACAACCAACATTCAATTATACTCCTTGAAAAGGACAAAGAGTTATAACTATACCCATGCATTTTGGAGAAAGTAGGCTATATGTCCTTTACTGAACATCTTGTTTTTCAAACGTTACTCGTGTACCGTCCAGTCGATCGAGCTCAAAAATCCATTATCACGGACATACTTAGGTTTAAAAATAAGGTTCGAATCCTGGCACGGGCAGTAAACATCCGGAATGTTGTTTCACCGGGGTTGTCCACACTTATTCCAGAAAAATGTCGGGGCGGTACCTTAGGAGGATTCATCCTAAAACATTTTAATTGAATTCTGAAGCATCTAGAATTGAATCGGTCATTTCTATAAGGCCCCATGTGCATGGAGACTAGTTTTGAGAAAAACACAAAAATATGTTTTACATTTAAACTGTTGATCTGAGACAAGCAATTTTTTGTACACTGCATGTCACTGCCATAATAGCTGTTTTGACATAAAATTTGTTTGGTTTGGTTCATTAGAAAGGACAGAATAAGCTTCCAAATTCTGGAAACAAATTCTGCAAAATAAGGGCCTCTTAGAAATGACTCTCAAGAGTCATTATTTATATGTATTAAATGTTTAATATTCTTGTGGTTATTTGTATTTTTAATGATCACATGTGTTAAGCTTGCTAAAAACTTTATTTTGTAATGTTATCATTCTTTAATGTACAAATATGTTTTACATGTTGGTATTTCATAACATGGAGTAGCACCATGTATTCCTCCCGAGTATGGCTCTAGTTGTCTTCTGTTGGACATTGCAATAAATCGTCATAATACTCCACATATTCATATGGGATGTACTTCATAGCATTCTTGATGTCTTCTATTTTGTTCCGGTTAATGGGAACACGTCCGTCGTACACAGGGCACTAAATTTGCCAATTGTTGTATAGGCCCTACCTACAAAAGTTCCACATGTTTAGTATCTTCTTATAATTCAGAAAACATTTTGCTCATCCCTTGTCGAAAGAGTGGGTCATATCAACAATTCTTTCAGACAGAAGATTTTAGAGGACTATTGACCATTTTAAACGGTTTTGATATTATGCCCATTAAGGTAGGTATGTTTGTTTTTCTCTCTTAACTCCATTTTTCTCACTCCTTTGGTCAATGGTCGGTGCTATCAAAAAAACTTCTATAAGATAAGTTTTTGGCCCTTATCCGAAGAATAGAACCATTGCATCTGTTTCTAGCTTGCTCTGGTTCCTTGCTAAACTGACCCTTCTACCGCAGAAAGGGCCCTTTAGAAGTGAATGTAAATAGCACTGCGATCCCGTGACTCCAATAAAAGGTAGAAAGAGGACTTTTCAGTATGGAATGGTGTGTTTACCTCTGAAGAACATGTCAGAAAAGGGGCAGATGCCCTCATAGTTCCACCCCTTAAAACAACAATAACTAACATGTCCGGAAGGGCCTTTTAGAAATGACCGATTCAATTATCGTTAGATGACTTAAAGTAAGTAGCAATCACAGGGCACGTACTTCAATCATAGAACTAAATAATTAGGCCTACAGTAGGTACACCACGAGGTGGTGGCGGAACTCTTTCATCAGTCATTTTGTTACGTGTTGATGTAAATATTCGCTTGAAACAAAAACACTAACTTACAGTTATAATTTGGTTAATTATTTATCATGCAAACCCATCAAATGTCACTTTAACACGCAAAAGTCTCTCAACAGCTAAAACGGAAAGTTGTATGTTGTGCACAAAGTACTTAAGTGTAAATTATAAGACAGTAAGTACGGGAAAATAATAATCGGAGAAATAATGTAAACACAAAAAAAAGTCGAAAAATACCAAGAAGTTACTGATTTATCATAAATCAAAGATTTTTTCTGAAAATGGTACAGGTGATCATGGTGTCTATAGGAAGCAATGCGAAAATATATCAAGTAATAAACGTATTAGTCCATAAATTGCATTGTCCAAGCATCTCCTTGTCAGCCGAATATGTCAGCAAGATCAAACCTCAACACAGCCCCTCGAGCTCAGAATTAGACATCCGCGGAATAACATAAGCAATACAAGGAACAGATCTACAAATGTATAAAGGCTCACTGTGGAAGATTTGCTTCACGCAACATTTAGAAGAGACCTTAGTGCCGAGCAAACAGCAGTCGATAGCATCTACTCCGCAAACACCTCGACCCTGATCCGCGCTCTTAACATTAGATCGTGAGTAACAGTTTAAAGCTTTATGGCGCGCACACAAAATATTAGCAGTTCGTGGCTTTTTACGATAATGGATCTGATGAGCACGAGGCGTGGGACCTGCCTTCCAGGTAGCTGACACGTGTGATGTGAGTCAAAATATAAACTCGTAGTAGTACGTAGCGGTAGAGACAGTTGTGGTGGTAGTAACAGCAGCATAATAGTAGTGTTATTATCGTGTTGGAAGCCATTTTGAGGTGTTTTTAATTATTATTTTCTTATTTTTTATTTTTCAATAATCTAATAGAACTTTGTATAAGCCACATTGCAGCATAGCTTTCACTGTTTCTAAATGAAGAATGTTCTTCTCGTTAGACCATAAAAATGCGCTTTACACAAGCATTAGACCCAGGTAGGGTAAGACAGAGCAACTGTATTGTGGTTATCGTTGTTCTGATTGTAATTTGAATTATGGTTTGAAGGATGGGAGAAAATCGGGAAATTTACCGTCCCGAAAAGAGTTCGTCAGGACACCGGAACATGGTTCAGCAAAATTAAAAAGCCGGGACTGCCCAAGTAAAATCGGGACGTCTGTGACCCCTGTGCATACCTCACTCGCTATTAGTCCAAGAACCATAACCATTTAGACATTATAGTGCTCGGGGTTTGCGCCAGGCAGATAATGCAAATTATAAATGTTAAAAATATATTTTGCAAGGATCTGTGTTTTACATCCTCAGAAGTTACCCACTGTTTTACCAATGAAAAAATATAATACCAAATTCCATTCAGAAACGTGTGGTAGCCATTTAGGTAGTCCGACGTGAGCCACAATCTTTCCAGGAAGAATTCTAATGTCGTTGCAACAGATCTACAAGCGGAACTACCTAGCCGCTAGGTGTTGACAGAAATCTTAATAAACAGCTGTGACCTCTCACCATATGGGTAAACCCGAATAACACCTCACGTATCATTTACACTTCTGAATACCATTAAAACGATGGGAAAATACACACATTAACGTTTCCGGGTCTCGATAGCTCTTACGGTCGTCTGTTCGCATTCTAATGTGGACAGACCGAATGCCACACAGGTTATTTACATGCTTGCTTACAAATCAAACCACATTCTGATGTAATTACAATGAAATGAATCTCGTGTTTCAAGAAATTTCAGGTAGCATTAGTATACACTTTAACTGCCACGGTTCATTAACTACAAACACTACACTGTGCGAACGTGAAGAGGTATAAAATATTCGCAAAATATAAATTGCGAAAGTAATTATCGGAACCAACTCGAAATACAGGTATAATGGTTCCAATGATTCGTTCTTCATTACACGATGCAAAACTGTCAAATAAAAACCTGTCGCAGTTTATTTTCTCATATTAAAAAAAAGACAAATCAGACATGACAGCCCATGAGAAAATATCAAAAGACGTTGCTATTTTGGGGGTTGATTCTTGTTCTAAAGAGTAAATATAATGTTTTTATTAGGAGCTCGTGATCATCAACCTTATAAACTTAGATGTGATCAATCTGATTGATAAATCTGTGCTTTGTTGCGACTAGACTAGTGCGTGCACTTGTAATTGGGCGAAGATCGAGAAGAGGAGGCGACGGCCGTGGCCTTAAGATAGGCACCAGCCATACATTTTCCAGGAGTAGAGATGGAAAAATAAGGATGGCCGAAAACAGAATTCGACCCCACATCTCTTCTCAGCTGTCTTCATAAGGCTTCCCACTTCAACCCTAATACCAGTTCTGATTAATACCCTTTACGATAAAACCAGGAATCGAGCTCTGGCCGCCTGTACAGAAATATACTACTAAACCAAGACGACAGTGTCCAGAAGAGCAAAAAACATCATATTTGGTTCATCAAAGAAAATACATTTCTCCACAGAATGAAGGACTAAACCGGAAGTACCGTATAAGAACAAAGTAGCGCATCACAAACAGAGTGTTAAAATACACACCTCAAAATAGCCTACCAATATCTAACTGTAAATACCTCGTGCAAGATACAGTAAGTGGGTGACTTCACGGATAACACTCGGTACTCAGCATCAAATTTGAATGGCATCTCATACAGGGACTTTCAAAAAGTACAGTAATTACATTAACCAAGCCACGGAGCGGAAGGGATCATATCCACCTCAACAAGCTCAGTAGGACTTAATGGCAAGCGAGGCCACCCAAGCCCCTTCACTGAAGACCCAGGTATCTAAGATTTTAGACAATGCATGAAATCGATGACGAACGAAAGTTATTGAGACTAGAATTTATGTTAAGTCGTAACCATCCTTTAACAATAGCATGCATGCGCCGCATTCTTTATCTTTCTAAAAGCTTCCGAGCCCTTTTTCCAAAGTCAGAGAGATGGAGGAATTCCCCTCCCCCTACCCTGCAGAAACAAAGCACAAAGCATTCCATGCCATCATTTTCTCTTCTTTACCTTGTGACTGCTCTCCAATTTCGTGTATGCATCATGGTGTAGTTGTTAGCCAATTAATATAATTCTGATCCGAGGTACTGGAACGGTATCGTTTTCATGCAAATCACCCATGCAGTGCCAATTTTGAATACTAGTTTGTCAAGTTTGTGTGTCCTAGATATTACTGTCAAGACTAATCAAACTTAAATAACTTATCCCCCCCCCCCCCCCCTAGTAAATGGGATTAGCTAAATCAGAAGGTCATGGAGTAAGGCTATGTTCGGGGTTCAAACCTCACCGTCAGCCGTCCTTCATACATATTTCTATGATTCCCCCGTTTTCAACTCCAGGCAAATGCTGAGACGGAACCTTCAAATAGGCTAGTGTTGTTTCCTTCCAACTACTTGTCCAGTTTCACTCATCGCCATGCATTTCATCGCTCATAAACTCCACTGATATTTCATTCATTTTTGGGGCTTGGGACATCTTGGTCTTCACTCCGTTTACTTGTGTGTGTGTTGAATTTGTTTGTATTTCTGTGGAAACTATACAGTAGCAATGGGTGTTAGGATCTATGATTGGGACAGGTGCTCCAGAACATGACATAATGAACCAACCAGGCATTTTAATGGGAGGAGTGGGGAGATGATGGGAGGAGGAGCAAAGTACACTCGGGATGGCCGCTGTCAGCGCCAGGTTTCGACCCTTCGTTCTCCGTACTTGCCCTAGCCCCCCTTCGCAGTCGCAGTGCGAGAATAATAGCGCACAGGGTTCCGTTGCTGTGTTGGAATCAGGAATAACATTCAACCTTTAAAAAACATCCACCATGGAATATAGAACTCATCCCACCTCATCCCCGATCCCGTAAAAATACGGAAATAGTAAAGTGTAGAAATGCATAGGTACATGCATACATACACACACACATATATAGCCTATATATACATCCTCCTCCATTGTGTACATAAAATATGTTATTTTGTGATGAATATTTTATGTAATATATTTTTCAGGTTGTTTCCCACCTAATGCAATAGGGCACAATTTGTGTAGACCGACTGGAAAGCTTTCTTTAATAATAAATAAATAGACTGTACAGCAGGATTGGTAACCAAGAATATAATGGACGGCAACAGCATACGCGACGATAAGGCTTTGTATGCAGGACGAGACAGACAGGAGTGGGTGTATTGTAATTGTAGTTTTCCAGGTCTGATGGACACTGGGCAGACCTTCAAAATCAGGCGCGAGCTGAACGGGTTTCCCCGCGACATCTAACCTTCAGTACTTCAGTCTGGCCAGAAAGTAAAACTAATGCCACTTCCCACTTTAACCGAGTGGTCTAAGAATGAAGCATGAAAGGGCCAAGGAAACTATCTTTTAATGGTTACTTTCCGTGCCACGGCGACTTTCTGCAGCTATCTCGGGGGTTGTTTCTTCACACTCACTATAGGTTAAATTCTAGAATTTCTTATTTCTATTTCTATTCCTATTTCTAATAGCAAGGTACACTTCCCAATCCCATTTCCCAAATAATTACAACACGTTCTAGTACAGTGTATAAGAACATCCTAACACATGAAGTACATGGAACTGATTACGATGACCCTGACATGGAGTCCTAAATGAAGTGACGTCATCCGCGTTGTATATTTATTTTAGGCCACCTCCCAGCATTCTTGACTGTAGCCCTGGAGGTCCGGGTCCAATTCCCAGCTCTGCCAGAAAATTTAATTCTTGTCTGAGGGATGTAACGGGGCTACACTCAGCCTCGTAAGGCAAAACTGGAGTTGGGTTCGATTCCGATCTCAGCCATCCTGGAAGTGTTTTTTCATGGATTTCTCACACTCCAGGCAAATGCCGGGATGGTTTTCAACTTAAGACCACGGCCACCTCCTCCCCCATCCTAACTTGAATTAAAAATATACACACTATTACATACACCACGACGACACAGGTTATCAGCCAAACGAGACACCCAAATACATGGGGCTAAATGACCACGTTGTCAGAGCCTCTCAAATGAAACAACAACAATTTATTTTAGGAACTTGAGACTCATGACGTAGGATCGAGTTAGTGGTTCGGTACTTGAAATATGGTATCATCCTGGCTTTTGACTACAGAGAGAGTGTGTAGAAAATCCTGAAAAAAAAAACTACTCTCAGAATGGCCACTGTCAGCGTCGGAATTCGAACCTACATTTCCGAAATTCCACATTTTTTGCAGTCGGCGTGCGCGACTAAACGCGTGCTGTAGGGCTGAAGCAAAGTATTCGTCATCGCTGTTGTTGTTGTTGTGTGATTTACGAACAATCGCTCTTATCGTTGCGTCGAGACTAGTGTACGAGTTTGGAATTGACACAATTGGAAAAGAGACGGACCTAGCATTGTGATGGATACCATTCTAGCATTTCCTTGGAGATATAGTGAAACACCACGGAAAACAACTTCTAAGGCCGAGATAGTTCTCAAATCCACCTCTTCTCAGTTGTCCAACGAGAGTGAATGCATTCCATTCCAAAAATTAGACCAGAATACTATAAACATTACAGAGCAGGGAACCGGACCCGCGAATCTCAGGACAGGAGTTTCAATTTATTCCCCAGAATTACAACGGCGACCAAAGGTAAACGAGCAAAAAAGAAAAAATATAAGGCATCCATAACTCGACAAAGTGAGTAACTTGAATGGAAGGGTGGAGAATAAAGTGTCACCCATTATAAAACGTATCCCGATACCATTGGTCATTTGAAGAATTGTTATTATACAACGGTATCAACATATTAGGGATTGTCGAAATTATTCTTCAACCATAGTTTTTATCTCCGTTTGTTTTCAACTGCCACCTAATGTATGTTATGATTTTTATTATTCTTGGTCTTGGGAATTACAGCTCCAGTTGATCGGCATAGCAATATTATAGAAATGGATAAGTTCGTGTGCTAATTAGACTACGTTTATTATAATGCACATTTCCTTTTAACTTAATTCATTATAAAGAGTAATATTTTGTTTTAAGGGGATGATCATCGTGGACATATGCTCCTTGTAGCAGAGTTGGTCTTCGAATTTGGAGATAAGTGCCAAATAAAAGTAGGCTTGATACAGATACATAAAAATAAACAAAATAGTAGAAAAATAAAGAACAAAAATACAATTTTGAATCAAATCGAATGTTTGTTTCTTGTGTCACAAAAACTTGTTGCCCAAACCCACTTACTCCCATGAAACCGATGAAGCGATCAGCAGCCATCGGCTAATACGAGATTGAGTGTGTCCCACAGGTTAAGGTTTCTTCGTAGATATACTGTACAACGAGCCGTTAAAATGTAGACCGCGGTGATAACGGTTCCACAGCTATAAACTGGGTTCGAGAGAACGGACCTCCCATGTTATGCGAGTAAAATAAAAAGACTCGCGTGTGCTAACCTAATTCATTTTCCTTTAAATAACTTTCACATTTTACTTCTATCTTGATAGTCTCTAAACTTAAATCAGATGTCTATCTTCCGGTACCATTCTGCAACATTACCTCGTCTTGAAAATGCAAATTTCATTTTTATGCCCTCTTGAGTTCCATTCTAAAGGAAGTTTTTATCACACCTTTGCCGATGAATACAGGATCTGTGGCACGGTCCATTCTACTCCTTGCGAAACAAATGCCATGCCAAGGCTCATACAAAGAAAGATCACAAGTTCAACAGTTGCTGTGTTCGAACTCCGGCTTGCTCCAGATAGCAATGATGTGCGTCCCTTCCCACGACCCGCGAGACCCTAGGGGTCGTACACGTTCCTTTCAAGGTCTGACGGAGCGAAGAGTGCGTCTAAACGACCTTCAACTCGGATAGCAGAGCGGCGCGGCTCAGCCCCATGTGTCCACGTCATTACTCATCTTTAACATACAAATTGACAATCCACGTGTAAAACTGATGACGATATTACCACGAGAAATGTAAGTATCATTAAGATATTCATCGACACTAGTAATGAAGATTCATTACACGGTATCCTGTGTTCATGAAATTGATATAACAGATTATTGAAGCTAGTTTCTAATGCATGCTAAGTTGTCATCAATCTTTTATGAACATCGAGAAACCGACTACGTCGAACTAACGAGCAAATACAGTGTTCAGTAAATATACGGCTCACTGTCCCCATATCAAAATAAAAAAGCTCTTAAAACATAACTCGTTCGGATAGATAGATAGATAGATAGATATAGATAAATAAATAAAATGGTAATTTAACACAAAATATGTTGCGGTTCCTTGTACCCGCAAATTCTTCGGGGCTAAGAAGGCAAACTTCAGAAATAATGGACGCCAATCTGCCATTTATCGAAATAACTTTGTGAAGTCCGCATCTTAGACGGCCGTTTTCAGTTGTGTGGATGCTGTTACAATGTTGAAGTATATCATTTTATTTGAACATGCTGAATCTCTCAGGGAGCTTATTAAGAATTCAGAATATTGTAGAGGTAGTGAGTATAAACCCAGCGCAAGTAAAAAAAAAAAAAGTCAATCTTATGAAAGTGCTCAGCATTGGGCAAACAAAATAATATAGATATCTCGTTACATTTGGCTTTATTTCTTATATTTAAAAATTATAATTTCATATTTAACTCGGCGAAAGAGCTATCAGAATGTATGAATTAATTAATAATGTTGCATTACATAACGTTTTCAATGAACGTTAACACATTTTTCGACCCACTAGTCCGCCTGGCGAGTGGAAATGTAAACAATTTTCGAGGATTACGTGAGGTACAAGCATGAGTATATTTACATACTTTATCAATGGTTGCCTTAGTGCAAATAAGTTTCCGTGGAAAATCTTCCATTTTGTCTCCTTTTATGTTCATGTTACGAAGCAAATTAAAATACGGGCCAGTAGATCACGCGAGGAATTTATCTACTGCAGGTGGCTTCACGTGAACTGTATTTTCATACTTGTGATAATTAGAACACTAATTACGAATCAGATAGTTAGGATGACAAGTACGCTATTACCAATTAGCGGGGCAGGCTGTACAGGTGATGCCAATCAGCCTCGTCGTCTGCACTAAGCAGCCTTGTTCCACACACAAAGGGAATTATTTAATCTGCTTAAAACCTGATCTCTTGGTTCAACAATACTAGGAAACTCAAGTATTAAAGAAATGATGAGAAACTCAAACTGAACTGCCTAGGCTCAGCCGTCACATTATCGATAAGTTGATACCTGTTAACATTAATGCCCTTACCAAAATTACTGAACAACAGGTAACCCACCAGCTGCTCATTAATGGGAAAGTGTTTCGTAGAATTAATGTAGGTACCTAAAATACGTCGTGAAGTCCTGGAAGGGGGAATGACTTAAATATCCCATTCACGATGACAGATCTAAACGAGGTTATCAAGGATAGCAAAACAGGGAAAGGAGCTGGCGTAGTCTACATCCGGGTGGAACAAATAAAGAATTTTGGACCATCAACAGGAGACCGGATCTTTCAGCTCTTTCAGAACTACTCAGTTCATAGAGAATGGGTTTGAAACTCGTCCCGTGACAGGTGTAACTTTCGTATATTTACCAGCTATTTCATGTCAAGTTGTACAAACTGATCAGGAATTTCCATCTTACTAGACTTGTCAGACCTCCTCTTCTAAACCGATTGTTTTTCGTTGATTACCAGAGGCAACACAGTTTTTGGAGATTTCAGAAAAATGACTTACCACAGGGAAGCGTTTTAGCTCTAATTCTCTTCACAACACCAACGACCCCAAATACGAGAAGCTTTGTGTATACGCATATGACCTAGCTCTTGGTGCACAGGGCGCCAACTTTGATCGGTGGGGAGAAATCTGACAACTCCCCTTAGAAATCTGTCAATTTATTATATAGTAACTAGCTACGACCAAACCTTCAAACAGACAAGTGTGTGCCTTTCATCTAAAGAGGCGAGAAACTCGTCGAAAGTTAGTATATATAATGGTAAGGCACTAAATGACCTTACTGCCACACTCGAACATACCTGGGAGTAACCCTTGACAAAGCTCTAACGTTCGAGAGTATGAAAATGAACATCTCCAAGCAAACAATATTATTTCTGCCGCTGAATACGCTTTCTCAGTCTGGAACAAGTCATCTCATGCCAGACATGTAGATACAGCCTCAACGAAACCTGTGCGCTGATTACAGGTTATTAATCCTCATCCAAAGGATAAGCTTTCCTAACCGGAATAACATCACCCTGTGTGCGCAGACGTGGCTACCGATAGGGAAAGGTATAAAGAGCAGCAGCATAGCGCCCACCAGCTGCATGAACATACCCCGGCCCTCAACAATGGCTGAAGTTCCGGAAGATATTTATGCAAACAAAGAAGCTCACCGTCCCCCCCCCCCTCCCCGGGGAAGGCAAGACTAGAACAGACGAAGAAAGCCCTCGCCACTGTGAATGGATGACAGCAGCCGAACAATATTTTTGTCAGTACAAAACGTATGCATATGATAAGGAAAGAAACTCATGAGAGGCAAATGTATGGAGAAGGTAAAGCTATTTTGGTAATTTCAACGCCGAAAGTCGCCGTGCCCCAGATACTAGCACGACATAAACCTCCCTTGGCGCGTGTCCCAGCTCACAAGACCATGGGAGTATGTAGGTGCCAAAGTAAAGTGTGTAAAAGGAAAATAGAGAGACGAGAATGGTAAACGATCGCAGGCACAGCTGGAGCACTTCCCAGAGGCTGGAATACTCACGACACGTTAGACACACCACTGATATTTGTAATTATCCGCGAATTAACGGTTGTGATTAATAAACCGAAGATAAAACAATCGCGACGAATCGCGAAATGGTATAGTAAAAACAACAATGATGGTGGTGGTGATTGTTGTATTAGGGGAGCGAAACATCTATATTATCTACCTCTAATGGTACCGGTAAAATAAAAAAGATATGGTGTTGCAGAACCAAAACATAGAATCATGGATTTGTTTTTATTCATCTATCCGTTTCAACGAGTGGGAATTAAGTGCACTTACACTTGTTGCCATGGTAACTAGGTGTCGGAAATTTGTCGCTGAACACGCCTCACCGACTGGGAACTAATAGCTCTTGCGCTTGTTGCCATGGTAACTAGGTGTCGGAAATTTGTCGCTGAACACGCGTCACTGATTGGGAACTAATAGCTATTGCGCTTGCTGCCATGGTATCTAGGTGTCGGAAATTTGTCGCTGAACACGTCTCCCCGATTGGAAACTAATAGCACTTGCGCTTGTTGCCATGGTAACTAGGTGTCGGAAATTTGTCGCTGAACACGCGTCACTGATCGGAAACTAATAGCACTTGCGCTTGTTGCCATGGTAACTAGGTGTCGGAAATTTGTCGCTGAACACGCTTCACCGATTGGGAACTAATAGCTCTTGCACTTGTTGCCATGGTAACTAGGTGTCGGAAATTTGTCGCTGAACACGCTTCACCAATTGGGAACTAATAGCTCTTGCGCTTGTTGCCATGGTAACTAGGTGTCGGAAATTTGTCGCTGAACACGCGTCACTGATTGGGAACTAATAGCTATTGCGCTTGCTGCCATGGTATCTAGGTGTCGGAAATTTGTCGCTGAACACGTCTCCCCGATTGGAAACTAATAGCACTTGCGCTTGTTGCCATGGTAACTAGGTGTCGGAAATTTGTCGCTGAACACGCGTCACTGATCGGAAACTAATAGCACTTGCGCTTGTTGCCATGGTAACTAGGTGTCGGAAATTTGTCGCTGAACACGCCACACTGATTGGGAACTAATAGCACTTGCGCTTGTTGCCATGGTAACTAGGTGTCGAAAATTTGTCGCTGAACACGCTTCACCGATTGGGAACTAATAGCTCTTGCACTTGTTGCCATGGTAACTAGGTGTCGGAAATTTGTCGCTGAACACGCTTCACTGATTGGGAACTAATAGCTCTTGCACTTGTTGCCATGGTAACTAGGTGTCGAAAAAGTGTCGCTGAACACGCCTCACCGATTGGGAACTAATAGCTCTTGCACTTGTTGCCATGATTACTAGGTGTCGGAAATTTGTCGCTGAACACGCCTCACCGATTGGGAACTAATAGCTCTTGCACTTGTTGCCATGATTACTAGGTGTCGGAAATTTGTCGCTGAACACGCTTCACCGATTGGGAACTAATAGCTCTTGCACTTGTTGCCATGATTACTAGGTGTCGGAAATTTGTCGCTGAACACGCTTCACCGATTGGGAACTAATAGCTCTTGCACTTGTTGCCATGGTAACTAGGTGTCGAAAAAGTGTCGCTGAACACGCCTCACCGATTGGGAACTAATAGCTCTTGCGCTTGTTGCCATGATAACTAGGTGTCGGAAATTTGTCGCTGAACACGCTTCACCGATTGGGAACTAATAGCTCTTGCGCTTGTTGCCATGGTAACTTGACTTACTTGACTTATGTCCTTTTGCTATTTTGCAGAGCATAGGGCTTTGACAAAGCAGCGCCAGCGTATCCTATTTTGAGCCAAGGTCTTGAGTTCGCCAAAGGTCTTTCCTTCTTGTTTTGCCTCATCCATCACACTGCGTCTCCATGACTTCCGCGGTCTTCCTCTCTTCCGCTGTCCTTGGGGGTTCCAGAACAAAGCCTGTCTCTCCACTGCATTTTGTTCTTTACGTAAGGTGTGGCCAATCCATTTCCATTTCCTCCGTTTTATTTGTATACCAATAGGTTCTTCTTTGGTTTGCTTCCAAAGGTCTTCATTTGAAATGACACTTGGCCAGAAGGTGCGCTTTATTCTTCGTAAGCATCTGTTTATGAATACTTGCAGCTTGTGGGTGATCTCTGAGGTAACTTTCCACGTTTCACAGCCGTACAGCAGTACTGTTTTCACATTTGTTTGAAAAAATGCGCAGTTTCGTTTTCATCGATATTTCTCTGGCCCTCCAAATCGGATAGAGCTGTATGAATGCCGCATTGGCTTTCAGGATCCTCATTTTGACATCAGCTGTTGCTCCTCCATCCTGCGTGGTCACACTGCCAAGATATGTGAACTCTTCGACTTCCTGAACATCTTCGTCATTGACTCTGAGTTTCTGCTTGCTCTTCGCACTGACCTTCATCACCTTTGTTTTCTGAGCATTTATCCTTAGACCCACTGCTCCAGCGTCTCTCTCCAGGTCTTGCAGCTTTCCCTCCATATCAGTATGTTTCTGAGTCAATAGACATATGCCATCGGCAAACTCTAGACTCTCCAATCTCTCGATCAGTCCCCACTGGATGCCTCTCTGCCTTCCCTCAACAACTTTTCTCAAGACATCATCAAGGACAAGGAGGAAGATAGTCGGAGATAGGACACACCCTCGTCGCACACCAGAATTTACGGAGAAGGGCTCCGAGAGCTTCCCTTCGTGGATTACTCTATATGTGAAGTCGTCGTAGGTCTGCTTGATGATCTTGCCTATTTTCGTTGGTATGCCATACTTTTGTAGTGTTCTCCACATGGCGTTCCTTTCCAATGAATCAAAAGCCTTCTCAAAGTCCACGAACAGAAGAAATAAGCTAGCATTGTACTCATTAAACTGTTCAATAATGATCCGAAGAGTGTTAATTTGGTCGATGCATGAGCGGTTGCTCCTGAAACCTGCTTGTTCTTTGCGAAGTCGTTTTTCTATCCTTGTTTTTACTCTGTTGAGTATCACGCGAGTCATCACTTTACTGGGAATTGAAAGTAAAGAGATACCTCTCCAATTGTGACAGTTGGTCAGGTCACCTTTCTTCGGTAATTTGACAAGGAGTCCCTCTCTCCACTCCTTTGGCAATTTTTCCTCGTTCCAGATTTTTGTAAACAGTGGATGCAACATATCGGCCGTCATATCAGGATCAACGGTTAGAAGCTCAGGCGCTATGTTATCCACTCCTGGGGCCTTTCCATTTTTTATTTGTCTGATTGCTTCTTTGATCTCACTTCTTGAGGGTGGTTCTGTGTTGATGCCGTCCGTTTCACCATCTTCATTTACATATGGCATCTGCCTATCTTCCTCTACGTCGTCTCTGTTCAACACCTCCATGAAGTGTTCCTGCCATCTGTTTAATTTTGCTTCGTCATTGTGTATTCTTAATGGGTCTACTTTGTTTAAATTTCTTCTTGGCGAGTTTCCTCGTAATGTCATACAGGCCTTTCATATTTCTCTCTCTTGCTGCAGTCTCTGCTAATTCAGCAAGGTTTGATACCTACTTTTTCCGGTCTGCTTTTGCATTCTTCTTTACTTCCCGGTCTTTAGCACGATATGCTGCTTGGAGTTCAACTTTCTGGGTTCGTGCCCTGCAATTATTCAGCTTGAGTTTCAGCTCTCTACGTTGTTCTATACACTCCCAAGTGTTTGTTGTCATCCATTCTTTCCTCCTGGTGTTCTTGAAGCCAAGTACCTCCTCTGCTGTGTTTGTTAACGTAGTCTTAACTTTCTCCCAGTGTTCTTCAACATCATCTCCATCCACCTGCAGGGCTGTAAACCTGTTACTGAGGTTGATTTTAAAATGTTCCTTGTTTCTCTCATTCTGTAGTTTTCCAACATCAAACCTTTTCATTTGTTGCTCAAACCGTTTCTTTGCAGCTGCAATCTTAACTCGGCTGCGGGCAGTTACTAGATGGTGGTCACTGCCTATATCTGCTCCTCGTCGATTTCTGACATCCAGAAGTGACCTTCTCCAGCTTCTGCTAATTGTCAGGTGGTCAATCTGGTTTTCGGTTCGCAGACCTGGAGATACCCATGTCACTTTGTGGCATTCCTTAAGAGGGAAGAGGGTTCCACCGATAACGAGTTCATTTCTTGCACAAAAGTCTACCAGCAGTTCTCCATTCTCATTCATGACACCCAATCCATGTTGGCCCATTACTTGTTCAAGTCCCAGGTTTTCAGCTCCCACATTGGCGTTGAAGTCTCCCATGACTATCACAATATCCCTCTTGTTTATGGTCTGCATAGTAGTCTGGAGTTCTGAATAATATTTTGCCTTGTCCTCTGCTTCGGCTTCTTCTGTAGGTGCATAGCATTGGACCAACGAAACATTTCTGACCTTCCCCTTGAACCTTGCAGTGATAATTCTTGATGAAATGGGCTTCCAGTCCAGCAAACTGCTCTTTGTTCTCTTGTTGAGGAGCAATCCCACTCCCTCATGATGTGGGTCGTCTTCATTTGGCTTACCCGAGTAGAGGAAAGTTTGTCCGCTCAAAGTTCTCATCTCTCCAAATTCGTTCCACCTTACTTCACTAACTCCTAGGATATCCAATCTGTACCGTTCTGCCTCGGTAGCAAGCTGCTTTAGTTTTCCAGTCTGGTACAATGTTCTAACATTACAAAACCCAATATTCATGTCCTTTTTCAAGCCAAAGGTCGTCATCGTAGGATCCGTCCGGCTGCTTTTCTTAGTTTCTTTAATATGTGTTTTTCATAAGCAACTGCGAGTTATTAGCCCACATTTGCCGAGTGCCATGGTGGGGCTGCCACCTTTAAGCCTTGGCACTTGCTCCCTCCCAAGATGTTGTGGGTGGAAATGATGCCATTTACTGCATCATTATGTGGTTATCCCGCCATATACTCGGTCGCCAGAGCCTCGTCTGTGGTAACAGGGTGCACCGCGAGAATGTAACTAAGTGTAGGTATTTTGTTGCTGAACACGCTTCACCGATTGGGAACTAATAGCTCTTGCGCTTGTTGCCATGGTAACTACTGTCGACCAAAGTATTATGTGCACTTGAGTTTGAAGGTTGTTTGTGAAGTAACCAATAGACCTACATAAAATCCAATAACATCATCATTTTCGTCGTTCTATTTTACGTTATTTCATGTAGGTTTGGAATTTTTTATTTATATTTTAATATTTTTATCGCAGTTGGAACACAAATAGTGCACGTTTTTAAGCGTGTTTCAGCCATGCGTGTCATTTAAGAATTATTATCTCAAACACCCGTCATCAGATCGAATCCAAATTTTAACACGATATACATTGGGATGTTGTATAACTGGTTTATTAATTTCAAAATTGTGTGTGTCCAAGAAACAAAGTTGTTATCATTTTTATAAGTTAACTTTTTCTCGGCTCGGGGTGGTCGGAAAATAAAGTTCTTGGTTACGTTGTAATCGTTCTACATCAAAAAGTTATGCTGTATGACTGTGAAATACGTAAATTAATTCACTTATTTTGTATCGGTTTGTATTTGTACGAGGAAATAACACATGGTTCACCAGTTAGCCGCTCCGGGAAAAGCTGTACAGCGTTACCGAAAAGGTGCCCACACGCATCATGGCGCGTCTCGCTCGGAAGTGATGGGCTCCATCTCAGCAACAGTCTACAGCTTTTCTCGGAGCGGCTAGCTGGTGAACCATGTGTTATTTCCTCGTACAAATACAAACCGATATAAAATAAGTGAATTAATTTACGTATTTCACAGTCATACATCATAACTTTTTGATGTATAACGATTACAATGCAATCAAGAACTAAATTTTCCAACCACCCCGAGCCGAGAAAAAGTTACCTTACAAAAATGATAACAACTTTGTTTCTTGGACACACACAATTTTGAAATTAATAAACCAGTTATACAACATTCCAATGTATATTGTGTTAAAATTTGGATTCGATCTGATGACGGGTTTTTGAGATAATAATTTTTAAATGTGACGTATGGCTGAAACACGCTTAAAAACGTGCACTTTTTGTGTTCCAACTGCGATAAAAAAATATAAATTAAAAATTCCAAACCTACATGAACTAACGTAAAATAGAACGACGAAAATGATGATGTTATTGGATTTTATGTAGGTCTATTGGTTACTTAACAAACAACCTTTAAACTCGAGTACACATAATACTTTGGTCGACAGTAGGTGTCGGAAATTTGTCCACGACAGACAGTCTACGCTATTCTAGATAGACCATCAGTCCAAAATCATATCCGTTTCAAAATGACAATGTAATGAGAACTGTTGTTAATGATTATTTAGGGGCTTTGCGACATCGCAGTCATGTAGCCCCATGTACTTGGGTGTGTGTAAAATTTGTCTGATAACTTGTGTCATTGTGTTGTCTATAGTAGTGTGTGTATTTGTAATGAAGGTAGAATTTGGGTAGGAAGCGGCCATGGCCTAATGTTAAGAACCATTCCGGCATTTACCAGGAGTAGAAGTGGGAAACCATGGAAAACCACTTCCAGGATGGCTGAGGTAGGAATCGAACCCACCTCATTTCAGTTTTGCCTCACGAGGTTGAGTGTACCCCGTTCCAGCCCTCAGACCAGAATTAAATTTCTTGGCAGAGCTGGGAATCTCACCCGGGCGTCCTCGGTGACAGCCAAGTATGCTAGCCACTACGCAACGAGGCGGACGTCATGAGAACTCCTACCGCTATTGTTTATTAGTGGTACGTAGGCCTATTATCTTCGTAACCCTTAGTTAGTGAATAATAGTAATATTGTTATTGGTTTTACGTCCCTTTTAGCTACTGAGGCTTTTAGAGACGCCTGGGTGCCGGAATTTTGCCCCGAAGGGAATGTGTAACCTGCCTGTAAATCTACTGATACGGCTTCCTCATATTTTCGCACTCTCAAATGCCAACTGACTGCGCCAAGATTAGATCCTG
The DNA here is from genome assembly GCA_946902985.2 of Meconema thalassinum. NCBI lineage: Eukaryota > Metazoa > Arthropoda > Insecta > Orthoptera > Tettigoniidae > Meconema > Meconema thalassinum. The sequence continues at coordinate 1,264,986,591 of OX336388.2, forward strand.
CAATCCTCGCTACAGCTGGCGAGAACGTTATCGCTGCGCCACGCAGCCAGTGTTTGGTGAATATTTGCAAGGATAAGTGTTACTTACAGTTGGCAAGAGCGATATTACTACCATGACAGGTACTACCATCATACAAAATTTCGTTGTGATCGGAGAGCCATTCAGAAATTAATTCGGGGACATACAAACGAACTTCGCCCCGTGATTGATCTACTTCCCACAATTTTTATGAGATTCAGTACGTGTGCCAAATATCACACTGGTGATTAAAATAAGCTTCATAAATAGGGGAGACTCGGTTAAATCCGCAACATTAAGGGGTTAATAGTAAACATGATAAATTAAGGGAAAGAGTTTCAAAGAATCAACATTGAAATAAAATTACTACATATTTGTGAGAAATTCAGTTAGGTTAATTTCATCTCGTGTGGGTTGTCTGAATCAATTAATAACACTTCCGAAGACATTTGAATTTAGTTACTTTTTAGTTTTTTTATTTGTTGTTGACGATGATGATGATGATGATGATACTAGAGGTATTATGGCTAAATTCGCGGTACAGTACCTTGTCTAAATCCGCAATATGGTAATTCTAATATGCTTCACTACTACCACTACCCTATAAATACATCACCGAAACACATGAGATTTTATAAAAACTTAACAAACAAAATACAACACAGGGTTTCACAATTTTACCACAAGGTGGTAGCATTTGTCGTTACGAAATTCATAGCTAAGAGAAATTAAATAGTTGACTTAACACAACTGGTGAGATGAACACGTTTCTTGTGCTGGGGCATACCTACAGAAAAGGATATTTCAAGTACTTCGGAATTCGCCGTACTGTGGAGTTATCAAAGTCTCCCCTACCTACTTGCCTGAGACGAATTCTCCCTGAACTGTACAGCAAGGAGAGAGACATTCCTCAGGATACGGTTGAGAAAATGAAGAGCCGATAATATTACGTGTCGATTGTTCAGCACAACATTCCTGAGTGTCACACATACATAATCAATTACCCCCACAGCAAGTTCTGCGAACTGCTGCTGTTTCCGATAATTGCTGTAAAATTGAGAAGCAGCTTTCTGCTCCGTCACATCATGGTGCCGTGCCGTGACACGGGCTTCGTTCACACTACGTGCGCACTCGAGTTCCCCGATCACTAGAGGCACAATCAAATAATTAGTAAAAAATACACATTTGTATCTAGTGACTTCCTCGGTGGATCAGTGATAAGAGTGTCCGCTTTATGATCCCAAGATCGCGGGTTCGAGAAATCAGATTGTTGAAGGGCGATACAAATCAACGGCACTCCAAGTCGTACAAGTTGGTTCATAAGGAGTTCTCATATCACATTTGGTGTTTATAAGATAACATTGATTGAATCTCAGCTACAGTAGCTCGTCTGGTAGAGATCCAGTTTTGTTACCAGATGGCAGTACTAAACGGAACGCCTGAGTTGGAGAGGAGGTCGCTAAATGGCTCCAAATAAAGAGATCTACACACGGGTAACTAAGGCCATGGTTCTGTTGGTGATGATGATGATGATGATGATGATATTGATGATTGTGATGATGTTTTACTATGCTGTAAATTGCTATTAGTATTAACACCAAACCCAACGAAGACTGAAGTTAACTGCTTTCATATTAATAATAGAATGGCTGATGCAAAGTTAAATGTCAACTATAATGGTCAGGCTCTTCATCATCAAGTTTTTCCGAAATATTTGGGCGTGACTCTGGATAGAACTCTATCATACAGAAGTCATATAGAAAACACCGCAGCAAAGCTGAGATCGCGAAATAACATCATACATAAGTTGTGCGGCACTTCATGGGATACAACACTACGATGTTCTTCCTTAGGACTCGTCTACTCTGCTGCTGAATAATGTGCTCCAGTATGGCTCAACAGTCCACATGTGGGTAAAATCGATGTCCAGCTGAATGTGGCAATGAGAACAATAACAGGGTGCATAAAGTCTACTCCTCTTCTCTGGCTATCGCCTCTAAGTCACATAGCGCCACCAAATCTGCGGAGACAGAACGCTCTCCTAAATGAATGTAAAAAATTAATTATCAATCCTCAGCTTCCAATCCACTCTGATGCACCTGTACTTAGAAAAAGCCGATTAAAATCCAGACGGCCACCCATCATACTGGCAGAATCGTTGCAAGCAATGAATTTAAACATGAATAGGAAATGGTCCGGAATGTGGACTACCAGGCTCTCGTTAGACCCGGTACACAGCCAGTTGGCATGGAACTACCGCGACGTGTTTGGATGACACTTAACAGGCTCCGTACAGGCCATGACATTTGTGCAGAGAACCTCCACCGATGGGGATTGGCGGTGAACATCAGACCATCAAACACATTGTAACATGCTGCAGCAGACGAGGTTATTCTGGAAGTCCAGAAGGTTTCTTTGAAATGACGGCTTCAGTCCTTCAATGGATTGAAAACTTAGATATTAACTTGTAGATTATTAGTATTTCTAATTTTATACAATTTGTAAACTATGTATATTAGTTGCTCTTCAGTTGTCATACGCTCAATAAATAAATAAATATGCCACCATAGACGTAAGCAAAGTAGGCTAGCTATTGTAGACTATGATCGACAAATTTCGAGTCTGGAGATAGCCTGGATCCCTGGCCTTGCACGATAATCCGCGTAATAACCCTGAACTGTTAAAAAGAATCAGTGTACCCAACTTATCGGGGGAGGGGGCTGGCTGCGTAGCGCCCAACTACACGGTTCTGATGACCTGGTGTGTCCAAGCAACACCACCTAACTAGGTAGTGCTGGTCCAAGAATGCGGGAACAAATCCCAGCGCAGTAAAGTTGGCATTTGTGGGTGCTTAAATGTGAGGAAGTCCGTATCAGCAGATTTTCTGGAACGTTGAAGATCTTCCTCGGGCGAAATTCCGACATCCCGGCGTCACAGTAGTTAAAAAGGACGTAAAAAGCATATCATAATTACTGTATGTTTGGGGGGTTGTCGGAGCCACCCTGGTTCTATCTGGTTGAAAAGAAAAGAAAAAAAACTAGCAGCGAGAATCACTTGGTTGGCAGTAGTGCTGTTATCATTGTTGTGGACATCGTGGTCGTTTCAGCTGTAGTAGAGTGTGTATGTGTATTTGTAATTGAGGATAGGAGTGGGGAGTAGGAGGTCGTGGCCTTAAGTTAGGAACCATCCCGGCATTTGCCTGAACTAGAAGTGGGAAACCACGGAAAATCACTCCCGAGATGGCGAGGTGTGAATTATCCAACCTCTCCCCAGTTTAGCCTCATGAGGCTAACTACAGTCCAGAATTAAATGGCTTGGCAAAGCCGAAAATCGAACCCGGACCTGGATGGCATCAGTCAAGAATGTTAGCCACTACACCACGAGGTGGTCAAGTTATAGTGCATACTGTGTAGTACCATCTCCCCATGGTAAATGTTTTGTAAATGTTTGGGTTGGAAAAATCTGGAATGGTGGTGTATTTTTGAAAATACACGGAAAGACAGAATTAGTTTTTGCTGCTCTCCATTACTTCATATTAACTCATTTATTTACATTTTTTTTCGCATACACCAACATCGAACTGTTACCTTATGTTTGCCCCGTGCATTTGTTCATTTTCCTTGTAAGTTTGTTTCAGAAGCACATATTCTGCTGAACCAGTCTCGCAGCGTCTCATCGCCGCCCTCCGAACTTCCATTGTCTCAAGTTACGAAGACTTCGTCTTCAATCCGCCAGGCGCCGCATTCTTCGTCAGCCAACTACTCTGCGAAGAAGCTTTATTTTCATCAGATATTTTGTTATGTTTATCATGCTTGTATAACTTCTTTTGTTTCTCTCCTCTATCCCCTCTCCTCCCTTCCCCCCGCCCGCCTACCTCTGACGTGTACGTTGTCGCTACTCAATCGGCGCGTCACTTCGCTCGCTCACTTGAATCCTCGTCTCCGTGCTGAGAACAACTGCTCTCACCCTCACTTGTGCTTCAGTCGTCAAGACCTCCAGTTGGAGCCTAACTAGGGCTCGTCTCCTCTCCTCGAGAGACAAACTTTTGAATCGGACGCCATGTCCAGATCTTAACTAACGGTCGCCAGGGTCGCCTACCACAGAAATGAGCTAAGTACAATGTTCTTCTTATTTTAATCGCTTTTAATTAGCTATACGCTTTTAATACCGTTTTATAGACATTGAGAAGTTGCTAAATGCTGTGCAATTGCAATCTTCGCGGGATTTTCGATGTCAGGCTTTGTCTATCTAAGACAGCTAATCTTGCAAAACGAAGCAGCATTTCTTTTACATGTTAACTGAGAATGAGATCTCACACCGTGAGAACTAAATACTGTCATTAGAAAACTTCGCTCGTTCCACCGCTGGACTTTATTTACCCAATTCAACAGCTATGATTGTTCTGGAATTTTCTACGCCAAACAATTCATCTACAAGCTAAACCTTCTAGTATTTTCCACTAACATATGGGAATACTTTTTCTAACCAAGGAATTTTCTTTATGAACAGCTAATCAACACCTAATTTGTCTTCCTTCGTGGGAATTCGTCTGCTGCATTCAACTATAACCTACAAATTTTTCAACGCAATAGACTCTCTCAAACCAAAATGCAACTAGTTATTTTACACCACAGTAATAACTTTCTTTTCTAGAAACTTTCTGTGCTACAATAGTGAACCTTTCAACCACAATAGACTATAGTGAAACCAGTGCTCGTTCAACTTCTCATCCGCGCCGCGCTCGTTCGAGAATAATAAATAAGGCCAAGAACTCTCTCCACAAAGTTCCTATTTCCTCTTCCTCAACCACTCTTTACTAACAAATTAGGTTAATACTTAAATTTATGTCTTTTTCAATGAGGCCTAGCCAAACCATAGGTGCCTTCCCAACTTTTCTCCATTTATAACTTATTCACTTTAAATATCAGCAGTTAGAAACTGCATATTATTCTATTTTCTTTTCTTGCTAGTACAGGAATTGTTTATGTTCTAAGTACTCAACTTTTCATTAATCTCGTTGATCCAGGTTTCACGAAAGGGTAACTTGCCCTATTTTTCTTCGTGATCCTGTTTAAACATAGAAGTTCTAGAAACTTCTTCTTAATTTTTATCTTCAGGTTTCACAATAAGTGACCTGCACTATCTGTATAAATTAAAATAGTAATTTCTGCATCAATAAAAGAAGTTATAGAAACTTGTATTTAATTTCTCTCTCTTTTTTCTGTTGTTATAATTTCGAAGCTGTTATTTGTTCATACTTTTAAGATGCCCATATAGGAATTCTTAAAGTACACACATTGTACCTGATCTATGGTTTAACTTTGATTACGTTAATTATCTTTAAATTTTCAATTTGTTAATCCTAGCACCATTTTAAAATCTTATGCAGATTTTAGTGCTTATAAAAGGTTCCAAACCAAAAATTGTTAATTGCTTAGTGCAAACTTTAAATAATTTAGAAGGTCTGAGACCTCAATTGTTTAAAAAATCAAATTATACATTTGTTAAATTAATCATATTCTACGCATTGTTAAATAAATCAAACTATATCCTTTTGCTTCATCATTTTCTATAAAATAACGATTAGGCAAGATCCTGTCTTCCCCGAATCTTCCTATAGGCTTACATTTAAAAAACTCACAAATCATGTTAATAACGGTTCCACTATTTGTTGCATTTGAGCAAGAACTCTTAGTCACAAACTTATTAAAGTCATTGTGGTGTTAGAAGCCATATTTTCAGTGTTGCCTTAGTAAACAAGAGTTTAGTGCTTTTCAGTCGGTCAACACGAATGTACCCAAAAGAGATGGGTTATGCCCTAATCCTGAAATAAATTACATGAGATTAATAAAACACTAGGATGACCAGTTTCGATCGTCAAACGATCATCATCAGATCCATTACACTTAGGCTACAAAATCTATGTTTGAAATACAGGTGAAAATATTTACAATATGTACAATTATTTAGTTGCAGTATTGGTACTGCAACTGTCAGTGTATGCTAAATGCAGTATATATGTTAGGTGAAATGCTAAATGGTGTTAGCTATCCGGAGATTGTACTTTAGAGAGATTATATGGTTGTAAACTATGGTTAAACTATAAAATTTTAGGCTAACTACTTATCTGATTGTCTTCCGTATTACAGCTACTCGCAGTTTTCGTGCTCACTGAAACTCGCTGTGCGGTCGACTGCGGTGGTTATCTTAACGACTGGTTTTTCCCCTGCCTCCTCCCCCCTGTCCCTACGTGCTGTGGGGAGTGATAGCGATGTGTTTATGTGAGGTGTTGCCAACCTAGATAAGATGTATGTTATTGAATGAGGTGGGTCCACAACTATTAAAGACCGTGGATTGGCCCTCGCCACGCGTGGAGCATAACCCATTCGAACTAAGCGTTGACGGTCTTATGAGGACGTCCCGGCATCTTTAATACTGCCGCGAATATGGGCCTTGGTTTATTGCAGAAGTAAAGTACATCGTACACCTGATCCAGATAACATTTACCTATTAAAAACCCCCTAATTTCCCCCCTTTTTTATCTAGCTTGGCTGTGTCGCTAAATTGTGTTTTGTTTCCGACAGGGTGTGTTTTTAGTGGCGTGAAGAGGGGTGAGCTCTCCATGAACGTGTGTTCATTTAGATTGTTGGGATTGTTTCGTTTGGCTAGGTGTATCTCGATTGCTTCCTTTATGTCAAGAGCTCTGCCTTTCGATTCGTGATGGATTATTTTAAGGTCCGACTCTATGTTGGTAAAGCTGTGCCCTGCGTCACACATATGTTCGCACACGGCTGAATGTGTTCCGTATCTTATCGCATTCCTATGTTCATTATAACGTGTGTCTACTCGCCTTCCACTCTGCCCGATGTAATTAGCTTGACAATCGGTGTCTTGGCACGTTATAGAATATACCCCTGACCTTGAATACGGGTCACGTTTATTTAGATTACTATTTAGGAGGTGCCTAGCGGTTGTGTTTTTCGTCGTGAAAGCTATCTTTATGCCTTGTTTTTTTGAATAGGTTAGTGATTTTATATGTATTCGCATTCACATAGTTGAAACGCGCAAATTTTTTCTCATTACTGTCCGGTTTGGGAATCGTTTTATCTTTATTTTTATGTTTGGCTATAATTTGATTTATTTTGCTTGGCGAGAAGTTGTTTTCCTTTGCTATTTGCATAATAGTTCTTATTTCCTTATTATAGTTGTCTTTTGACATGGGTATGTTTAAAGCTCTGTGCACCATTGAATTGAAACCCGCTAGTTTGTGCGTACTGGGGTGATTAGACTGATTGTCGATTGCATGCGAGGTTTGTGTTGCTTTCCGGAATATGGAATATGAAAGGTCGTTGTCTTTACGTTCAATAGTTATATCGAGATAATTTATTTTCCGGTCTATTTCGGACTCCTTAGTGAATTTGATAGAGTGGTGAAGGCTATTAATGGATTGGAGAATTGTTTCTTCGCTTGTTAGTTCAGTATCGTAGATGCAAATTACATCATCTACGTATCTTTTCCATATTACTATTCCCTTTGTTGAAGTCTTTTCTAAGAACGAATTTTCTAGTGCATTGATGAAGATGTAAGCGATTAACCCACTTAGTGGCGATCTTGACATAAAGGAAGCAATCGAGATACACCTAGCCAAACGAAACAATCCCAACAATCTAAATGAACACACGTTCATGGAGAGCTCACCCCTCTTCACGCTACTAAAAAACACACCCTGTCGGAAACAAAACACAATTTAGCGACACAGCCAAGCTAGATAAAAAAAAGGGGGGAAATTAGGGGGTTTTTAATAGGTAAATGTTATCTGGATCAGGTGTACGATGTACTTTGCTTCTGCAATAAACCAAGGCCCATATTCGCGGCAGTATTAAAGATGCCGGGACGTCCTCATAAGACCGTCAACGCTTAGTTCGAATGGGTTATGCTCCACGCGTGGCGAGGGCCAATCCACGGTCTTTAATAGTTGTGGACCCACCTCATTCAATAACATACATCTTATCTAGGTTGGCAACACCTCACATAAACACATCGCTATCACTCCCCACAGCACGTAGGGACAGGGGGGAGGAGGCAGGGGAAAAACCAGTCGTTAAGATAAACACCGCAGTCGAGCGCACAGCGAGTTTCAGTGAGCACGAAAACTGCGAGTAGCTGTAATACGGAAGACAATCAGATAAGTAGTTAGCCTAAAATTTTATAGTTTAACCATAGTTTACAACCATATAATCTCTCTAAAGTACAATCTCCGGATAGCTAACACCATTTAGCATTTCACCTAACATATATACTGCATTTAGCATACACTGACAGTTGCAGTACCAATACTGCAACTAAATAATTGTACATATTGTAAATATTTTCACCTGCATTTCAAACATAGATATTGTAGCCTAAGTGTAATGGATCTGATGATGATCGCTTGACGATCGAAACTGGTCATCCTAGTGTTTTATTAATCTCATGTAATTTATTTCAGGATTAGGGCATAACCCATCTCTTTTGGGTACATTCGTGTTGACCGACTGAAAAGCACTAAACTCTTGTTATTAAAGTCACTCTTAACTTATGGTTGGTTTTCTAAATTTAAGTTTTTCTCATTGTGTAAACTTTTAGTCGGCGCATGCTGGGTAAAAGCTTAGCCATTCTTAAATGCAACTATTGGAGCTCTTACCAAAATTATTTCCAAGGGTATAATTGCCTCATTGCTACTCTTCCTGGAGACATTCGGTCGCTCCTTAGAAATTCTACAATTTCAAGAACTAAAACATCACGGCTAATTCAAATTGTTTGCATTCTTCAAAATATTTGTTTAAAACAAACTCCTTTGAAGGGATACATAGTAAACTCATCATTTCTTTCTTTGCCAGACAACCACCCTTCCACATAGTAGCCGAATCTTGGCTTGGAAGGGAAGGTACTATCAAATCTCACCGGCAAATAGCCCAAGCTTCAGCCGCATTTCCCGTTAGCTACGGCCAGGTCCATACCTACTTTAGGTGTTTCACGGGCTTTGCGGTGACACTCGTCTCAAAACATTGTCATTGTTTGCTGTTGGACTCTCGTCCTATTATCCACACTTGTTCCTTAGTCCGAAACCCACTTCCATTAACTTCTCTCTTCATCTTCCCTTGTGGGTAAGGTTAATTCCTAGCAAAAACCTACCCAATCTTTGGTCCCAGAAACCCGGAAGAGTCCATTTATGAAAGCCATTTCTCAAAGTCCATTTATGAGAATCCATTTGTCATTTATTGCTCAGAGTCCATTAGTCAATATTTTGCAAATTATTAATATCTACTTTGAAATTTTCAGCTATAACTTCGCAGTGCAAAGCTGATGAAGGTGATAGAGGTCGTTCCTGTCTTCTTCAGCCTGTCTTACTTGCAACCTGTCTTCTGCTGCCAACCTGACAGCATTTTCAAAATCTCGCTACAGTTCCGTAAGTTACACTTCAATTTACCCATTCCATCATGCCAACTGAAAAGGATGAAACTCTCATTGCCAGACGTTCTTCCTATAAAGGACAACTCACCAGATTTAGAAATTTTCTAAATAAAATAAATCCCGCCGATTGTGATCTAGACGTCTTAACTCAACGCCTTAAGTTGTACGAACGGTCTTACGATTACTATGACCAAATTCAAACCGATATTGAATCCGCCTGCCCCGAACTTCAATCGGATCGGGACGAGGTTGAACCCTTGTATTTTGAAGGAATTGCAAAGGCCCACCAACTGATTCGCTGAATCTCAGAGCCGGACACTAGGGTCATCAATCCGGACCAGTTCGCACCCGCTTCAGTTCATAAGGACAAACCGAAACCGTTACTCCCTAATATAAGTCTACCTCACTTCTCAGGCCAGGAATGTGAATGGTATTCCTTTTACGAACTTTACTGCTCCCTTATCCATGAAAACAAAGACATTCTCGATATCCACAAGTTCTATTACCTGCGTTCGACCTTGGAAGGCCAGGCCTTGGCCTTGGTTGAGTCACTTCCTTTAAGCGCAGAGAACTACAAGATTGCCTTTGACCTTCTTAAAGAGATATATGGTAATGTACGTTTGTGTGTTGCTCGCCACATTCGCTGCCTGTTCAACTTACCAGTCGTAAAACCTAATGACGTCACCTCTTTAAGTGACCTGGTAGACTCCATGCAATTGCACGTTAGAGCGTTATATCAACTCAAGCAGCCAGTCCAAACTTGGGACACCGTCCTTATTCATCTAGCTACATCCAGATTCGATCTTTCGACGATAAAGGCTTGGGAAATCGAACTCACTCACAAGGATGAGTATTCTTTCGAGCATCTCATCGCGTTTCTCAACAGCCGGTGCCAATTCCTTACAGCACTCTCATTTCAGTGCGAAAGAATCGAAACTAGTACTCTGTGTCACATCCTGGATAAAAAACTTGTCTCTTCAAATGGACATCAGCATCCATCTGTCAAGAAAAAGCAAACCCATTCTGCTTCTTTCAACAGTCCAAGAGAACATATTATGTCGCTCAACAAATCTTTAAAATGTACATTCTGTAAGGTTTCTCACGCTTTGTACTTGTGTAAATCCTTTAAAGAATTGTCTGTTGACGACAGAAGGAAACTTGTGTCAAATAATAAATATTGCTATAACTGCCTGTCACCTAAGCATTCTGCTTCTAATTGTACGTCTTCCAACCTTTGTTTTCATTGCAAAAGACCGCATCATTCTTTATTGCACTTTCATGATCAATCGAGGTCACTAGTACCTGCTTCTTCAAACTCCATGCAGAGCAGCTCCGAACAAACTAATGCTTCTTCCTGTATTTCTAACGCCAGAACTTCTTACAGTGCGCAAGTCCTGTTGTCCACTGTACAATTCGAAATTCAGGATAGATTTGGAAATTGGTTTCGAACCCGCGGTCTTCTTGACTCCGCTTCAACTCACAACTTTGTTTCGCAATCGTTAATCAAAAAACTAGGCCTACCTGTAAACTCTACTTCCATCAATGTATCCGGCATTGACAATTTGAAAACTCAAGCTTTGCAGTCTTCAAAATTAAAAATTAGAGACATCTGTCAAAGAAACACCAATCTTAACTTAAACTGTCTCATTCTTAACAGTATTGGTAAAAACACTCCTAGCAACTCTAGTAATACTTCCGGTTTAGAGATTCCTTCGAATTTAAGGTTAGCTGATCCTCAGTTTAATAATCAAAGCCCCATTGATATACTTTTCAATGCTAATGTTTTCTGGAATTACCTTCGTAAACAAACTCGTAAATTGTCCTCAACTGTGGTCGCTAGATACACTGATAGCGGGTTCAAACCCGGCCGGAGCCGTTGGATTTTTAAGAGCGTTAAAAATCCCTCAGTATGCCTTCCTTCGGAGGGGAAGTAAAGCCGGCGGTCCCATGTCATAGATTTATGGCATGTTAAAGAACCTTCCACTAATTGCACCTGTGTGAAGCTAAATTGGATAGGTTAAGAATGTAAACAACGCTCTTAGGTTTCTACGTTCGTTGCCAAGAGCCGACTATGGTGGCATCTAATAGCTAAGTTCTTAACTTGGCCTAGTAGTCGTTGACGGTGGCGCTTGGCGGCAAAAGTAGGAGCTATTTGAAAAAGTCTAAGTTGCAGTACTTAAATTAAAAAACAGATAACACACACTAATACAGTCATCACAATTAACACCGGTTATCAGACAGATTCTACACACGCCCAAAGTACACGGAGCTACATGACCGCGTTGTCGCAGCCCCTAAACTTAAGAACCAACCAACCTACACTGATTTTGGTTGGGTTGTTACTGGTCATATCCAACGTCCCAGTCTTCAAACCAACTCACAATGTTATTTCGTTAACGCTGATATAAATTCCTTTTCTAAAAAAGAGAACACTTGTGTTTCCGATCTCAGCACGTTTCAAAACAGCTTGTCGAAACAATGTCTTCGTGTTAGCAACTACGCCACTGCCGTAAGCTACTCCATGTGTTTTGTTTCATTCTCGAACAAAATGGCAGTTCAAGTTCGCCTCGCCTTGTGTCGCTTGGTTTATTGTCTTTTGTCATTTTTTGTAGCCGGTAATTGGTTAAAACGTTTATCGAAAACCATCTTCTCTTTGCGTAAAACCACGGCTATCAGTCACCAACACTTTGCTGTAAGCTGGGTCTCACTTCTCTCGCTGTTCAGTAGGATGGCCACGGCCGCCTCCTTCCTACTTCCTCACACGCTGAAACAGCATTTGAAGCCGCCTGATAATCTGCGTTCTCAAACTTCAAGAATAACAATTCTTACCCCTAATTTCTCTCTCAACCTCCCAGCGTTTCTCCGCTGCTTAGGAGAATTAAGCTTTCTTCTATTGGCAATTGTTGGATTCCGTAATCCTCAATTATTTTACATTAATTACTTGCTTTGTTTCATATGTCCTTAAATTGGTTTTTCATGACCAAACCACTTATGACTGCATGACGTGTTACTTGAAGTTCCGCTATAAGTCTCGGCTGATTGCACTTGTTTTGTTTATTTATTTATTTATTTATTTATTTATTTATTTATTTTGAACTGCTTGTTCGTCAATCTTGTTTGTATACAATCTCGGGTAAGGCCAAGCTGCCGTTTACTTCCTCTATAAGTGACAAAGGTCATGACGAGTTCGCCTTATCTCAACTCGGGCTCTCTGCCAACTATTGTCATGCGGGTTGCTACCATAATTCAGGAAGCCGTCCACTCCCCCCTCCCCCCCCCCCCCCTCATATAAACTGGTTCAGGTCAATGACTTCTCCAGCTATTCATACTCGTTATCTCGCTGCACTATGTGGGTCAAGGATTTGTTTATTTACTTTCCTCACTCGCTCACATTCGCACGCTCGGGTTGTTTTGATCTTCGTTTCACAACATCGTTACATATTTTTTCTGCGCAAATGTATTGCAACTATTTCGCACCTTTGTGGTTTGTTGTTAAACAAACTTGTTTTTTCTCGTCGTTACATTCGATGTACCTTCATATATATTCTTGTTACGTCAAGTTTTTTGCTTATTTAAGTTCTTTTCCAGTTAACCCTTTTGGTGCGCATTATAACTTAAGGTCATTGTTTATGGCTACTAGATTGTTGTTACTTATGGAGTTCTTGCCTTCTACTCGCATAGTTTCTTTGCTTATTTGGTATATTATTAGTCTTAATCAATGTACTTGCTCCTACATGCTTTGTTTACCTTTGTTAATGCTCTCTTCAGATTTTGTCGCGATCCTCATTGATGCTTTATTTCTCGCAGCTTCTAGCTACTTTTTGATTGACGGCGTTGTTAATTCGCCCCCGTCGCCCCCCACATTCTAATAACCCTGATAACATGCTTCCATTTACACCTGGTCAGTTCCTCATAGGTGCCTCCCCTTTTTCCCTTTCTCCCTCTAGCATAGATCTTTGGCGAAATGATCGATTGTTACCCAGGAGGGAATGGAAGAGTCAGGGAAAGGAGGATCTTGATAACAAATGGGTATATTGTAAGACCTCTTTCATATTGTGTTCTTGTTCCTTGTTGGTGTTTGTCGTTCCCCAACTTGGCGTATTTTTGAAAATACACGGAAAGACAGAATTAGTTTTTGCTGCTCTCCATTACTTCATATTAACTCATTTATTTACATTTCTTTTCCGCATACACCAACATCGAACTGTTACCTTCTGTTTGCCCCGTGCATTTGATCATTTTCCTTGTAAGTTTGTTTCAGAAGCACGTATTCTGCTGAACCGGTCTCGCAGCGTCTCATCGCCACCCTCCGAACTTCCATTGCCTCAAGTTACGAATAATTCGTCTTCAATCTGCCAGGCGCCGCATTCTTCGTCAGCCAACTACTCTGCGAAGAACCTTTACTTTCATCAGATATTTTGTTATGTTTATCATGCTTGTATAACTTCTTTTGTTTCTCTCCTCTATCACCTCTCCTCCCTTCCCCCCGCCCGCCTACCTCTGACGTGTACGTTGTCGCTACTCAATCGGCGCGTCACTTCGCTCGCTCACTTGAATCCTCGTCTCCGTGCTGAGAACAACTGCTCTCACCCTCACTTGTGCTTCAGTCGTCAAGACCTCCAGTTGGAGCCTAACTAGGGCTCGTCTCCTCTCCTCGAGAGACAAACTTTTGAATCGGACGCCATGTCCAGATCTTAACTAACGGTCGCCTGGATCGCCTACCACAGAAATGAGTTAAGTACAATGTTCTTCACATTTTAATCGCTTTCAATTAGCTATACGCTTTTAATACCGTTTTATAGACATTGAGAAGTTGCTAAATGCTGTGCAATTGCAATCTTCGCGGGATTTTCGATGTCAGGTTTTGAATATCTAAGACAGCTAATCTTGCAAAACGAAGCAACATTTCTTTTACATGTTAACTGAGAATGAGCTCTCACACCGTGAGAACTAAATACTGTCTATAGAAAACTTCGCTCGTTCCTCCACTGGACTTTATTTACCCAATTCAACAGTTATGATTGTTCTGGAATTTTCTACGCCAAACAATTCATCTATAAGCTAAACCTTCCAGTATTTTCCACTCACATATGGGAATACTTTTTCTAACCAATGAATTTTCTTTATAAACAGCTAATCAACACCTAATTTGTCTTCCTTCGTGGGAATTCGTCTGCTGCATTCAACTATAACCTACAAATTTTTCAACGCAATAGACTCTCTCAAACCAAAATGCAACTAGTTATTTTACACCACCGTAATAACTTTCCTTTCTATAAACTTTCTGTGCTACAATAGTGAACTTTTCAACCACAATAGACTATAGTGAAATCAGTCCTCGTTCAACTTCTCATCCGCGCCGCGCTCGTTCGAGAATAATAAATAAGGCTAAGAACTTTCTCCACAAAGTTCCTATTTCCTCTTCCTCAACCACTCTTTACTAACAAATTAGGTTAATCCTTAAATTTATGTCTTTTTCAATGAGGCCTCGCTAAACCATAGGCGCCCTCCCAACTTTTCTCCATTTTTAACTTATTCACTCTGTTTAAATATCAGCCGTTAGAAACTGCATATTAATCTATTTTCTTTTCTTGCTAGTACAGGAATTGTTTATGTTCTAAGTACTCAACTTTTCATTAATCTCGTTGATCCAGGTTTCACGAAAGGGTAACGTGCCCTATTTTTCCTCTTGATCCTGTTTAAACATAGAAGTTCTAGAAACTTCTTCTTAATTTTTATATTCATGTTTCACAATAAGTGACCTGCACTATCTGTACAAATTAAAATAGTAATTTCTGCATCAATATAAGAAGTTATAGAAACTTCTATTTAATTTCTCTCTCTTTTTTCTGTTGTTATAATTTCGAAGCTGTTATTTGTTCATACTTTTAAGATGCCCATATAGGAATTCTTAAAGTACACACATTGTACCTGATCTATGGTTTAACTTTGATTACGTTAATTATCTTTAAATTTTCAATTTCTTAATCTTAGCACCATTTTAAAATCTTATGCAGATTTTAGTGCTTATAAAAGGTTCCAAACCAAAAATTGTTAATTGCTTAGTGCAAACTTTAAATAATTTAGAAGGTCTGAGACCTCAATTGTTTAAAAAATCAAATTATACATTTGTTAAATTAATCATATTCTACGCATTGTTAAATAAATCAAACTATATCCTTTTGCTTCATCATTTTCTATAAAATAACGATTAGGCAAGATATTGTCTTCCCCGACTCTTCCTATAGGCTTACATTTAAAAAACTCACAAATCAAATTAATAACGGTTCCACTATTTGTTGCATTTGAGCAAGAACTGTTAGTCAATAACTTATTAAAGTCGCTCTTAACTTATGGTTGGTTTTCCAAATTTAAGTTTTTCTCATTGTCTAAACTTTTAGTCGGCGCATACTGGGTAAAAGCTTAGCCATTCTTAAATGCAACTATTGGTGCTCTTACCAAAATTATTTCCAAGGGTATAATTGCCTCATTGCTACTCTTCCTGGAGACATTCGGTTGCTCCTTAGAAATTCTACAATTTATAGAACTAAAACATCACGGCTAATTCAAATTGTTTGCATTCTTCAAAATATTTGTTTAAAACAAACTCCTTTGAAGGGATACATAGTAAACTCATCATTTCTTTCTTTGCCAGACAACCACCCTTCCACATAGTAGCCGAATCTTGGCTTGGAAGGGAAGGCACTATCAAATCTCACCGGCAAATAGCCCAAGCTTCAGCCGCATTTCCCGTTAGCTACGGCCAGGTCCATACCTACTTTAGGTGTTTCACGGGCTTTGCGGTGACACTCGTCTCAAAACATTGTCATTGTTTGCTGTTGGACTCTCGTCCTATTATCCACACTTGTTCCTTAGTCCGAAACCCACTTCCATTAACTTCTCTCTTCATCTTCCCTTGTGGGTAAGGTTAATTCCTAGCAAAAACCTACCCAAATGGCTGAGTTCTATTCACGGCCGCTTGTATTACTCACGAGTGATCAGCATACAAAGGAAAGAGCTGACCACTCTAACTCAAATGTAAAGCAAAGCGTTGCAAACTGCCCCAAGATAGAACTGAATAGGCTAAAGATCTGGAAGAAAGTACTAGAACATGGAACATCTGCCAATGCTGTTAGTCATCTCTGTTACAAAATGTTGGAAGGCGAACAAAGAAAACAACCAATATATAATAATACCATGTGTTTTATTCACAAAATAACAATCTAGTTTACGGTTAAAATGCAAAAGTTCAGCAAAGCTCACAACGCTGATGAAATAATTCCCTTTTGTTTCACAACAGCTCGTATGCATTCGCCACCATTATGAGCCACAACTTCCTGTTGAATCATGTAGGGGCTTTGCTACATCGTGGTCATGTAGCCCCATATACTAACGTACTTGGGTGTGTGCATTTGTAATTAGGACTAGGAGGCAGTCATATCTTTAAGTTAGGTACCATACCAGCATTCGCCTGGGGTAGAAATGGGGGAAACAGCGGAAAACCATTTCTAGGATGGCTGAGGTAGGAATCAAACCCACTTCTTCTCACTTCTACTTTACGAAGCTAAGTGAATGCCGTTCCAGCTCTGAGACCATAATTAAAATTTTTAGTAGAGCCGGGAGGAAAACCACACTTAGGTTGGCCGCATAGGAATTTGAAACTTCGATCTTCGGACCTTCGGATCTTCGCGCAGCCGTGGTGCGCGAATTAAGGCAAACAGCGAAGTCGTGGGGTCACAATTTAAGTAGTTAGTTATTGTTGTTTTAAGAGGCGGAACTACGAGGTCATCTGCCCCTCTGCCTACTATATACTATATACTGGAAGAGCATTTATATGTCTAAATGGGATTAAGAACTTCTCTCCTTCATCAGAATAGATCTCTTTCTCCTGACAGATATTTCAAAACATAAATCCACAGCGTCGTATTCACATTCAGTAGTTGGGTTGTCCCACAATGTAGCCGTGCTCGTTTTTGCAGCAAGTCCGGAGATCGTAGGTTCGAATCCCGGCGCTGACAGCGGCAATTCTGAGTGTGGGTGTTACCGGTTATTTCCACACTTCCTCCAGAAAAATAACGGGATAGTACCTTACTTCAAGTCATCTCATCCTGTCCCAGATACAGTTACACACAGCACTACAGTTATCACAGCAATACAGGTTATCAGACAAGTTCAACACTCGCCCAACTACACGGTTCTGATGACCAAGATGTCCCAACCCCCTCAAATAAATTAATAACAACTCGCATAGTTGGCCAATTAGTAATAGTACATTATGCAACGAGCCTATAATGGCAATAATTAAGACACGAGTATGTTTATAAAACGAGCGTATGCGAGTTTTATAATTTGCATACGAGTGTCTTAATTACCATTATAGGCGAGTTTAATACGACTGTTTATGTTCGACGATAATTATTATAGCTATTTTATGTTCGAACATAAATATTCATAAATATCTGTCTAGATTTCGCCAGTTGTATGTACTGAACAGAGCGCATGAGACTCAGAGAATGTCTTGTATTTGACCATGGCCTCCTCGATTACCCTACTATGACACTAGGCCAGGCAGTGAAATTTAAATTAGAAGGCCGTGGAACTCGGTGCATCTAATTATCTAATTGTTCAAAGAACTGTTTCTTGAGGTCTGATTAGTGGGAGAAACAGTTTCATAACGAAAAATAGTGTTATAATGAGCCTCATTATAGTACAGTTTTCTGACATAAACGAAGTTATGATTTTAAAACAAGCTGACCTGCGCAATCTATAGGCCATTTTATATAACGTACGCTTTCTGTTTGAACACTTCCAACATTCGACTGAAACTTCGTATCTATCCCGGATAAGAGAGATGGTGCACATACGTAGTTGCTTTCCTTTCATCTGGACGGCCGAGGTTCAAAATCCAGTGACTGCAAAGTGGCTTTTGTTTCTCAATCACATACTGTAATGTCAGGAGCGTCATCTGATCAAAACCAATAACAGCCAGGGTGGCGCCGACGATCCCAAACAATTGGGATACTCTGAAGAACGTTTTGACCAGATCGGGGTTATTACATGGATTAAAGCTATGGGACCAGACTATCTCCGGACTCGAAATACTTTCAATCAGAACCATATTAACGCCAATCGTAGAAGTGTTGAAGTCAAAAGAGTAAACTCTCTTTATTTCAGGTATCCCACCGCATGAACTCGTCAACGACGAGTAATCTATCTATATATAAAGCTCAATGTTTGTCTGTCTGTTTGTCTGTTTGTTATTTATACAAATCTACATCGTTCCACCGATCTGAACCAAAATTTGTTTACTCGCCCTTTGGAACCCTGGGGGTAACGCTGTCAACTTTAAATTTCGCACATACCACTCCATTCCCTTCATTTAGGCCCTTTGGCACAAATCCACACCGTTCCACCCTTTGGAACCCTACAGGTAACACTGTCCACTTTAAGTTTCGGACAGACCAATCCATTCCCTGCATTTTGGCACTTTGGCACAAATCTAAACCATTTCACCGATCTGTACCGAATTTTGGAACCAAACGAGTAACACTGTCTGCTTGAAATTTCGGTCAGACCACTCTATTTCCTGCATTTAGGCCCTTTGGCACAAATCTATGCCGTTTTACTGATCTGAACCAAATTTTGTATACTTACCCTTCGGAACCCTACGGGTAACACTGCCCACTTTAAATTTCGGACAGACCACTCTATTCCCTGCATTTAGGCCCTTGGGCACAAATCTATACCGTTTCACCGATCTGAACCAAATGTTGTATACTTACCCTTTGGAACCCTTTGGAACTTCCGACAGGCCAATCCATTCCCTACATTTAAGCCCTTTAGCACAAATCTACACCGTTTCACCTAATTGCACCGAATTTTACATACTTACCGTTTGAAACCCTGCAGGTAACACTGCCCACTTGATATTTTTGACAACACTCTCCATTCCCTACATTTAGAATAACAGACAAAATGAACTTGAAAACCACGTTTTCAGGCCCTAGAACAATTCATATCCGTAGTAGTGTAACTGTAAGAATGTATTTTAATAAGTCTATTTTTGGCTGTCAATGTTGGCTGCATCACGCCGCACCTACCCGTGTTCTGGTGCGGAATTGCGAAAATAGTTACATCTTGCACTACTTATAAATTGCAGTCACAGGGATTAATTAGTGCAAAAAGATTTCTTAGGGCCCTTAAAACAGTTATCAGCATGAAAATATTATGCCTCTGTATAAGTGCGATGGTGTTGATGCAGTAGGCTACATTGAGGTTACCAGCTGCAATAAGCGTTGGTGCTTTCATATTTACTTTAATTTATTCCGATCCTTATCCTTGAGCGCTATGTGGCGATAAATGACACTTTTTCTACCTCAGGAGCTCGGGACAGCCGAAGTTTTCCAAAGTGCACTGATTATTTTCCTACGGCGCTATGCGACAAAAGACGATACTATTGGTTTGTACTTTTCTAACAGCCAATTAGAGATAGGCCCTAGGCAGTGTCTTTTATTTCACTTACTCCTCTTTCTAATCATATTTTTCAATTCGTTTGTAAATTACATGTGTCAGTACTGTAGATAGCAAATAGCCTAAATTGAAAAGTATGATTAGAAAGAGGAGCTATATTTTTAAAATATGTTATTCTGGTAGTTTGTAAGTTTCATGTGCCAGTTCAGTAGTAGTATTCATTATCATCCATTAAAAAAACCACCGGGCGAAGCCGGGCACTACTGCTAGTAGTCCCTTAGATTTCAAACGGCGATTGAAAGATTCATGCAACCCAAATTGATATCATTTTCAACAAATACAAGTTAATTCGCATCAAGAAATGTCAGACACAAAGAAACAAATGAACAGATGGCCTCGATCTTCCATCCCTTAAAACAACACTCACTACAACAATCGCTTATTTGAAATAGCACACGACGTAAATCAATGATTGATGAGTGACCGCAAAGACTTAGCGACTGTGTACGCTCAAAAGATGTTCATTTCGAACAACAATAATAGTGATTTGTAGTACTCAGACGTTTACACAAATGCACGGATTTCTTTAATGGGCATATTTAAGACATTTTGATATATCGTACCTTACATTTCCATTTCCTTACTCTGAAGGTTTATTTTGTAGTCTATACTGTGCACGCTAATATATTTTGTGTTGCATATATGTAGTCTATGCATATTTACAGTACACGTTTTCAAGCGACTTCTTGAAAAGTCTGACTTAGAACGCAGAATATTTGCCTTTATCGCATTTTATCCTGTTTGCGACAACGAATTGATGTAAAAGAAAATTCCTGGTAATGCCCAACATAAACATGTTTTAGGTAAACTATACTAATATAATAAAGCTGAAGAGTTTGTTGGTTTGTGAGTTTAAACGCGCTAATCTCTGGAACTACCAGTCGGATTCGAAAAATTCTTTTTGTGTAGATAGCCAGATTCAAGAGGAATAGTTTAGGCTATGTGGCATTAGGCTCCACCTCTCCGGTAACCTTAAATATTGATTTTTGATCAGTAAGTCGGAAGAACAAGCGCTCCCGAACAGCTTCAATAATACCTAAGTCTATTGTTGCCTGGCAATGCGGGCTGCATCACGTCGCCCCTACCAGTGTTCAGGTGCAGAATTGCGAGCTGCTTATAAATTGCAGTCACGGGGAGTAATTAGTGCAAAAAGATTTCTTAGGCCCCTTAAAACAGTTATCATCATGACAATAGTATGACTCTGTATAAGGGCGACGGTGTTGGTGCAGTATACTGAGGTTATCAGCTGCAATAAGCGTTGGTGCTTTCCGATCCTTATCCTTGAGCGCTCCTGTTCTGTAGTGGTATTCATTATCATCCATAAAACAAATAAATCCACCGGGCGAAGCCGGGCACTACTGCTAGTGGATAATATAATGTCCTATGCTACTCTCCAAAGCGCATCACAGTTCTCTGTTGCAAAATCATCAGAAGCTATTGCGCATGTAGCGAGGGTGCTAGAACAAAATTGCAGTGAATGACATCGAGAACTTAAATCCAAATGCCCATAGGAAAGTAAGAAAATAAAAGTATGTTGCTGTTTCATTTAGGGGGATGGGCTATCATAGACATCACACATATACGCTTGAGTACTTCTGGAATCTGTATGATTATATCTGTCTTATTGTGGTGTCTGTACCATTGCGGGAACAGTACTTGTAACTGAGGCTAGGATTAGTCATTAACCTTAAGAATATGTACCAATATGAGGTTGGAAAATTGTCAGGCAGTATATAATACTCTAGACAGTTCTTTGTTAACAGATTCAGCTATAGGCTATCGGCCTAAATATTTTGAAATAGAGAAGAGTTCTTTTGGAGAATAAGAGCATACAGTATCGCAGATTTTAGGTATGGATGGATTACCTCGTGGTGTAGCGGCTAGCGTTCTTGGAGGTCCTGGTTCGATTCCCGGCTCTGCCAAGAAATTTAATTCTGGTGTGAGGGCTGGAATGGGGTACACTCAGCCTCAAGAGGCAAAACTATGAAGACGAGGGTACGATTCCCACCTCACATATCCTGGAAGTAGTTTTACGTGGTTTCCCCACTTATATTCCAGGCAAATGTTGGGATGGTTCCTAACTTAAGGCCACGGTCGCCTCCTATCCCCAATTTACAAATACACACACTAGTACAGCCATCACAGTAACATAGGTTATAACACACATTCCACACACACACACCTAAATACACGGTGCTATATGACCACGATGTCGCGGCACCTAATATAAGCAACAACAACTAGATGAGGATGAAGCTGTAGCTTGCTAGTTTCATGACATTTCAGGAGGTGTGCTATTCAACCACAAGTGCTTTCATGTAGCCTATAATTGCAATATTTAACACGTCCTTCAAAAGTACTGGTCTGAGTTTCAAACTAATTTCACCAGTGAATGTGTATCTGCTATACTGGAGGTAAAAACTAGTATAGTTCTAATTTTGACTAACGTTGGTATCGTTATCGCAGTGATTAATAAATAATGCCAAGGGATAACGATGTACGTTGTTCTATGAGCCCCTTATTGTCAATCATAAAAGATCAAATGGAAAGTCGGCTAAACATGCTAAGGAAATAGGTTACAAAAATTAACATAAAAATTAAATTACTACATATTAAATTTTGTGACATAAATTCAGTTCTTGAAATTTCATCTGACACGGGCTGTCTAAAATACAAAAAGTGGTTCTAGGGCTAATTCCGCGATACATTGTCTAAATTCACAATATAATAAGTCGAATAATATGCTTCATTACTGCCACTACGGCATCACCGAAATACATGAAGAATTATTTTCAAGTACTCGACGAACAAAACAGAACACAGGTTTCACTGTTTCACATGTAGTTGCATTTTTCGTTTCGAAATTCATAGCCAAGGGAAATTAATTACAGTAGTTGATTAAACACAACTTGTGAGATGAACTCGTTTCTTGCACTGAGGTAGCCTATATCTGAAGAAAAATAATATTTCAGGTACTGAGGAATTTGCCGTACTGCGGAGTTAGCGAAGCCTCCCCTATATGTCTGCAAGGGGTTGAGGGGGACATCTTAGGCGATTAACCCTACATATAATGGAAGGAATGCAGATATAATACCCGGTATAAATCAACTTTTGATTTAAAGAAGTACACCGGCATTCGTAAATTTACACATGCAACACATTGTCAAACAAAAACGAGCCTCTCTCACACGTCACACCAGTCATTACCTAATGACGTGATATAGAACCGTGCATGCAATTAGGCAGCATTACAGAGCGCGCCCAATTGGGCTTACACGAGACATTATCCACCATGACGAGGCAATCGGAGAGATACTCACTCACTGATTAACATATTTACAAACAGTCGTTAGTTACGTACACAATAAATCACGTGTGCCAAGTCTACAGAGAAAAACCAAATCCTTACACAAACAAACTGAAATTATCATGATCAAAGGTAGTAGGCCTATTGCCTGATGCCCAAATGTAGCAGAACTTACTTCTACAATGGCAATTCTGTGTTCATACTCAATCTGACCGCAGTATATGTCAAAACTTGGAATATTATCACGAAGGTTTCCATTTCTATTCAACCATCGCGTGTGCACTCATTCCCATCTTTACACATAGTGAGGAGCGCCGCAACAAAACCAATAAGTCAAATTACAGAATGTAACAGCGCGACAAATCGAACTATGCCCCTGAGCTACTGGCGCTATCGGGGTGCGAGATGATGAGTACGTGAGGGATGGGGGGGGGGGGGGGGGGGAGGCGGGAGATTTTTGTAGTTCATTGTTATCCACATGCCGATTGTTAACGGGGTGGGCACTGGTCAGGTTACTATGATTGCCTTAAAAAGTTCACCGAGCGGCAACTGGTAGTGGAATTACAACAATGCAACGTTTGACAACGCCGAATGAATTCCTTCCTTATTAGCCCAGGCATTTTAGTCAAAACCTATCAAAAAAATCATGTAAAGCTAATTTTCTCAGAATTTGATAATTTGACCCTGGGGAACAACATACAAAAATTCTCCAAACTTCCGATGCCGGCTTTTTGTTTTCCAGGCCAGGAAACCTGCAATTCCAGGATATTCCTGGAGCGCCCACAAGAAACGAATCTTTTATCCAAAATTGACAAAGTATGGTTTCAAATGAAAGAAGGAAACATGCAGGTTCTAAGAAAACGCAAGAAAAACAACATTCGGTCACTTCCGGTCGAATAAAAAAAACAAACAAACGCGCAAAATTCTTTTTTTTTAATATTTTATTTTCAATCAACGCGCTTTTAAGTGGCCGAAACATGGGGTTAAAGGAAAATAAGATAAATAGAACGAGATTGTCTGTTCTGTGGCAAAGAGGCCTCGTCTCGGAAGGAGACGAAAAAGGAAGTTAAGTAGGCCTACAGACGTATTATCCACGAGATCCGAACGATTCCGGTTATTACAGACATCCTGGTGTATTCTTTGAAATACACGGTAAGATAGAGGTAGCTTTTGCTGCTCTTTGCTTTAATTCATTCCTTCCCTTTTCGCAAACACCAAGAGTGATTTCTTACTTTTTCTTTTATTTAAGCACCTTGCTTACTTTCTTTGTAAGTTTGTTGTAGATATAACTTCCATGACCTACCTAGCGGCATCTAGCAGCTAACTGCTGAAGTTCCTGAACATCTCTATGCTCAAGAGGACTTCCTTCTTAACCCCGCCACAAGATGTCGCCGCTATCTTCAGCAAACATCTCCATGCTCAAGAGGACTTCTACAACATTCCCTTCCACCAGGCTTCGCTATTGACGCCTACTATCAACTCCTTGAAGATTACTTTTAGTTTTATTTCTAAAGTTGGTATTTCATATGTATGTTCCTTTGTTTTTCCCCCCACCTCCTTCCCTCCTTGGTACCTCCGTGCTTCGTTGGGCTGCTCTCACTTCTGGGTCAGTCGTCAAACTATACAGTTGGAGCCTTCTTAAGGCTTGTCTCCTGTCTACTTGAGACATTTTTAAATCAGGACGCCATGTTCTAATCCTAACGTCAACCGTCATCCAGATCATCATCGTTCTTCAAAATGAGCTAAGAACTACTTCAATGGTTTTCACTAAGTTTTAAATGTTTTTAACCTGATTTATAGACAGTATGAGATTGCTATGTGAGGCAAAATCTGCCTTCAAAAGATCTTCTTGATTTATTTGTAGCTACTTCAGCTAGCTTTCTAAAATGAAAAGGTACTTCTTGTACTGAGTATCTGGGAATGAGTTCTCACACCGTGGGAGTCTTATTAAACCCACTGTCTATAAAAACTTAGCTTTCACCTCCGCGGGATATTCTGCTCAATTCTACTGTTCTCAACTCTAGAATTTTCTACAGCAAATCATCTTTTTGCAAGTAATGCCGTCAAGTGCCTTCCACCTAAATATGGGAATGCTTGCTCCTCACTGAGGAATTTATGTTGAAAATACTTCTGATCAGCATATAATTTGTCTTCCTTCGTTGGGAATTTTCCGCTGCATTCAACTACCATCTATAAACGTCACAACGCAATAAACTTTCTCAAACTAAAATTCAAATAGTGATCTCTACAATTACAATAACTTTTCGTCTGATAAACTTTCCTTGTTGCAATAGTGAATTTTTCAACGGACTACAGTGCATAACAGTGCCCATTCAACGACCATCCGTGTCGCGTTCGAACGAAAGCTATAAATAAGGCCATAAACTTTTTCCTGATTCTCCTATTTCCTTCTCTCATACTCCTCACTAACACATTATAATAATTGTAAAATGTAGGTTCTTTTCCATGAGGTGACACTCTACAGAAGTGCCCTCCCAATTTTGTACTGGTTTTCACAAGTAATTCTGCATCATTGGTGTATAGTACACACCTCAAATCATATTGTTTTTCCTCTTTTCATTAGGGAATTCAATTATTTCTACTCACAAGTGAGTTTTCTAACTTTTCTTTCTCCAGGTTTCACGAAAGTGTAACTGGCCCCGTTTTCCTCGTGATCCTGTTTAAACATAGAAGTTCTAGAAACTTCTTCTTAATTTTTCTCTTGAGGTTTCACAATAAGTGACCTGCCCTATTTGTCAAAATTATAATCGTAATTCTCTCTCTTATCTTGTTATAATTTCAAATTTAACATTTGTACATACTTTTAGAACTTCCATTAGGAATTCTCAAAGTCCATATATCGTACTTGATTTATTGTTTAACTTTAAATTTGCTAATCCCAGCACTATTTTAAAATCTTATGTAGATTCGGTGCTTTCAAGAGGTTTTAAACCAAATTTTGTTAATCGCCTAGTGCAAACTTCAACAAATTTAGAGGTCTGAGACCGCATAGGTTTAAAATTTAAATTGTATATTTTAAAGTTGTTAAAATTATCATATTTTTACGCATTGTTAAATAAATCAAACTATATCCTTTTGCTTCAGCATTTTCTATAAAATAACGATTAGGCAGGATCCTACCTCCCCTAACTCTACCCGAAAGCTCATTCTCGTTTTAAGAAACTCGAGCATCAAAGTTAAAAAGGTTCCACTATTTGTTGCATCCGAACAAAAACTCTACGCAAAATCTTTTTCAAAGTCGCTCTTAGCGTTTATAGCTAATTCTAACTAGCCAGTAAGGCAAGTATAGCTAGCTCCGCCAGCTTCCTGCTTGTTGAGACTTTCTCTATAACTTATGGTCGGTTTTCCAAATTTAAGTTTTTCTTCTTGTCTAAACGTTTAGTCGGCACTTTGCTGGATAGAAGCTTAGCCTTTCTTGAATGCAACAATTGGTGTTCTTACCAAAATTTAAAACCTTTCAAAATCAATCAAATTGTTTTTAAAAGCACGATAACTGCTTCATCGCTACCTTTCCTGGAAGCATTCGGTCGCTCCTTGGAAATCACACAATCCCAAGAACTAAAAACATCACGGCGAATTTAAATTATTTGCGCCTTTCAAAACCGTTCATTAAACCTCATTCCTTTGAAAGGCTATACGACAAACCTGTCATTCTTTGTCTTGCCAGACTACCACCCTTCCCCATATTACCCAAGTTTAGGCTGGGAAGGGAAAGCACAAACTTCACTTGCTTGAAAATAGCTCAAGCTCCAGCCGCATTTCCCGTTAGCTACGGCCAGGTCCATACCCACTTTAGGGGTTTCACGGGCTTTGCGGTGACACTCGCCACTAACTCACTTAAATTTATTTTGTTTGGTGTTGGAATCTCGTAATATTATCCACACTTGTTCCTTAGTCCGAAACCCACTTCCCTTTTCTTTTTCTCTTCATCTTCCCTTGGGGGTAGGGTTAATTCCTAGCAAAAACCTACCCAAACTTTGTTCCCAGAAACCCGGGAGAGTCCATTTGTTAATATTTTGCAAATCATTAACATCTACTTTGAATTTTTCAGCTATATCTTCACCGTGCAAAGCCTGCGAAGGGGAAAGAGGCCGCTCCTGTCTCCTTTGGTGTGTCCCTTTCTTTCAACTTGTTGCTGCTGCCAGTCTGACAGCATTTCCAAGGTTCCACAGTTTCGTAAGTTATACTTAAATTTACCTATTTCGCCATGGCTCCTACAGAAAAGGACAAGGATGGTAAGGATGAAAAACTTACTTCCAAACGAGCTTCTTATAAAGGCAAATTACTAGATTCAGAAAATACATCAAAGAGCTAGATCCTTCACAAGCTCAACTAGATTTGTTAAAACATCGCGTAAAGGATTTTGAACGTTCATATGAAAATTATTGCAACATCCAAACTGAAATCGAAACTTGTATGCTCAATCAAACTGATGATCGAGTAGAAGTAGACAACCGATATTACGAAGGCATAGGTTCTGCTTTTAAAATAATACGCCAACTCGAAGAAGAACAGAAAAAGGACAGTTCTGTTCTTGGTTCCCTTTACGAACAATAAACCTCTTTTCGTGAGGGTACTCACAAGCCCAAACCAATTCTACCTAAGATTAATTTACCCCACATCTCTGGAGACGAATCTACTTAGGATTCTTTCTATGAACTATTTTGCTCTCTTGTTCATGACAATGAAGACATTCAAGTCATCTACAAGTTTCATTATTTGCGATCTAATCTCCGCGGTCAAGCCCTGCAGTTGGTTGAAGCGCTCCCATTAAGTGCTGAAAACTACCCTATTGCCTTTAACCTGTTGAAAGAAAGATATGGTAATTTACGGTTACGTATTCAACGCCATATGAAGGCTCTATTTAATTTACCTGCGTCACAGCACA
The DNA here is from genome assembly GCA_946902985.2 of Meconema thalassinum. Taxonomy (NCBI): domain Eukaryota; kingdom Metazoa; phylum Arthropoda; class Insecta; order Orthoptera; family Tettigoniidae; genus Meconema; species Meconema thalassinum. Next base: position 1,265,014,808 of record OX336388.2, read on the forward strand.
ATGACGTCACAAGTTTGCGTACTCTCATTGATACGACACAACTTCACGTTAAAGCTTTGTCCCAATTAGATCAACCCACTGACCACTGGGACTCTTTCCTAATACACTTAGTGGTTTCTAATGTCGATGTTGCTACCCTCGAAGCTTGGGAAATGGAACTTTCCAAAGACGACGATTACACTTACGAGCATTTAGTCACTTTCATAAATGCTAGATGCCAACTCTTAACTGCCCTAGCTAATCAAAGTGAACCCTGTTCTCCTAGTTCTAAATTTGAATTACTGTCCTTTAAATCAAAAAATGAACACGTAGCGTCTAGTACCCAAAAACCTGGGTCTAGCTCTTCTAAACTCAAGTCAAACGCCACTGGTTACCCAACTAGGTCTAGTGAACGCCGTATTGCTAGTTCTCTCGCTTTAAACACTCAAAGCGAACCCCGTAAGAGTTTAAATGAACCATTAAAGTGCATACTTTGCAAAGATTCCCACGCCTTATATCTATGTAAATCTTTTAAAGAACTGTCAGTCGATGACAGAAGAAAATTAGTTTGCCAGAATAAACATTGCTTCAACTGCCTTTCACCTAAGCATTCTGCTTCAAATTGCAAGTCCACCAGACTTTGTTTTCATTGTGAAAAAGTTCATCACACTTTATTACATCGTCATGATCAAGCAAGGTCATCAGCTGCATCTACTTCTCAGAAAAGTGACAATGCTAGTAGTTCTAATGCTTCATCTTACATTCAAAATGCCAAGTCCATACATAGTGCCCAAGTACTATTGTCCACTGTCCAAATCGAAGTTCAAGATAATTTTGGCAACTGGGTCCGTGCACGCGGTCTTCTTGAATCGGCGGCAACCCATGATTTCGTTTCTAATTCATTAATCAAAAAACTAGGCCTACCTGTAAACCCTACTTCTATTAATGTATCAGGCATCAACAGCCTAAAAACACAAGCTTTACAGTTTTCTAAACTAACCATAAGACACACTTGTCACAGAAATAACTTTCTAAAACTTAATTGCATCATCCTCAACAGTATCGGGGAGAATACTCCTAGTCACTCCGTCGATATCTCAGGTCTGAATATTCCTTCTCATTTAAGATTAGCCGATCCTCTGTTCAATGTACAAGGCCCCATTGACATACTCTTTAGTGGCAATGTTTTCTGGAATTGCCTTCGTAAACAGGTTCGTAAGTTATCTTCAAACGTGGTTGCCAGAGACACTAATTTTGGATGGATCGTTACTGGTCAACTTCCTCATTATTCTCCCCAACCCGTATCGCAATGTTATTTCGCTAATACTGATTTGGAACAGTTCTGGAGGCTGGAAAGCGTTGATTCTCCTAACGTAACCTCTTCAGAAAACGAATTCTGTGAGCAACTTTTCTTGAACACTACCACTCGTTCTCCTGAAGGCCGGTTCATTGTTCAGATGCCAGGATTACTCAATCCCCGCAAAACTTATTAATTCTCAACCTAAAGCTCGAAAACCTCTCTTTGCTATCGAGAGCAAATTCAAGAAAGAAACTCTCGTTAAACAACAGTACACTGATTTCATGGATGAGTATGAAAGCTTAGATCATATGGAAGTTGTCAGCAAATATGATGACGAATTGCACCCCCCAATTGAAACGGTTTTCTTAAATCATCATCCAGTGTGGAAAAACCCTCTTGTAAAGGATAAAATCCGAGTCGTTTTCAATGGTTCATCACCTGACGTCAATGGCAACAGTCTCAACGACACTCTTTATTCAGGCCCCGCTATTCAAACCGATTTATCTGCTATACTCTTAAATTTTCGATTATTTCCCATAGCTGTTATAGCGGACATCAAACAGATGTACCGTCAGGTTTTAATTCAGCCCGAACAACAAGATCTCCAAAGCATCTTGTGGCGCGACGAAATCAGCAAGCCCATTAAAATATTTCGCTTAAAGATGGTCACTTATGGCTTAAAACCTTCCGCTTTCCTTGCTATCCGATCCCTACATAATTATGATAGCCTCTCAAGATGGTAATTTATTTGATTCTAAAGCTTCTGAAGCCCTAACTACCTCTTTTTATGTAGACGATTATCTCCAGTCCTTCCCGACCCTTGAGGAAGCTTCTTTCGTGTCACTAGAACTTCAGGCATTGTTAAAGTATGGAGGATTCCCACTTCATAAGTGGAATTCCAACTCCCATGAGTTTCTTGCCCAGTTTCCCATAGAAGATGTAGACCCCCCTTCCGTCAAAATCTGCGGAGATTCTGAATCCATAAAAACTCTTGGAGTTCACTGGTGCACTCGCACTGATACTCTCATCTACAAAGTCTCGCTTTCCGAAGAGCTCCCCATCACAAAAAGGCAAATTGCAAATTTTTTTTATCCGCTTCAATTCCTTGCTCCGGTTATTGTTATAGCCAAGCTTTTCATGCAAGAGCTATGGTCTCTCAAATGTGAATGGGACGAAGCTGTTCCCCTTTCTTTTCTTAATAGATGGCTCTCTTTTCGTAGCAGTTTACTTGATCTTTCTCTTATTGAAATTCCTAGGAATTTAATTAATGCTCCTCCTAACACATCTTTCTTCCTTCATGTGTTTGCCGACAGCTCCGAGAAAGCTTACGTTTGTTGTGCATATTTGGTTTATTGCAATTCGCTAAATGAATCTTCATTGTCCAACCTTATTTGCGCTAAGTCCAAAGTCGCTCCTCTTAAAACTATTACTTTGCCTAGGCTTGAATTGTGTGCTGCACTCATGGCCGCAGGACTTGCCAAAAAATTGCACAAAGTCTTAAAGGTCGAATTTACGCAAACCTATTTGTGGAGCGATTCCATGATCACTCTTTCTTGGATCGCCAAAAAACCCATCCACTGGCAAAGCTTTGAGGCTAACAGAGTTTCTAGAATTCCAACTCTTTCCTCTGGATGTCAATGGAAACATGTGCCCAGCGCTGATAACCCCACTGACATCATTTCACGTGGTTGTTTACCCTCTCAATTGGCAGCATCTCAGTTGTACTGGCATGGGCCCTCGTGGTTAATCGAAGACTCTTCTTGTTGGCCTTCTAAACCTCCGATTACAAACTCCAACTTGCCTGACACTAAAGTATCCAAATCCACGGCTTCGTGTCTTATTTCCAATGTTTCACACCCCTTGTTGTCCCGCTATCCTTCCTTTCATAAATTAATTCGAATGTTTGCCTATCTTCTCAGATGGAAATATCTTGTGGTTGACCAACCTCTTCTCCCTAAACCACACCTGAGCAATCACGAATTAAATCTCGCTACTATTAAAGTTTTGCAGCTAACTCAGCAAGAGGCCTTTTCTTCTGAATTGTCTTTGCTCTCAGCTAACGAAGATCTTCCTAAATCTAGTCATCTTCGCGCTTTAGCCCCCTTCCTTGATGGCAATGGGTTACTCAGGGTAGGTGGTAGGCTTTCGCATTCTTCACTTTCTGAAGACAAAAAGCATCCTGTTATTTTGCCCTCTAAGCATCACGTAACTTTCTTAATCATACGTGACTTTCATTATCGTAACCTACACGTTGGTACACGCACGCTGCTTTGCTTCTTCAGGGAAAAGTACTGGATCATAAATGGAGTTCGTGAAGTTTCCTCTGTAATTCACAAATGCATTGCTTGCTTCAAAGCGAAACCTAAAGTTAATACTCAATTAATGAGCGATCTACCCTCTTTCCGCTCTTCCCCTATACGTCCTTTTGCTTTAACTGGTGTGGACTATATGGGTCCATTTCAATATCAATGCAATTCCCCTGAAGCAAAAGGCAAATTGTTTGGAAAACTCGATGTTTCTCTTTTCGTTTGCATGGTTACTGGCGCGATTCATCTGGAACTAGTAACAAATGCCTCTACTTCTTACTTTTTGTCAGCCGTCTCTCGCTTCACTGCTAGGCGTGGCGTTCCCTCTGAGATGTTCTCCGATAACGCCTCCACTTTTCAAGGCGCAGCTTCCTTGTGGAAGAAAGCTCTTACATCTTCTCCTGCCATGGAACAGATTTGTAATTTTTCCTACTCAAAGGGTTTTAAATGGCAGTTTATACCTCCCTACGCCCCTCATCACGGTGGCAGGTGGGAATCCTGTGTCAAGCTGACCAAACGTCATCTAAAAAGGTATTAGGTAATCGTAACCTAACTAATGAGGAATTTAACTCTCTGTCTATTCTGATTCAAGGTGGTGTTAATTCTCATCCTTTGACACCACTTTCTACTGACCCTGATGATTCTCTTCCATTGCACCTGGTCACTTTCTTATAGGCACTTCTCTTTCCTCCCCTTCCCAGCTCTTATAGAGACTCCGACCTGCCTATTGTTTGGCGTAAACTAGAAGCTCTTCGCAATGCTTTCTGGAAGAGGTGGAATACTTAACTTCCTTGCAACGGAGACAGAAGTGGCTTCTTTCTAATCATGTCATTAAAGTGGGGGACTTGGTCCTTGTTAAAGATGCTTCCCGTCCCATGGTCTGGATCTCTGGTAGAGTGACCGAGTGTTACCCGGGAAGGGATGGGAGAGTTAGGGTAGCCAAGATCTTGACCACAAATGGGCATATTAAAAGACCACTGTCTTCAATTGCCCCCCTACCTTTAAATCTGTAATATTGTGTTTATTGTTCTCGGATGGTGTTTGCCCCTCCCAGCTTGGTGTATTCTTTGAAATACACGGTAAGATAGAGGTAGCTTTTGCTGCACTTTGCTTTAATTCATTCCTTCCTTTTTCACAAACACCAACAGTGATTTCTTACTTTTTCTTTTATTTAACTACCTTGCTTACTTTCTTTGTAAGTTTGTTGTAGATATAACTTCCATGACCTACCTAGCGGCATCTAGCAGCTAACTGCTGAAGTTCCTGAACATCTCTATGCTCAAGAGGACTTCCTTCTTAACCCCGCCACAAGATGTCGCCGCTATCTTCAGCTAACATCTCTATGCTCAAGAGGACTTCTACAACATTCCCTTCCACCAGGCTTCGCTATTGACGCCTACTATCAACTCCTTGAAGATTACTTTTAGTTTTATTTCTAAAGTTGGTATTTCATATGTATGTTCCTTTGTTTTCCCCCCACCCCCTTCCCTCCTTGGTACCTCCGTGCTTCGTTGAGCTGCTCTCACTTCTGGGTCAGTCGTCATACTATACCGTTGGAGCCTACTTAAGGCTTGTCTCCTGTCTACTTGAGACATTTTTAAATCAGGACGCCATGTGCTAATCTTAACGTCAACCGTCTTCCAGATCAACATCGTTCTTCAAAATGAGCCAAGTACTACTTCAATGGTTTTCACTAAATTTTAAATGTTTTTAGCCTGATTTATAGACAGTATGCGATTGCTATGTGATGCAAAATCTGCCTTCAAAAGATCTTCTTGATTTATTTGTAGCTACTTCAGCTAGCTTTCTAAAATGAAAAGGTACTTCTTGTACTGAGTATCTGGGAATGAGTTCTCACTCCGTGGGAGTCTTATTAAACCCACTGTCTATAAAAACTTAGCTTTCACCTCCGCGGGATATTCTGCTCAATTCTACTGTTCTCAACTCTAGAATTTTCTACAGCAAATAATCTTTTTGCAAGTAATGCCGTCAAGTGCCTTCCACCTAAATATGGGAATGCTTGCTCCTCACTGAGGAATTTATGTTGAAAATACTTCTGATCAGCATATAATTTGTCTTCCTTCGTTGGAAATTTTCCGCTGTATTTAACTACCATCAATAAACGTCACAACGTAATAAACTTTCTCAAACTAAAATTCAAATAGTGATCTCTACAATTGCAATAACTTTTCGTCTGATAAACTTTCCTTGTTGCAATAGTGAATTTTTCAACGGACTACAGTGCATAATAGTGCCCATTCAACGACCATCCGTGTCGCGTTCGAACGAAAGCTATAAATAAGGCCATAAACGTTCTCCTGATTCTCCTATTTCCTTCTCTCAAACTCCTCACTAACACATTATAATAATTGTAAAATGTAGGTTCTTTTCAATGAGGTGACACTCTATAGAAGTGCCCTCCCAATTTTGTACTGGTTTTCACAAGTAATTCTGCATCATTGGTGTATAGTACACACCTCAAATCATATTGTTTTTCCTCTTTTCATTAGGGAATTCAATTATTTCTACTCACAAGTGAGTTTTCTAACTTTTCTTTCTCCAGGTTTCACGAAAGTGTAACTGGCCCCGTTTTCCTCGTGATCCTGTTTAAACATAGAAGTTCTAGAAACTTCTTCTAAATTTTTCTCTTGAGGTTTCACAATAAGTGACCTGCCCTATTTGTCTAAATTATAATCGTAATTACTGTATAAATATAAGAAGTTATAGAAACTTCTATTTAATGTCTCTCTCTTTTCTTTGTTATAATTTCAAATTTAAATTTGTTCATACTTTTAGAACTTCCATTAGGAATTCTCAAAGTACATATATCGTACTTGATTTATTGTTAAACTTTAAATTAGCTAATCCCAGCACTATTTTAAAATCTTATGTAGATTTGGTGCTTTCAAGAGGTTCTAAACCAAATTTTGTTAATCGCCTAGTGCAAACTTCAACAAATTTAAAGGTCTGAGACCTCATAGGTTTAAAATTTAAATTGTATATTTTAAAGTTGTTAAAATTATCATATTTTTACGCATTGTTAAATAAATCAAACTATATCCTTTTGCTTCATCATTTTCTATAAAATAACGATTAGGCAGGATCCTACCTCCCCTAACTCTACCCGAAAGCTCATTCTCGTTTTAAGAAACTCGAGCATCAAAGTTAAAAAGGTTCCACTATTTGTTGCATCCGAACAAAAACTCTACGCAAAAACTTTTTCAAAGTCGCTCTTAGCTTTTATAGCTAATTCTAACTAGCCAGTAAGGCAAGTATAGCTAGCTCCGCCAGCTTCCTGCTTGTTGAGACTTTCTCTACAACTTATGGTTGGTTTTCCAAATTTAAGTTTTCCTTCTTGTCTAAACTTTTAGTCGGCACTTTGCTGGATAGAAGCTTAGCCTTTCTTGAATGCAACAATTGGTGTTCTTACCAAAATTTAAAACCTTTCAAAATCAATCAAATTGTTTTTAAAAGCACGATAACTGCTTCATCGCTACCCTTCCTGGAAGCATTCGGTCGCTCCTTGGAAATCCCACAATTCCAAGAACTAAAAACATCACGGCGAATTTAAATTATTTGCGCCCTTCAAAACCGTTGATTAAACCTCACTCCTTTGAAAGGATATACGACAAACCTGTCAATCTTTGTCTTGTCAGACTACCACCCTTCCCCATATTACCCAAGTTTTGGCTGGGAAGGGAAAGCACAAACTTCACTTGCTTGAAAATAGCTCAAGCTCCAGCCGCATTTCCCGTTAGCTACGGCCAGGTCCATACCCACTTTAGGTGTTTCACGGGCTTTGCGGTGACACTCGCCACTACCTCACTTAAATTTATATCGTTTGGTGTTGGACTCTCGTCCTATTATCCACACTTGTTCCTTAGTCCGAAACCCACTTCCCTTTTCTTTTTTCTCTTCATCTTCCCTTGGGGTTGGGTTAATTCCTAGCAAAAACCTACCCACATCCGACTCCGAGCAATCGAACGTGGCGATGAATGGGGACGTATTATATGTGCTCGTGTGGACAGCATAATAGACCTTGTTGCTGCCGAGGCCAAATATCATCGAGAATGTCATCTCCGATTTGTATCTGGAGGCGATTTGGAGGGTGATGGTAGCAGCGCCAAGACTGGCTGTGGCCGTCCTGCGGACCCAGAAAAACACGATGCCTTTGAAAAGCTCTGTACGTTCTTGGAGACCAATGAAGATTGCCAGTTCGATTGGTGATCTTCATGACTACCTTGAGAAAGTATGTAAAGAAATGGAATGTGGCCCATACGCGCGAAAATATCTCAAAGAAAAACTACTTAGCCACTATGGACAGCGAATATTCATCACCGAGCTGCCAGGTCGAAACTGCATTGAAAATATGAAAGAAACGGCAGAAAACATCTTGCACGACGTCCTAGGTCCTTTTTTATCTCCTATCTTGTTGGTAGTTGGCATGTATGTCTACAGACACTACGGGTCGCGGCAGCTTGTAGATCTTCTTCATAACATGGGTTTCTCCGTGTCCTACAACGAGGTTCTTTGTTACGAGAATAACGTAATAGCTTTCACGACCAGTGAAAATGACACAGGCGAAGCAGAGCCGAACACAGAAAATATAGTATTTCAAAATGGAACTTGTTCCTTGCAGGTTAACTTAAAAGGTCCTTTCTGTTCTTCTTCAGGTGGTAGTGGGCTCGAGACTCTATGGGAGCAGGTGTATGCTAAAGCCTCCGTCGTCCACATGATGAGTGGACATGCATACGCTCGTGCTTTAACCCTTCTCCTTCAAAACTGTCCCGCGCTAGATCCTGCCCTAAAAGAAAGAGTATCTGTCGTTCACTATCTATTTCTTCGTGATCGCAATGTGAGAGAGTCACAAGTATCTAGGGATCCGGCTGTCAAAGCTCTTGTAAATGCGCTGGACTTGATAAAAGGAAGTTTCGTCCTCGTGTCGTACAGCTGGACTACGGCTACAGTACTACATGCAAGTTGAAATCCTACGCTTCCTCATTCGTGCTGAGCGCACAGGCAACTGGGCGATGCACCACGACGTAGTAAAACAAATGATCCCATGCTTTCACGCAGGTGGGAGATTGCATTATGCTAGGCGTCACATTTGTACTTGCAAGAAATGCAGGACCTAAAAGAGAAAATTTGCCTTGAAGAGTGCCGTGCCAGCCATAGACACCGACGCAGGACATTAGTCGACCCTACATGTACAATATTGCACCAAATATTTTTTTAATTTCACAAATGCTTTTTAGTTTTTTATAATTGTCGCTGTTAAAACAACAAACTAAATGTTCATTAAAACGCATGTTATCAACTGTACATGTGTGTGTGTTTTTTGTCGGTCTTTGTTATTCATTTAGCAAATCTTGCGTCGTTTTATGATTTTTACATGGGCGTCGCGTAACCGACTCAACGTGGCGTTCAAATTATTCTGGCTGTAGCTCGTGCACTATTAGACGTACGAACAAACAAAATACATTTCTGGAAAGCTAAAAACACGCTCTTTCGTTCTGTTTAGCTTATTTTCCTTTAACCCCATGTTTTGGTCACTTAAAAGCGCGTTGATTGAAAACAAAAAGGCGCGTTTTTTTGTTTTTTTTAATCGACCGGAAGTGACCGAATGTTGTTCTTCTTACGTGTTTTAGAACCTGTATGTTCTCCTCTTTCATTTGATACCATACTTTGTCAATTTTGGATAAACGAGTCGGTTTTTACGGGCGCTCCAGGAATATCCTGGAATTCCAGGTTTCCAAGCCTGGAAAACATGGAAGCCGGCATCGGAAGCTTGGAGAATTTTAGTATATTGTTCCCTAGGGTCAAATTGTCAAATTCTGAGAAAATTAGCTTTACATGATTTTTTTTTTACCTTAAATCCTAAAATACCTGGGCTATACAGGTTTGTAATGAGGAAAATGTGGTAGTAGTCACACTCTTCACAACATCAAATAGCAGTGCATCCTGTAACATGAGAACCAATGGGGCAAGGGAAGATTAGACTATCCCATATTTTCCGAGCCTATACAGTAGATGAACTTGTCACGCAAGAGGATATTATTATTATCATCATCATACCCCATTAAAGTTCCTTTTAACAACCTTACATTTAGCGATGCCAGGATGTAAAAAATTCGCCCTGAAAGAGTTCTACTGAACAGTCTCACTAAATTAGAGTATCCTCAAATGACACCAGATTATGCCACGATACTATCCCGCAATCCTGGGCACGAGAAATGAGCATTTTGCCAACCACGCCTCTCAATGATATTTTAAACACATGTGGAAAGTTCAATTAAATCCTAGATCAACAACGTTTAATGAAGTGTCAAGAGATGTTTCCAACGGCGGCTACCAGGAGAGGAGCAACTTTTCTCGTTAAATTCACGCTCGTTCAAAGACAAACAGAGCATACAATAATAATAATAATAATATCGTATGGCCTCGGGTGCCTGGTGCAAGCTTTGTTAATTGACACCCAGAAGGTAGCTTGCATGTCGAATTTCGTCATTCCTTTGAACGCTATGAAAGTCAAGGAGGTTAGATATCTAAACTCCTTGACACTACTACAGCGCTTTCAAGTAGAGAATGGAGGAACTTTGTGTTGGCGGAAAATCCCGAGATTAATCTTGCCATTGAACACGGCCTACTGAATTCAAATGGGTTCTTTAACATGCCAACAACGTATGACATGAGTATCGTGATTTTTGTCGCCTTCAAAAATCACTTACCATGGCCAGGGGCGAACCTGCAATCTTGGGGTTGGTAGTCCGACATTATAACCACTCACCCACCGTGGCAAGCAGAGCATACAAATGGCGGTATTATAACAATCCATCAACAACGAAAGGGGATTCGAAATTTAATGTTTTTCAGTCGGTCAACGCGATTGTACCCAATTGTGATGGGTTATACCCTAATCCTGAAAAAATGTAGGCCTACATGAGATTAATAAATACACTTGGATGACCAGTTTCGATCGTCAAGCGATCATCATCAGATCCATTAGGCTTAGGCTATTAAATATATGTCTAACATAATAGTAGTTCCACCCCTTAAAACCTCAATAACTAAAGTACTGCATCTATTGTTTGGATTGAAATCCTGATAGCAAATACAATGATATTAACAAAATGAATATGAAATACAAATGCTTTTTCTATGCAAAGTAAATGATCGAATACATTGGCTTGAACATCAAGAAAACACGTTCTAAAAAAGTCACAGAAATCGCGGAGGTTACTGCTGCTGTTGCTGCTACTACTACTACTACTACTACTACTAATAATAATAATAATAATACCAACAATAATAAAATAATGAATGTACACTGACGTGACATAAGTCATGGGATTGGGACACCCCCTTTTAACAGTGTTTACAGACCCCTCTAGTCCGAAGGAGTGTAGTGACTCGGCGTGGCATCGGGTCCACTAATGGACGGGAGACATAGGGGATCGCAGATTTTTTTTCCAGAGAGAGTGTGTGTGTAGGGGGGGGGGGGGGCAAGTAATATTTTTCATTTCATTACCTACCTGTCACTAGATGATGATGAGACATATCCCCCCCCCCCCCCGCAATTTTCGTTTAATTTCTTACTTGTTTCGTGATATTAACTATTTGGCAGCTCTGAAATCGTTGGGTACATTATCTTTATGGCATGAATGGCAGGAATAGGTTTCTTTAGTTCAGAGTTTTTGTCCATCGAAGTTCGCCTTTCTTTGTAAATCATCGTCATAATGTTCATTTCTTAAAAACAGGTAAAACGTAGTTGTATCACCTTGCATCGACAAAAATTAAAATCAAGGAATTCATTTAAATGGTAATGATTTTCTAAATAACTGGAGATACCATACTTTCAAATAATCCCAAATTACTAAGTTAAATAAAACTATGAAATTATCCCTACATCTAAATCAGTTAACTATCAGTAACTTCAATTTATGAAATAAACTGGTGTGGCAATGAACAATCGAAATTCCTTGCCATGAGCATGTAAATCCGAATGACACAACAACATGTACCACGGCCGACAGCTCGCATTCAGTTGGCCGTGCATGTACACAACCAAAACCGGTTTAGGCCGTCTGCTGCAGTGGCGCCACGAGTCATTTAGTTAGATAACGCTATCCCTTGATTTTGGCATGTCAGTGTATAGGCCTACATCAGTATCATTCTACTGCAGAGTATGTCCTTGTGATCCGTCCAGCGGCGTTTGGAATTGATCTCTGTAATGTGTGACTTACGGGCGGCTGCTTAGCCATAGAAACCCAGTCGCGATGCTAGGAGTAGACCTACAAGCGGTGCGTATCTCGTACGACTTTCTCCAATACTCGACGGTCAACATAGTCGTCCTACACGTTGTTGGGCACTAGGCTACATACCCGACGCCCCAGTACGTTTCCCCTTCACTATCACATAGGACACTGACGATCTAAGGATGTTTAAGAAGGTGAAATCTCACACACGACTTCTTACACATATGGCACCTCACCAAGTTGAACGTCTCATTCTAGCACTGTATGCAGCTACTGCGGCCACTGACCATAACCGTATGTTGCACATGGTATAAGTCCCTCGGAACAAATTCGCACTTGATGGAGAAAGAAAAGCTAGCGAATGGACCTGCCTCACATTGATTGACAGCTTGGAATACGGAAGAGGGTTGGGAAAGTGCGAGTGGAGAAGAGGCTGCTTCTTATGACAGACTTAACAGAGGTACAGTAGGTTCGGTTCGGCTCGTCAGAGCATGTTCCTATAGTTCGTATTTTGTATATGCAAAATTAGTGATGCCGCCTGCGAATTGAAGGGTTGGGGGGCAATAACGTGGTCATAATTGTATACTGTACATGTAAAATTTCTAAAATGTCATGAGAGCGTGTAAGAAGAACGCTCTCATGACATTTTAGAAATTAATAATTATTACAGATTTCAGGACAATAAACTCTACCTGTCCCAACTTTAATGGTTGTGTGGGTTACCATGTTATTGCCCTCCATTCAATTTTAAACTGAAGTTTACGATAAAAAGACGACAAACTCGAGACATTATTCTAATCATCCCTAATACAATTTATAACAAGAGAAATACATAATGGTTGTCATATATCGTGTGAGTGAGTGACACTTGCTGCGGGAACAGAATGTACTTCCGATGACCGACGAGTGACGCAGCGGACACCACCTGCCAGTTTGAGGTAAGGAGACACTCTTTTGAGCTTCTTACTAGATTTACACAAGAGCCAATTAGTTACGAGGCGGTTATACATGGTGCTAAAGTGTCGACCATAAGCAGAAACTCAAATTCTGGGGGATGTCCGGATACTTCTGATCACATAGTGTATACAGGGTGATTTTTTCCGCCGTGCACAAACTCTAGGGATTGATCGCAGAGAGGATACAGAACAGAAATGGTCTAATAAACGCATATCCGGAAATGCATGGTGTCCATGCTAGGGACCAGTCTTCCTGCCACGTTGCCTAACAGGCCGGAACTATCGGCGTTTCTTGCGGGTGACTTTGCCTCCCTTGCTGGAAGACGTACCATTGATGATTCGCAGGGTTATGTGGCTGCTACATGATGGTGTTCCAGCCCACTTCGCCGTTAACGTCCGGACGTCTCTCAATTGTGTCTTCCCTGGTCGGTGGATCGGACAAGGAGATCCAGTTGCATGGCCTGCTCGTTCACCAGATCTCAACCCATGCAATTTCTGGTTATCGGGCATCTCAAAAGTATCGTGTATGCAGAGCCCATTCCAGATGTGGAGACACTGGAGCAGCGTATTCATTATGCCTTTGCCACTGTTCGGATGCAGCCTGACCGATGTGAACGCGTTAGACAGAACATGCTACGGAGCGTACACGCATGCGTGAAGGCACATGGAAACCATTTTCAACACATACTGTAACTGTGGCTGCATGGTACAGCGCGTATTACACCGCCGTCTCTGTAACAAAGGATGATCGAATAAAATATGGTTCCTAACAAACAAACTATGCATTTCCGGACATACGTTCATTAGACCTTTTGTGTTCCGTATCCTCTCCTCGATCAATCCCTAGAGTTTGTACACGGTGGGAAAAATCACCCTGTATTGCTTTTAGAGCCGTTCGGATGCCCGACTTTAATTTAACGTGCCGGTAAATTCACAGTCACTACGTTGTCGCATTTAAACATCCTTAAATGCCATTGGAATTAGCCGAGTTGGGTCTCAATGCTTTAAGATTTTAAGCCCAACCCTAGACCGACTGCGCTACCCAGTCCAACAAATACCTCGAGTAGATTAACCTGCATCTATTACAGTACATTTATCCCGTACACTCTGTAGTCTATACCCGTAATAGTGTGCGATCCGTTAAGATGCGAGACAAGAATCAAACTCGCAGTCCTTCCATAATTTAGCGATGCTCTCTAACTAGCGAATTAAATCTTATATAATGGCATTAATTGATAGTAAAGGGAGAAACTAACGTAAATGCTGCTCGGAATAATAGCTGATTTAATCAGGGAAGTGAACAATGAAGCCAGGCGTTTAGAGGAACAAAGGTGGCAACAGCTATTCATTGTCCCGCTATTGTGACGGGACCTCACAATGGCAGCAAATTAAATTAAACCCCATAATGGAGGCTTCTAATTGTTTGTTTACCACAGCTGTCAACACTTCCGACAGATACAGCAGTAATAATGTAAGCAAAAGCCTTGGCCCGCCACGGCACGCGCTATCTTCCACATCTCGCAGCAACATTACCAACTCAAGGCTTTTAAGACTAGTAGTTTTTTTACAGTCAAATGCCCTCAACAAACATAATACCATACTGCAAGGAAAAGAGAGCAGTTATTTTGTCTAATAAGGTGTGAAGCTACCGGTATTTAAATTGTCACAATTGAATGTATTGAATTAATTACCAATAAATAGGGATAGGAAAAATTCGCGATCGCGAATTTCGCGAATTTTTTAAAGAAGTCATACACAGGTGATAATGTGTCATAATAACCCTAAAAATGGCAAAAATAAATGTTTTTGAGCTCGCGAATTTTCGCGAATTTCGCATAAAACGCGAATGTTCGTGAATTTCGCATGAAAACGCGAATTTTAGCTTTTTTCCTTTTTTTTCCTTTATAGTGCTCTTCCGATAATTCGCGGCAATTAATGCACAAATTTCCGCGATTTTTTGAAAGCCACGAATTATCTGCAATAATGTTTTTAAGCCAGGCAAAAAGAAAACTATTGGTTAAAATATTGAAATGTATTTTAAGAACACGCAGAAAAAAATAATTAGAATACTTTATGTTCGACCCTGACTATTGTGTGTCAGAAAACGGTACTATAATGAGGCTCATTATAACACTATTTTGCATTATGAAACAGTTCCTCCCACCAATCAGAGCTCAAGAAACAGTTGTTTGACCAATTAGATAATTAGATGCACTGAGTTCCACGGCCTTCTAATTTAAATGTCGCTGCCTGGCCTAGTGTCATAGTAGGGTAATCGAGGAGGCCATGGTCAAATACAAGGCATTCTCTGCGTCTCATACGCTCTGTTCAGTACATAAAACTGGTGAAATCTCTACAGATATTTATGAATATTTATGTTCGAACATGAAATAGTTATAATAATTATCGTCGAACATAAACAGTCGTATGCAACTCGCCTATAATGGTAATTAAGACATTCGTATGGAAATTATAAGACTCGCATACGCTCGTTTTATAAACTTACTCGTGTCTTAATTATTGCCATTATAGGCTCGTTGCATAATGTACTATTACAACATAGTATTGTAAGACACACTACGAAGATTAGGCCTACACCAATATTAAAAACTAAGAGAAATGACTGTAATCACTTTTTGTTTCTTAGATAGTTTATTTTTTCTTAGGCCTACGCCAATATTAAAAACTAAGAAAATTGACTGTAATCACATTTTGTTTCTTAGATAGTTTATTTTTTCTAGTTTTAGGTTGTACAATTCTGAAGAAAACAATATATGAGAACGAAAATTCATCTCGATTTTCTATATAAGAGATAAGTGTGACTATAGACACACTAGCTTGACTGTGGGAACTTTCGGGATTTCCGTTGCATCGCTCCTTCACTTGACATGCACTGGATCTCAGTTTACCTCACCGACAGTCAAATTCCGTACAATATCCTCATCGCTTTCATGTCTGAAACCATGATCGTCTTTATCGAAGTCTAACTACTGAATGTCACTTTCTTCTGCATCTTTGCATTCATCCAGGTTTTGCCCTAATGTCATCGTAGTGAGACCACCTTGCCGATTAAAAATATCGTCGTCACAGAAGCTGACAAAGGCTTGTTTTTGTGCGAGTGTAGTAGCGGTAATTTTCTCTCATGACTTGACTGCATGGAGAGCATCCAACAAACACGGAATGATCGGAAACTTAATGGTAGATAGCGGACCTCACTTTCTGCATACAGCGATCTTTATCAATCTCATCCTGGTAAGTTACTAACTTATTGAGGTTTTATGGACCAGAACAGCAAGGTCACCTCCCCCTTCATCCTAGTAACTACTCGACGCGTTCAGACATGAATATCTAGATGGCAAGTATCCATATCCAAATGTGCCACTGTTTCCTGAACCAGTCTTAACCAGGTGGTCTTCTTGGTTTCATTCTGTAGTGTACCTGTCAGAGTACTTGAAAGATATCGTGCAATTTATGAATGAAGTAGTAGGGACTGATAACTCTGGTGTTAATTTCCTGAACAATGTTTCACATGACGAAATACTTGAGATTCAAAGAATTTGGCACAGACATCACAAAACTCATCCCAGTCTTATCAGACTGTTCACCTTCTAGATGGACATCTACGGAGAATTCAGCAAGCCCTTAAACTTGCTGTTTCTGGAAATTACGGTACCAACATTAAGGAGCTGTTGGAGGGTTGTGGAAATGAGTTAAAAGGAGAGAAAATACATCCAGTTTTAGTAAACGCTGGGTCCCATGCTCTTAGAATATTAATCAGCCTGAGATACGTTGACCCTGGCAACAAGATTTACAAATGTGTGCGTTTGATCCAGCAGAAATAGTGCCAATGAACATCAATGAGGACCTTGCAAAGAAAATTAAGAAGTTGTCATTCTGTGGAACACTGGAAAAAAGTGAGGTCATTAGAGGATACAACGAACTGCAAACTTTAATCAAGAGGCAGATGCACGACAGGACCAAGACAGATATTGTTCAAGTTTTGCAAGGAATGACATTTGTATTTCCAAAGTTCTCAGAATCTGTGCTGAAAACCATTTGGATCCCCTGTTCAAACGCTAACTGTGAACTTGTTTTTCAGCTTACACTAGCACGTTAAGTGATACATGTTACCGTTTGTCACAAGAGAATTTGGATCTCTTCACTGAAGTATACTTTGAAGGATGACTGAAATGCGTTATGTTATCCATGATATTTAAAAAAATACCGCCTAAAATTTAACATTTTGAAAGTACCGAAAAGTGCACTTGAAAACACCGAATTTGCCACTTTAAAATACCGCTTTCTTCACTCTGAAATCACCGAAAAATTCCTATCCCTACCAATAAATAAATGGCAATGGCAGTCCTTGATAATCATCCACCAATGCTTTTAGTTAGTTAGTTAGTTGTTGTTGCTGTTTTAAGGGGCAGAAAAGCGAGGTCATCTGCCCTACCATTGCTTTTAGGTACCCCCTTGTGTGAAAGGAAATTAAGTGAGTACATATTACGCATAAGTCTTAAACTGTAGTACGCTGATTATGCATATGCTACGTTTAAATGAATTGCCACATGACTATGTGTCCTATTTATTATTATTATTATTATTATTATTATTAT
Organism: Meconema thalassinum; assembly: GCA_946902985.2. Lineage (NCBI taxonomy): Eukaryota > Metazoa > Arthropoda > Insecta > Orthoptera > Tettigoniidae > Meconema > Meconema thalassinum. The sequence continues at coordinate 1,265,032,220 of OX336388.2, forward strand.
TATTATTATTATTATTATTTAACTCTGCATGATTTTCCCACGAAAAGTATGTATAAATGACTTCGTATTTGTGGTTTAATTCGATTGAATTCATGTCTGGCATATATACAAATATAGAACGATGTCTCTAAAATGGTTTGTAACGTTTTTCATCTTCAACTCCATGGAAATGCCGGGGTGGTACCATGTAATAGACATATCCAGCGGCGAAGTCGTGCTCGTTAAAAAGTGCACCACGACCGCCGGCAGCTGCAGCAAGTTCGGGTATCGAAGGTTTGAATCCCGGAGCTGGTAGCGGCTATCGTGAGTGTGGTTTTCCCCGGATTTTTCCACACTCCATCCAGGCCAATGCCGGGATAGTATTTTATTTCAAATCCCGGGACATCTACCCCATCCCTGTCCCTAATACAGCTACACACTGCACTACAATCATCAGCCACATAAATACAGGTTATCAGACAAATTCTACACACACCCAACTACACGGAGCTGAAGACCAAGATGTCCTAAGCCCTGCAAATGAATTAACAACAACTCCAATCGACCAAGGCCGCTTCCTTTCTACTCATTTTCTCAGTTCTATTCATCTTCATTCATTGTATCTCTCATTGACTCCTGTGATGGGGCTGGCGCCAGGAAGAGCATCCGGTCGTAAAAACCAGCCGTCACTTCAAAAAATCTCACCTCATCACCGACCGCAAAAGAACGGTAATCCGTATATTGTCATCTTTGTTTTAAATTATTATCATCGTCATCATCTATAAGAGAACGTACAAACTACAGCAAGCTGTATTTGATTTCCACTGTTGGTTGGTTCCTTTGTTTAGGGGCAGCGAAAACGCGGTCATGTAGCCCCGTGTACTTTGGGTGTGTGTAGAATCTGTCTGATAACCGGTGTTAACTGTGATGTCTGTATTAGTGTGTGTTATCTGTTTTTAATTCAAGTAAGGACTGCAGACATTGAATTTCAAGTAGTTCCTACTTTTGCCGCCAAACGCCACCGTCAACGACTACTAGTTCAGAACTTGGCTACGAGACGCCACCGCAGTCGGCTTCTGGCGACGAACGTAGAAAACTTAAGAGCGTTGTTTAACCTATAAGTTAATTTAGCCTCACACAGGTGTAATTAGTGGAAGGTTCTTTAACATGCCATAAATCTATGACATTGGACCGCCGCACAGTGGGCCAGAATCTTGAAAACGTGGCCAAAAAGGAAAAAATAAAGTTTCTAGATGGGAATTTTTGACTATCAGGTTGGCTACAGTAATGTTGGGACTACTGAATACCGGTTGTGCGGACGAGCAGAACTTCATTTTGTCCGTTAAATTTCAGGTCAATCGCGGCAATTCATTGTTAGCGGTGCGTTCAGCCGGCCAGGCTACAAAATAGTATTTTCTTTAAAGATAAATATTTGTGTTCTGTGTAAGTGAAGCGAATATTTTCAATATGGAAGATGTTCCAGGAGGTATATACTAACTAAAAACATGTATATCATTATTAAATAATTAATTATACATGTTTTCTTTTAACTAACTTAATACCGGAAAATGCACGATAAATTTTTAAAATGTGTTTAAAAACTAGAGATAACTTACGAATTCCACAACATTCCGCTTTCTTTTGCACGGTGTCCGCAAGTATATATTATTATCTTTGTAAATTAACCTTCAATTCCACCTACTAGTACCAACTCCGGCTTTGAGCCACGTATTACGCGATACTCGCAAAATGTCATTATTGACACATGTTGAAAAATGAAAAATAAAATGAATTAATTATGAGCTACATGTGTACCATTTAAATTATAATCGATGCCCAGAAGCATTGTAAAGAATATAATAAGTAGAAAAAGGACGGAAACACCGCTCGACGTTTCTTTGAAAACACTCCAACATCAGCGTTGATAACTGGAGTTTCCGAAGAACTAATCCACCGTTTTCACATGATTTTGCAGGCGATTTCGAGCGAACGTCAAATCGACGTTGAAAAGTTTTGTGCTCACGCCATAGCAACTGCCAGACTACATCAAAGAATACCCCTGGTACAACATGCCAACAGCAGTCCATAGATTGTTGATCCATGGACCAGAAATTATTTCTTCGGTCATTTTACCCATCGGTCAACTGTCTGATGATGCTCAAGAATGAATCAGTAAGTTGATAAGGCAATATCGCCTGAGTTTTTCTCGAACAATATCCAGAGTTAAGACTATGGAAGACGTGCTCAGGAGATCGTTGGCAACCACAGACCTCTACATTTCTTCTCTACACAAATCATCACCAAAGAAACTGAAGAGTTTGTCGCCAGAAGCCGTTGACCTCTTAGTTTCTGTGGCGGAAGATTTTGAAGATTCCGATGCAGATGATGAGGAAACCGTCTTTGAAGATGATGCTGATGATGACGATTCAGTTGAAGAAGCAGAAGAAAGAGAAGATGATGAAATATGAAAAAGAGGAAGATAACGACAAGTTCTAATTATAGTTACAAACAATTTACTTAATGAATCATTGTAATTGAATTAAGATTATTTTTTGTAATATTTTACACCATCTTCTATCCTATATTTGGTCTTTTTCGAGCTTTCCATTTTTTGAGCTTACAGCCTATTTTTAACCATTAGCTACAATAAACCCTAGATACTGACTTTTATATAAATAGAGAGACTTTTATCAATTTTTGTGTACCATCTTGGATCCACCATTTTGTTTTTAAAAAATTTTGAACTCATAATCTTTATCAACAACCACGATAATTTCAAAAAAAATATTTTTATATAAATAAAATGACTTTTAAAACTCAGCAATTCTTCTAGGTTTGTGCCGTGTCTTGTGTGGTGTTTCGCCTAGGGCACCAAGCTGGCTTATCGGCGGGCTCTTGATGAGCCAGCTTGGTGTCCTAGGCGAAACCCCACACAAGACACGGCACAAACCTAGAAGAATTGCTGAGTTTTAATTCACCGGCCGTGAAAGCCAATATACCAAAATGACTTTTATCAATATTTCCCCACCATCTTGGATCCGCCATTATGATTTTGTGATATATTCTTAATCAGCAACGTCGATAACCCCTACATACTAACTTTCGTACAACTCTTTATATTTTGGCCACGTTTTCAAGATTCTGGCCCACTGTGCACCGGCTTTACTTCCCCTCCGAAGGAAGGCATACTGAGGGATTTTTAACGCTCTTAAAAAATCCGACGACTTCGGCCGGGTTTGAACCGGCGATCTTGGGCATAGAAGCTCAGCATGCTACCAACTACGCCACCAAAGCCGCTGATTTCCAATGTGACTCTCGAAACAATGTTTAAAACTGCACCTTTACAGCCCTATATGTAGGCCTAAACTGCACTCGTCGAAGACCGGGATAAGCGAGTTTATCAGGTTCCTTCTCAATGTTGTTGTACTAGCCAGATTAGATCAAGCCTGACCCAGTCTACCTTCCAATTTCAGATTGTGGCCAAGACCGGTAAATCGAATCTGAGACCCCTGTCAAGAAGATATAACACTATCCCTACACCATGATGAATGAAAATCCACATCCTGCTTCCAGTCTCCGACCGGGTCAGGAATGGAATGAATGAAGCCCCCATCTAGCGGCGAGGGTATGAACCGTGCCGGCTGCCGAAGCCTGACGCACTCCTCTGGGGCAATGATTAAATGAATGACAGATGAAATGAAATGATAGTGGAGAGTGTTGCTGGAATGAAATTGTGACAGGGAAAACCGGAGTACCCGGAGAAAAACCCGTCTGCCACCGTTTTGTCCAGCACAGATCTCACATGGAGTGACCGGGATTTGAACCACGGACCCAGCGGTGAGAGGCCGGCGTGCTGCCGCCTAAGCCACGGAGGCTTTCCATCCCTATACCATGATAACGGACCAAAATATAAAAAAGCACTAAATATGCAACTGTCAACTTACTAGTATCTACGTAATCTTGCTTTATAATTATAAAGATTATACAGAAGAATGTCACTCCATGAGAGATCTGTGCTGGACAAAACGGAGGCAGACAGGTTTTTCTCCGGGTACTCCGGTTTTCCCTGTCAAAATTTCAATCCAGCAACACTCTCCACTATCATTTCATCTGTCATTCATTTAATCATTGCCCGGGAGGAGTGCGTCAGGCCTCGGCAGCCGGCACAGTTCATATCCTCGCCGCTAGATGGGGGCTTCATTCATTCCATTCCTGACCCGGTCGGTAGACTGGAAGCAGGCTGTGGATTTTTTCATACAGAAGAATATTGCATATAATATGCGAGCAAATACCTGATAAAATTCGTAATAAGTAGGAATAAAAGAGCGGTTCTGGGACAGGGGCTAATGGGCAATATGGCCGCCGCGCGCAACTGCCCTGTGTTATTCTTATGGAGAGGTCAGTCATAGCTGGGTCAGGGGCTAATGGGCAATATGGCTGCCACGCCCTGAGACATTGCATGACGTCACAGAGAGAGGTTGACAGTGTAACGTTGCTAAATGGAATATTTATTATTATTATTATTATTATTATTATTATTATTATTATTATTATTAGGTAATCATGCATTGATCACGTACAATCAAGACCAGTCTTATATTGTCCACTTTTTAGTGTAGTGGCTAGCATTCTTAGCTGTTACTTTAGAGACCCGGGTTTGAGTCCTGGCTCTGTCAAGAAATTTAATTCTGGGCTGAGGGTTCATACGGGGTACAATCAGCCTTGTGAGGCAAAAAAATCAGAGCAGCTATGTTTAATTCATACCTCAGCCATTCTGCCAAACCCAACTGAACCTAACCTAACCTAACTTGAAAGTAAAAAGAAAAAAAAAACTGAGAGCAAAAAGTATAATCAGAAAGTAAGAGCAAATGTAAGAGCACATATAATAAACTTAGTTAAAACCTAACCTAACCTAACCTAAACTAACTTCACCTAACCTAACCTAACCCAACTTAACCTAACCTAACCTAACCTAACTTCAAAATGCAAGCAAAAAAAGTGAGAGCAAAAATTGTAATGAAAAAATTAAGAGCAAATGTAAGAACACAAATAATAAACTTAGTTATAACCTACCCAAACCTAACCTAACCAAGCATTTCCTCACCTAATTTCACCTAACCTAACTTCAAAGTAAGTGCAAATATAAGAGCAAAAAGTGACAGCAAAAAGTGACAGCAAATAGTGTGTGCAAGAAAGTAAGAGCAAATGAGAGAGCACAAATAATAAACTTAGTTATAACCTAACCTAACCTAACCCACAGAAACCTCATTTTAAGATTTTAGATTTTACATTTTAACATTTTACATTTTAACATTATAGATTTTTGATTTTTTCATTTTACTTTTTTAGATTTTACATTTTTGATTTTTTGTATTTCAGTTTTAGTTTTTTTAGATTTTACATTTTAAATTTAATATTTTTTGATTTTAGATTTTACAATTTCCATTTTCCGAAAAGAGTCACTTACCTAACCTCACCAAACCTAACTTTACCAAACCTAACTTAAGCTAATCCAAAGGGCTAATGCACATACACAAAGTATATAAGGACACATGCAACTCTCCTTATGCTAGTCTTATTGGCTACTGTACAACATGATCACTACCCCAACAGTTTTTTTTTTCATTTTGTTGTTTACTCATTTGTCAATTTTCCAATTTCCCATTTTCAGTTTTTTTAAATGTCAGTTTTAAGTTTTTTTAATTTCATAATATGGAAACATGGATTTTGCATTTTGTTTACACATTTGTCAATTTTCCAATTTCCCATTTTCAGTTTTTTTTAATGTCAATTTTAAGTTTTTAAATTTCATGATATGGAAACATGGATTTTGCATTTTGTTGTTTACACATTTGTCAATTTACCAAATTCCCATTTACAGTTTTTAAAATTTTAGTTCAATGTTTTTTCTATTTTGTCAATATGGAAACATAGATTTTCCAATTTGTGTGTTTTACATGTTAATTTTGCATTAGGAGTGGAGAGAGGTGGGTAGTAATTAAAAATGTACAAGCAGTGTCCATACAATATTTTTTATTTTAAATACATGTACACTATTTACACTTAAATACATTTTTATATATAGTCTATTTTTTGTTATAAATTGTACAGTTGTTTTTATTTTGTTTTCTATTTTATTTATTTTTGATTATGAATACTATTTATTTTATTTTTATAGTGCCATGGTTTTATTTACTAAATAGTTTTGTTTTATGTATTTGCTAGTTGCAGGCAGAAGATTTTGATATTCATAACTTAACTCTTTAAGCATGGTCAATGATTGAGTAATGACCATAGGCATGTGTACCTATACCATTAGCATCAATCACTCTTTTATCATCACCAGGACACAAAGCAATTTTGTTTAGCCTTATAGATGATATGTCATGTTGTTTAGAAGCGATAATGTTCATGGGTATTCTTTTTACATTGTTTTTCATGACACAATCCTTATAATCTTGAAAGCTTATACAATTTTTGACAACACCTCTGCTAATACCTTTAATCTTTTTGATTTCTTTACCATTTATGTCTAAAGCATACATTTTAGCTCTAAGTCCAACAAATGCTTTTATAATTTGTCCACAAGCCTCGTCTTTAAATTTCCCCAACGTTTTCTTGTTTGATGTAGAGTAACATATGTGATAAGTAGGATAATCTGATGTGTCCAGGTGTTCTAGGAAATCCAACTTGTCTTGATATACATCTGGGGTGTTAACCAAATAAATGAACGAGTCGGTATCCATATACATGAGTTTAAGATTGTTCATTCCATAATAGGGTAGCAGGACATCATAGTGGTGGGAATACATTAGAGTTTTTGAAATATCCAGTATACACATTCCAATATATATAGGCTTATTGAATACAATGTTACGTTTAGCCATGTGGAAAGCAGCTAGGTTGGGACCATAAATTGTTCTGTCGATGAATGTTGGTTTAGCTATTAGCTTTTCTGCCTTTTTGCTGTCAGTCACAAGACGTATGTCTATTCTTTTACGGATATTTTCCATTGTTTTCCCAAAAATGGCATTGTTGAATAATTTGTACAGATTTTTCTCAAAATCATTTCTGGCTTGTTTTCGAAGGTTGTTATTAAAATCAACGTATGCCTTTAACCAAGGTCTTTGTTTAAACTTTAACACACGATGAATTTTTATCAATTTTATTCCATGATCTAAAGCCTGTTTTAATGCCATGTAGTGAACAACATATCGCCTTCGATTTCCAAGATGAGGAATTAGTTTTTTCAGAGACGAATCCTTAGGTTGTGTACACTCTGGTAGGAAAGGTAAATCGTTGTGTAGATCATGAAGGTCAAATGGGTAATCAACATCAACGTCTAGAATGTATCCCACAGGATCGTCTTTCTTTAGTTTTTCTAGATCAACAGTATCTGGAGAAACCCACTGAAATCCACCATAAGGAAGGGAGTGGCACATAGCCCACCCGTATTGGTTGTTGGCATCATCATAGGTAATAAACTGCGATGGTTTCTCAGAATTATAGGTTTCCATGCATTTATTGTTAGCTTCAGCATACCGATGAGACACTTGGCATATGCCTCCACGTATTCCAGACTCGATTAGAAGAATCTGATCGTAATCCTGTAGCAATTCCAGTTCAATTCCTGTGTAAAGGAGCATTGCCTCAAAACTTAAACCAGGCGAAGTAAAAAAGTGTGCAGCATCCACTCGGTGTGTTTCTAGTGTTTTGTTTCTAAACGTTTCAAAGCTGTCTGCTAGAAGGAGTACATCTGAAGTTAGGTAGAGGTCACAATATTCCCCTAGAGTTTTAATGTTGAACTGATTCCACACATTTTTGGCATGTTCATAGTCTTCTTGACTAACATCTTCTTGACTTAATTTGTTAAAGAATGCCTCTTTTGGAGGTAAACACGTTTCACTTAACTTTTCCCAAGAGTCAATGTAGTCATAACAAAATACCCCTTTACGAGTCATGAGCATTGCATTTTCTTTTCCAAAGTACTTGTCTGTTTCAGGGTATGATGTTAAGTTGGAAACTAAGTTTTCCAAACTACTCGGCATTAACCGAAACGTGTCCACAAATCTAAGCTTAACATTTCCTACATATTTGGTAAAGGAAATGTACTTTTCTTTGGAGTTAGCGATAACATCCACTCTCTCAGTAGTACATCCCAATTGCTTTACAATGAAATTTGCGTCGTAGCCACTCATATTATGTAGAAACACAGGAACGGGGATACGTGTTTTACACCTCAAATTACAGTTATTGTGAGCACTTCCACGGTATTCCCCTGTAATATGGCAGTGGTCTCGAACTTTCCAGTCCTGTTGGGTAAATGGTTTTAGACACAAATAACAGGTTTCAGAACATTGGAACTCTACTTCTTGATCCTCAGTTAAAGCCTTCGGAACATTTAAGCTGTAAAGGCGATCGATTTCATTAGCTATTGAAATCAAACAGTCCATAAACTTTTCTGCAGCGTCAGGTCCACGATAAATAAGAGGTCGGCTTGGAAGGTTTGTCTTTATGTGTTCCACAGCAGGTGAGAGTTTAACGTATATACCAAAGCTCATAGGAACATGACTCTGGTATGGCACTGTATAACTTGCTTCAGGATTGGGTAGACATGTTTGATAGGGTAACAGTATACTTTCAAAATCAGCATAGATAACGTAAGGTATTCTCAGCATTTTTTCCACGTTTAAAAATTTAACAATGGAGTTTTTAATAGGCATTTCAACCCTAGCAATGTCATGCTGGACACACAAAGCTCTATGTTCTTTCAATTTTTCCATTCCTTGTTGTCCATATCGATTATCAAAGTGTGTAAAACACCGTTTACACGTATATATCTTATGTTCATAGCGGGTAATCTGATGTCTTACTAGTTTATCAAAATCTTTGATAAAGACGTAGTGGTTCTGAGCGGATGATGAACTTAACAGGAGGAGGTCGCGATGGTCTTGCAGCTCTTGATCCACAATCTTTAGAGGAAACACTTTGTTGTCTTTTTCCAGTCCAAATACATTAATGGATATATCGTTGGCTTTTTCAAATTTGGGAATGTCAGCTAGTAATGTAGGAAATGATATTACAGAAAAATCATACTTGTTGTCCAGGTCCTTGTATTTACTAACGCGTTCAGCTTTCGTTTTAACCAGTTTTGCTAAAATGGCATACATAAAACACTTTTCATCCTTTAAGTTTTGAGGATTAATGCAGGCTTTTCTTGCTTGTATAGCTGCTGGTAATGGAATATATGTGCTGCCACGCAAGGGATTATACTTATTTATTTTCAATCGTACTCCTTCCACTGCTAACAAAGCCCAATTACTGCCTTTTAGCTCAGATTCCTCCATTTCCGTAGTTAACTTTGTAAATTGTGTTTCCAAGAAACTACTTAAGTCCGTTTCCAAAAATAGGGCCTGATTTCGTGTTTTAAAAGCACGATCTGTAATTTCATTGGTAGATGTATGAATGAATCTACATTCAGCCACAAGATTAACTTTGATCGACTTGTGCATTGCTAGTTCTTTCTCCATAGCTTGTATTATTTGCTGTTTGGACTCTTTAAGGTATGAATTTAAATCCCTACACGTATCACAGCGTATGAAATAGGATTTAAGTCGACCTTCAAAAGATGTCTCATATTCAATAAGTCCAATTTTGTCAGGGACCAGTGACAGTAGGTAATGTTTTGTAGGCTCCGCTTTTTGTCTTTTAGCTGCCGACACAACATTACAACATTCTTCATGACGACGTCCATTGTAGGCATTGTTGAATGTACTACCACAGGTCTTGCACTCATGAAATTCACCACACGATACTTCATGTCGCTTCCTATGATAGTCTCGAAGAAAAGTCTTTCCACACTCTTTACACATATAGCTAGGAATGGCTTCTTCCATTATGATTGTTGATTTCTGCAAACAGCTGCTTACTGCGTATCACAGGGCTAGAGGTTGGTCAGTGAGACGGTCTTTCACGATGTGAACACCGTGAGAGGTAGTAGTCAACTGGTGATATTCTTGTGAAGGGTCCTCTAATATACCCCTAGTCTAGACCAACAGCTCTTTACAGCGTATGACAAGGCTGTATACTGGACAGTGAGACGGTCTTTCACGATGTGAACACTGTAACGAGTAGTAGTCAACTGATTATATACTTGCTAAGGGTTCTCTAATATACAATAGTCAAGACCAACAGCTACTTACTGAGTAGTACAAGGCTGTACAATAGTTGTTTTGACAGTCTTTCACGATGTGGTCACTGTGAATGGTGGTAGTCAACTGATGATTTTCTTGATAAGGGTCCTCTAATGTACCCCTGGTTAAGGGTAACAGCTGCTCACTGCTTATGACAAAGCTAAAGACTGGTTGCTTCAACGGTCTTTCACAATGTAAACACTGTGACAGGTAGTAGTCAACTGAAAATATTCTTATGGCCTACTCAAGGTTATCAAGTACTTACTGCATATCAAAAGGCTGTACACTCATGTGTGTTAGGCACTCTTTCTTGCTAAGGACCCCAATATTCCCTAGACAAGGCTATACATGTTAGTTCTAAACACTTAGTGATTAATTGTATATTCAATTTTTGTACAAAACTTATACAAGCCCGTTTTTATGAGGTAAAACTTTGTTAAATAGCTGCATGCGACACGCAAAGTATGTTGCCGCTATCTAGCGGTGACTATGAGAACTACTTGAATGACCAGCATGTTACCTAGCGCTCCATTTCAACACTCGCTCACTGAACGACCAGCATGCTATCTAGCGGTCGATAGCAATACTCCTCAACTACCAGACTGCTATCTATCGGTCAATATGACAACTCACTCAACTACCAAACATGCTACATGGCTTTTTTGGTCAGTTTTTTGTTGGCTTTTTTTGGTCAGTTTCTGTTGGCTTATGTTGGCTTTTGTTGGCTTTTGTTGGCTTTTGTAGGCTTTTTTGTTGGCTTTTGTTGGCTTTTGTATTAGCTCTTTCATATTTGCTCTTGCTTGTGGGGGCTTATTATTTGGTCTTGGAAAGTATGTCAGTCCTTTTTTATGGCTGCAAAATGCTTACAGCCATGTTCGTAAGCAGCAACAACAACAACAACACACAAAATTCCAAAAAAAATCGAAAGTACTCTAAGTTTTATCAATGACTCTCAACTCTTACACTTACCTCTATCCCATGCATAGTCAAAAATTAGTGTATTTTTCAAATTTTTCAAAAAATATTTGGAAAGTAGGCTATATCATTAAACTAAAAATCCTGAAAAGACATATGTTAACTCCAACACCTACTTCTATACCACTCTCAGTCCAAAAATAGTGTATTTTTCAAATTTTCCAAAACATATTTCCAAAATGGGTTATATTTCCGAAATTAAAAAGTTAACAAAAATGTTTGTTTGACATAAATGAATGGCCTTTGTCTCCTCTACCACTGTACCAAGTCCCAGGTCTCCAGGACAAAAAAATAAAATTTTTAAAAAGGGTTTTATTTCCTAAATTAGGAATTTTACAAACACATTTTTCTGACGTAAATCAATGGTCATTACCCCCTCTACCCCCCACACTAAGTCACATGTCTCTAGGACAACAAAAATAAAATTTTGAAAATGGGCTTATATTTCCAAAATTAGAAATTTTACAAAAACGTTTGTCTGACGTAAATCAATGGTCTTTACCCCCTATATCCCCATACCAAGTCTCAGGTCTCTAGGTCAACAAAAATAAAATTTTGAAAATAGGCCATATTTCCAAAATTAGGAATTCTACAAAAAAGTTTGTTTGACGTAAATCAATGGTCTTTACCCCCTCTATTCCAACACCAAGTCTCAGGTCTCTAGGTCAACAAAAATAAAATTTGGAGAAAATGGTCACTATTTTGGAAACTAGGAATTCTACAAAAATGTTTGTATAACATAAATGAAAGGTCTCTAACTCCTCTACCTGTAAACCAAGTTCCAGGTCTGTATGACAAAAATGAAAATAGTTCAACTGGGAAAGTAGGCGATTTTTCATAAAACCAAACATTCTAAAAAGTGTTCTATGGGCTTAAAAAAATGGCCTCAATGTCTTTTATTTTCTATAATAAAACTTGTTTATTTTTTATGTTTTTTTGAAAAAAGTTCAATTTTGATTTTTTTATATTTTGGAAACTAGGAACTCTACAAAAAAGTTTCTGCTTAGTAGTGCTTAGTAGTGGGTCGAGGAGGGTTCTAGAGTGCGTTGGAATCGGCCTCACCCCCCTACTGTTATTTTTTGTCCTAGCGACTTGAAATTTATTTTGGGGGTAGATGGGGTCAGGGCCAGTCATTTATGTCAAACAAACTTTTTTGTAGAGTTCGTAGTTTCCAAAATATAAAAAAAATCAAAATTGAACTTTTTTCAAAAAAACATAAAAAGTAAACAAGTTTTATTATAGAAAATAAAAGACATTGAGGCCATTTTTTAAGCCCATAGAACACTTTTTAGAATGTTTGGTTTTATGAAAAATCGCCTACTTTCCCAGTTGAACTATTTTCATTTTTTGTCATACAGACCTGGAACTTGGTTTACAGGTAGAGGAGTTAGAGACCTTTCATTTATGTTATACAAACATTTTTGTAGAATTCCTAGTTTCCAAAATAGTGACCAAATTTTATTTTTGTTGACCTAGAGACCTGAGACTTGGTGTTGGAATAGAGGGGGTAAAGACCATTGATTTACGTCAAACAAACTTTTTTGTAGAATTCCTAATTTTGGAAATATGGCCTATTTTCAAAATTTTATTTTTGTTGACCTAGAGACCTGAGACTTGGTATGAGGATATAGGGGGTAAAGACCATTGATTTACGTCAGACAAACGTTTTTGTAAAATTCCTAATTTTGGAAATATAAGCCCATTTTCAAAATTTTATTTTTGTTGTCCTAGAGACATGTGACTTAGTGTGGGGGGTAGAGGGGGTAATGACCATTGATTTACGTCAGAAAAATGTGTTTGTAAAATTCCTAATTTAGGAAATAAAACCCTTTTTAAAAATTTTATTTTTTTGTCCTGGAGACCTGGGACTTGGTACAGTGGTAGAGGAGACAAAGGCCATTCATTTATGTCAAACAAACATTTTTGTTAACTTTTTAATTTCGGAAATATAACCCATTTTGGAAATATGTTTTGGAAAATTTGAAAAATACACTATTTTTGGACTGAGAGTGGTATAGAAGTAGGTGTTGGAGTTAACATATGTCTTTTCAGGATTTTTAGTTTAATGATATAGCCTACTTTCCAAATATTTTTTGAAAAATTTGAAAAATACACTAATTTTTGACTATGCATGGGATAGAGGTAAGTGTAAGAGTTGAGAGTCATTGATAAAACTTAGAGTACTTTCGATTTTTTTTGGAATTTTGTGTGTTGTTGTTGTTGTTGCTGCTTACGAACATGGCTGTAAGCATTTTGCAGCCATAAAAAAGGACTGACATACTTTCCAAGACCAAATAATAAGCCCCCACAAGCAAGAGCAAATATGAAAGAGCTAATACAAAAGCCAACAAAAGCCAACAAAAAAGCCTACAAAAGCCAACAAAAGCCAACAAAAGCCAATAAAAGCCAACATAAGCCAACAGAAACTGACCAAAAAAAGCCAACAAAAAACTGACCAAAAAAGCCATGTAGCATGTTTGGTAGTTGAGTGAGTTGTCATATTGACCGATAGATAGCAGTCTGGTAGTTGAGGAGTATTGCTATCGACCGCTAGATAGCATGCTGGTCGTTCAGTGAGCGAGTGTTGAAATGGAGCGCTAGGTAGCATGCTGGTCATTCAAGTAGTTCTCATAGTCACCGCTAGATAGCGGCAACATACTTTGCGTGTCGCATGCAGCTATTTAACAAAGTTTTACCTCATAAAAACGGGCTTGTATAAGTTTTGTACAAAAATTGAATATACAATTAATCACTAAGTGTTTAGAACTAACATGTATAGCCTTGTCTAGGGAATATTGGGGTCCTTAGCAAGAAAGAGTGCCTAACACACATGAGTGTACAGCCTTTTGATATGCAGTAAGTACTTGATAACCTTGAGTAGGCCATAAGAATATTTTCAGTTGACTACTACCTGTCACAGTGTTTACATTGTGAAAGACCGTTGAAGCAACCAGTCTTTAGCTTTGTCATAAGCAGTGAGCAGCTGTTACCCTTAACCAGGGGTACATTAGAGGACCCTTATCAAGAAAATCATCAGTTGACTACCACCATTCACAGTGACCACATCGTGAAAGACTGTCAAAACAACTATTGTACAGCCTTGTACTACTCAGTAAGTAGCTGTTGGTCTTGACTATTGTATATTAGAGAACCCTTAGCAAGTATATAATCAGTTGACTACTACTCGTTACAGTGTTCACATCGTGAAAGACCGTCTCACTGTCCAGTATACAGCCTTGTCATACGCTGTAAAGAGCTGTTGGTCTAGACTAGGGGTATATTAGAGGACCCTTCACAAGAATATCACCAGTTGACTACTACCTCTCACGGTGTTCACATCGTGAAAGACCGTCTCACTGACCAACCTCTAGCCCTGTGATACGCAGTAAGCAGCTGTTTGCAGAAATCAACAATCATAATGGAAGAAGCCATTCCTAGCTATATGTGTAAAGAGTGTGGAAAGACTTTTCTTCGAGACTATCATAGGAAGCGACATGAAGTATCGTGTGGTGAATTTCATGAGTGCAAGACCTGTGGTAGTACATTCAACAATGCCTACAATGGACGTCGTCATGAAGAATGTTGTAATGTTGTGTCGGCAGCTAAAAGACAAAAAGCGGAGCCTACAAAACATTACCTACTGTCACTGGTCCCTGACAAAATTGGACTTATTGAATATGAGACATCTTTTGAAGGTCGACTTAAATCCTATTTCATACGCTGTGATACGTGTAGGGATTTAAATTCATACCTTAAAGAGTCCAAACAGCAAATAATACAAGCTATGGAGAAAGAACTAGCAATGCACAAGTCGATCAAAGTTAATCTTGTGGCTGAATGTAGATTCATTCATACATCTACCAATGAAATTACAGATCGTGCTTTTAAAACACGAAATCAGGCCCTATTTTTGGAAACGGACTTAAGTAGTTTCTTGGAAACACAATTTACAAAGTTAACTACGGAAATGGAGGAATCTGAGCTAAAAGGCAGTAATTGGGCTTTGTTAGCAGTGGAAGGAGTACGATTGAAAATAAATAAGTATAATCCCTTGCGTGGCAGCACATATATTCCATTACCAGCAGCTATACAAGCAAGAAAAGCCTGCATTAATCCTCAAAACTTAAAGGATGAAAAGTGTTTTATGTATGCCATTTTAGCAAAACTGGTTAAAACGAAAGCTGAACGCGTTAGTAAATACAAGGACCTGGACAACAAGTATGATTTTTCTGTAATATCATTTCCTACATTACTAGCTGACATTCCCAAATTTGAAAAAGCCAACGATATATCCATTAATGTATTTGGACTGGAAAAAGACAACAAAGTGTTTCCTCTAAAGATTGTGGATCAAGAGCTGCAAGACCATCGCGACCTCCTCCTGTTAAGTTCATCATCCGCTCAGAACCACTACGTCTTTATCAAAGATTTTGATAAACTAGTAAGACATCAGATTACCCGCTATGAACATAAGATATATACGTGTAAACGGTGTTTTACACACTTTGATAATCGATATGGACAACAAGGAATGGAAAAATTGAAAGAACATAGAGCTTTGTGTGTCCAGCATGACATTGCTAGGGTTGAAATGCCTATTAAAAACTCCATTGTTAAATTTTTAAACGTGGAAAAAATGCTGAGAATACCTTACGTTATCTATGCTGATTTTGAAAGTATACTGTTACCCTATCAAACATGTCTACCCAATCCTGAAGCAAGTTATACAGTGCCATACCAGAGTCATGTTCCTATGAGCTTTGGTATATACGTTAAACTCTCACCTGCTGTGGAACACATAAAGACAAACCTTCCAAGCCGACCTCTTATTTATCGTGGACCTGACGCTGCAGAAAAGTTTATGGACTGTTTGATTTCAATAGCTAATGAAATCGATCGCCTTTACAGCTTAAATGTTCCGAAGGCTTTAACTGAGGATCAAGAAGTAGAGTTCCAATGTTCTGAAACCTGTTATTTGTGTCAAAAACCATTTACCCAACAGGACTGGAAAGTTCGAGACCACTGCCATATTACAGGGGAATACCGTGGAAGTGCTCACAATAACTGTAATTTGAGGTGTAAAACACGTAACCCCGTTCCTGTGTTTCTACATAATATGAGTGGCTACGACGCAAATTTCATTGTAAAGCAATTGGGATGTACTACTGAGAGAGTGGATGTTATCGCTAACTCCAAAGAAAAGTACATTTCCTTTACCAAATATGTAGGAAATGTTAAGCTTAGATTTGTGGACACGTTTCGGTTAATGCCGAGTAGTTTGGAAAACTTAGTTTCCAACTTAACATCATACCCTGAAACAGACAAGTACTTTGGAAAAGAAAATGCAATGCTCATGACTCGTAAAGGGGTATTTTGTTATGACTACATTGACTCTTGGGAAAAGTTAAGTGAAACGTGTTTACCTCCAAAAGAGGCATTCTTTAACAAATTAAGTCAAGAAGATGTTAGTCAAGAAGACTATGAACATGCCAAAAATGTGTGGAATCAGTTCAACATTAAAACTCTAGGGGAATATTGTGACCTCTACCTAACTTCAGATGTACTCCTTCTAGCAGACAGCTTTGAAACGTTTAGAAACAAAACACTAGAAACACACCGAGTGGATGCTGCACACTTTTTTACTTCGCCTGGTTTAAGTTTTGAGGCAATGCTCCTTTACACAGGAATTGAACTGGAATTGCTACAGGATTACGATCAGATTCTTCTAATCGAGTCTGGAATACGTGGAGGCATATGCCAAGTGTCTCATCGGTATGCTGAAGCTAACAATAAATGCATGGAAACCTATAATTCTGAGAAACCATCGCAGTTTATTACCTATGATGATGCCAACAACCAATACGGGTGGGCTATGTGCCACTCCCTTCCTTATGGTGGATTTCAGTGGGTTTCTCCAGATACTGTTGATCTAGAAAAACTAAAGAAAGACGATCCTGTGGGATACATTCTAGACGTTGATGTTGATTACCCATTTGACCTTCATGATCTACACAACGATTTACCTTTCCTACCAGAGTGTACACAACCTAAGGATTCGTCTCTGAAAAAACTAATTCCTCATCTTGGAAATCGAAGGCGATATGTTGTTCACTACATGGCATTAAAACAGGCTTTAGATCATGGAATAAAATTGATAAAAATTCATCGTGTGTTAAAGTTTAAACAAAGACCTTGGTTAAAGGCATACGTTGATTTTAATAACAACCTTCGAAAACAAGCCAGAAATGATTTTGAGAAAAATCTGTACAAATTATTCAACAATGCCATTTTTGGGAAAACAATGGAAAATATCCGTAAAAGAATAGGCATACGTCTTGTGACTGACAGCAAAAAGGCAGAAAAGCTAATAGCTAAACCAACATTCATCGACAGAACAATTTATGGTCCCAACCTAGCTGCTTTCCACATGGCTAAACGTAACATTGTATTCAATAAGCCTATATATATTGGAATGTGTATACTGGATATTTCAAAAACTCTAATGTATTCCCACCACTATGATGTCCTGCTACCCTATTATGGAATGAACAATCTTAAACTCATGTATATGGATACCGACTCGTTCATTTATTTGGTTAACACCCCAGATGTATATCAAGACAAGTTGGATTTCCTAGAACACCTGGACACATCAGATTATCCTACTTATCACATATGTTACTCTACATCAAACAAGAAAACGTTGGGGAAATTTAAAGACGAGGCTTGTGGACAAATTATAAAAGCATTTGTTGGACTTAGAGCTAAAATGTATGCTTTAGACATAAATGGTAAAGAAATCAAAAAGATTAAAGGTATTAGCAGAGGTGTTGTCAAAAATTGTATAAGCTTTCACGATTATAAGGATTGTGTCATGAAAAACAATGTAAAAAGAATACCCATGAACATTATCGCTTCTAAACAACATGACATATCATCTATAAGGCTAAACAAAATTGCTTTGTGTCCTGGTGATGATAAAAGAGTGATTGATGCTAATGGTATAGGTACACATGCCTATGGTCATTACTCAATCATTGACCATGCTTAAAGAGTTAAGTTATGAATATCAAAATCTTCTGCCTGCAACTAGCAAATACATAAAACAAAACTATTTAGTAAATAAAACCATGGCACTATAAAAATAAAATAAATAGTATTCATAATCAAAAATAAATAAAATAGAAAACAAAATAAAAACAACTGTACAATTTATAACAAAAAATAGACTATATATAAAAATGTATTTAAGTGTAAATAGTGTACATGTATTTAAAATAAAAAATATTGTATGGACACTGCATGTACATTTTTAATTACTACCCACCTCTCTCCACTCCTAATGCAAAATTAACATGTAAAACACACAAATTGGAAAATCTGTGTTTCCATATTGACAAAATAGAAAAAACATTGAACTAAAATTTTAAAAACTGTAAATGGGAATTTGGTAAATTGACAAATGTGTAAACAACAAAATGCAAAATCCATGTTTCCATATCATGAAATTTAAAAACTTAAAATTGACATTAAAAAAAACTGAAAATGGGAAATTGGAAAATTGACAAATGTGTAAACAAAATGCAAAATCCATGTTTCCATATTATGAAATTAAAAAAACTTAAAACTGACATTTAAAAAAACTGAAAATGGGAAATTGGAAAATTGACAAATGAGTAAACAACAAAATGAAAAAAAAAACGGTTGGGGTAGTGATCATGTTGTACAGTAGCCAATAAGACTAGCATAAGGAGAGTTGCATGTGTCCTTATATACTTTGTGTATGTGCATTAGCCCTTTGGATTAGCTTAAGTTAGGTTTGGTAAAGTTAGGTTTGGTGAGGTTAGGTAAGTGACTCTTTTCGGAAAATGGAAACTGTAAAATCTAAAATCAAAAAATATTAAATTTAAAATGTAAAATCTAAAAAAACTAAAACTGAAATACAAAAAATCAAAAATGTAAAATCTAAAAAAGTAAAATGAAAAAATCAAAAATCTATAATGTTAAAATGTAAAATGTTAAAATGTAAAATCTAAAATCTTAAAATGAGGTTTCTGTGGGTTAGGTTAGGTTAGGTTAGGTTATAACTAAGTTTATTATTTGTGCTCTCTCATTTGCTCTTACTTTCTTGCACACACTATTTGCTGTCACTTTTTGCTGTCACTTTTTGCTCTTATATTTGCACTTACTTTGAAGTTAGGTTAGGTGAAATTAGGTGAGGAAATGCTTGGTTAGGTTAGGTTTGGGTAGGTTATAACTAAGTTTATTATTTGTGTTCTTACATTTGCTCTTAATTTTTTCATTACAATTTTTGCTCTCACTTTTTTTGCTTGCATTTTGAAGTTAGGTTAGGTTAGGTTAGGTTAAGTTGGGTTAGGTTAGGTTAGGTGAAGTTAGTTTAGGTTAGGTTAGGTTTTAACTAAGTTTATTATATGTGCTCTTACATTTGCTCTTACTTTCTGATTATACTTTTTGCTCTCAGTTTTTTTTTTCTTTTTACTTTCAAGTTAGGTTAGGTTAGGTTAGGTTCAGTTGGGTTTGGCAGAATGGCTGAGGTATGAATTAAACATAGCTGCTCTGATTTTTTTGCCTCACAAGGCTGATTGTACCCCGTATGAACCCTCAGCCCAGAATTAAATTTCTTGACAGAGCCAGGACTCAAACCCGGGTCTCTAAAGTAACAGCTAAGAATGCTAGCCACTACACTAAAAAGTGGACAATATAAGACTGGTCTTGATTGTACGTGATCAATGCATGATTACCTAATAATAATAATAATAATAATAATAATAATAAAT
Organism: Meconema thalassinum; assembly: GCA_946902985.2. NCBI lineage: Eukaryota > Metazoa > Arthropoda > Insecta > Orthoptera > Tettigoniidae > Meconema > Meconema thalassinum. The sequence continues at coordinate 1,265,052,165 of OX336388.2, forward strand.
ATTCCATTTAGCAACGTTACACTGTCAACCTCTCTCTGTGACGTCATGCAATGTCTCAGGGCGTGGCAGCCATATTGCCCATTAGCCCCTGACCCAGCTATGACTGACCTCTCCATAAGAATAACACAGGGCAGTTGCGCGCGGCGGCCATATTGCCCATTAGCCCCTGTCCCAGAACCGCTCTTTTATTCCTACTGTAATAGAAGAGACAAAATGCAAAATATGCACATACAGTACATACAAAATGTGGAAAATCCCTAACCAGCATTCATGCATTCTTTCATTTTCCCTAAAACTGTTTTGCCTTTCAACGTCCAGTATATGTCTGCAGGCCTCTGTTCGCCAACAAATCGCCCACATGATCCCCAATAAGCAGTTAGCACTGCGGCCTACTCTGCTTCTAAATCTCAAGATCGCGGGTTCAAACGCGGCCGAAATCGTCGGATTTTTTAAGAGCGTTTAAAATCCCTCAGTATGCCTTCCTTCGGAGGGGAAGTAAAGCCGGCGATCCCATGTCATAGATTGATGGCATGTTAAAGAACCTTCCACTAATTACACCTGTGTGAAGCTAAATTATATATAGGTTAAACGTTCGACAAACGCTCTTAGGTTCCGACGTTCGTCACCAGGAGCCGACTGCGGTGGCATCTGGTAATCAAGCTCGGAACTAGTAGTCGTTGACGGTGGCGTTTGGCGGCAAAAGTAGGAACTATTTGAAAATTCAATGTTTGCAGTCCTCACTTGAATTGAGAACAGATAACACACACTAATACAGTCATCACAAATTAACACCGGTTATCGGACAGATTCTACACACACCCAAAGTACACGGGGCTACATGACCACGTTGTCGCAGCCCCTAAACTGAGGAACCAACCAACCTTCTAAATCTCCCACCTTCAAATAGTTAAACACTGAATCTAACCATCGCCTTCTATATCTACCTCTCCTTCAACTTACCCTGTATAGAAGAGTTCTTAACAATCCAGGTGACCTCTCCTCCCCCACTCTCTTCAATCACATAACCCCACCATCTGGGTCTGTTTATACGAGCAGCTTCATGTAACGTGTTCAGTTCTAACTTATTAGCCTTTATCTCTCCATTACAAGTACCTTCTTGCCATTGCTCCCATCTATTTGTCCCAGCAATCATTCGTGCTACCGTCATATCAGTTACTTCCAGCTTATATATCAGATATCCTGAATCCATCCAGCTCTCACGCCCATACATCAAGGTCGATCTAAATGCTAAGCGATATAGAGATTATTTCCTCGCTACACTAACTTCTTACAGAATACAGCAGATCGCAACTAAGAACTCACGGCATTGGTTTTTGACTCTATCTCTTCCACTATACTACCATCCTGAGAGAACACACACGGTACTTAAAATGGTCACACTCCTTCAATTTAGTTCACCTACTTGGCATCCTATTTCCTTGTGCTTTTTCCCTATCGATATCACCTTAGTTTTTTGAAATGTTCCTTTTCATACCATATTTCCTACATTTCTGTTGACATCTAACATATTAGCTTGTAGCTCTCGACAGAGTCTGTTATTAGAACCAGGTCATCAGCGTAGGCCAGACTGCTTACCTGGCTTCCACCTAACTGAATCCCACCTAGTCTGTTATGCCCTTAAGCAAATGGACCATATATATAAAAACAGTAGCGGTGAAAGATTACAGCCTTGTCTAATTCCTGTAACAACTTTAAACCAAGAACTCATCCTACTATCAACTCTCACAGCAGCCTGATTACCAACATAAATACTTTTGAATGTCTGTAGCAACCTTCCCTCGATACGACAATCCCTCAATGCTCAGCATCTTTTTCCTTGGTATTCTATGGGACGTGTTTTCTAGATCTACAAAACAAGTCCGCCTCGTGGCGCAGTGACTAGCAATCTTGGCTGTCACCCCTGAGGTCCAGGTTCGATTCCCGGCTCTGCCAAGTAATTTAATTCAGGTCTGCGGACTGAAACGCGGTGCACTCAGCCTAGTGAGGCAAAATTGAGTAAAGGTGGGTTCCATTCCCACCTCAGCCATCCAGGAAGTAGTTTTCCGTGGTTTCCCACGTCTACTCCAGGCAAATGCTAGTATGGTTCCTAACTTACGCCCACGGCCGCCTTTTTCCAAATCATCAACTTAATTACAAATAAACACACTAATACAGTCATCACAGGTTATCAGACAAATTCTACACACACTCTAGTACACGGGGCTGACTGAGCACGAAATCCAAGCCCCTCAATTGAAACAACAACTACTCTGAAAAACACAAGCACAACTGCCTATTCCCCACATAGTATTTCTCAATAACATGGCGCATTACCTACTGAACATCCTCGTTGTTGTTTAGGTTGAGGGGCTTGGGCATCATGGTCATTTAACCCCGTGTACCTGGGTATGTGTGTTTCATTGGGAAGGAGACGGCCGTGGCCTTAAGTTAGGAACCATCCTGACATTTGACTAGTGAGAAACCGCGGAAAACCATTTCAAAGCTACATACATAAAATCTGCTAACAATTTTTGAACAAGCCCTAACCAGCAAAACTATCAGTATATAAATATCAGCACGGAGACACATTAACAACATTGACCTCACCCCATTTTATACGTAGCGGCTAGCGTTCTTGGCAGTCACCCCCGGAGGTCCAGATTCGATTCCCGCTCTGCCAAGAAGTTTTAATTCTGGTGTGAGTGATGGAACGGGGTACACCCTAACTGTGAAGAGGAGGGTTCGATTCCTCAACCATCTGGAAGTGGTTTTCCGTGGTCTCCCACTTATACTCCATGCAATTGACGGGATGGTATCTCAATTGAGGCCAGGGCCGCCGACTTAACAACCCCCACCTGAATTACAAATACATACCCTAATACAGCCATCACAATAGCACAGATTAAGAGACAAACTATCAACACTCCCAAGTACAGGGGGCTAAATGACCACGATGTTCAAGCCCCTCAAACGAAGCAACACAACAACAACAACAAAATGCAACGGTTTAGTATACATGGATATAAGTTAATTGTCATCATCACGGTCGTGTAAATACAATTCTTTTAAGTTAGTTGGTTATATTTTCACATATCTGCCAACGAACCTCCACCACACCCCTGACCCAAAAAGACGTCATAACCACATACCATTTTCAATATTTGCAGTTAGCCCCTCTACGGCTTTGTCCAATCGAATTGGTGTTGTGGCTTTATTGATGGCTATTGCTTGAATACTTAATTTTGGAAGTTCTTACACTGTGTTTTTGTTTGAGTCTTCAGTCTTTTGACTGGTTTGATGCAGCTTTCCATGCCTCCCTGTCCTGGGCTAATCGTCTCATCTCTACATAACTACCACACCATACATCCGAGGCAATCTGTTTAATATATTATAACCTTCGTCTACCCCTACAGTTCTTGTCGTCGACCCTTCCTTCCATATCTAAGCTTGCTATTCCTGGGTGTCTTAGTATGTGTCCTACCAACCTCTCTCTTATCTTAATTAACAGTCGCCAGAAACATCTCTCCTCTCCCACTCGTTGTAATACCTCTTCATTTGTTACCCTAGCTACCCATCTGATCTTCATCATTCTCCTAAACACCACATTTCAAACGCTTCAATTCTCCTCTTTTCTGCTGCACCAATCGTCAAGTTTCACTACCATAGAGTGCCACGCTCCTTACACTGTACGGTACTTATAATATGAAAAATAAACTATTCCATGTTTATACTAGGCATAGATAAAGAAGTATGAACAGTAACCTGGAAAGAGCAATTTCTGGAATACTGAACTCCTAAAATGCTACGTGATGGGTATTCAATGCGAAGTTACTTGAGAATTAGGGGCAGATGACCTCGATGCTCCACCCTAATAACAATCATCACCGCCTTCCTTGAGGACAAACTTCTGCATGTTATTACAAAGTGTCAAAATGCAATTGCTAAAAAAGAAACGGGACAATTAACAGTGGCTTACTAGCAACAGTGATGGCAACAACTACCCGAGCAAATAAAAAAAAGAGCTTATTGGATTAGAAAGAAGCTCGAATAAAAATAATGCATAGTTTTGGAAGATTTGTGTATTTTCAATTTTAACCACATATATCAAATTCGTCAAACAGGCTTGTTTTATTCTTGCCATAGCATTCGGTCTAACCATGACACTTCACGTGTTTTCTTTAATCGGGTTACGATAACGCATTCAACGCTTGATTTTCTATTCAATAAATCATCTTCATGGACCCAGCGACCAACTTCCAGTTTAATAACTTAAGGTGATGGGTCTTATCACCCTGGGGTCTGTCATGGCATGTTATCTACTGGGTGGACGCCACCGTCCGTGTGTAACAGGATAACGACTTTCAACAGTTTTGACTAGCATATAGACCTACTTTTAATTTGATATAAGAGGTATTTATTTATTGCTAAATATATTCTGAAGTTAAGTTCCGATAATATTATCAGGTAGGTTGCACGTGGAAAGAAGAACTCAAGCTTGAGGCTTTCGTACGATTTTGATTGCTGTCGTATGAGTCAAAGTAGATATTTCCTTTCCGCTTACGTACCGGTACTAAGGGAATACATTCAAACATTTCGTCTAAAAAGTCATAACATCTACCTCAAGAAACCTGTATTACCTAAGATGTTAGGTACACAATGGCATATTGGAATATTGAATACTGACGACACAAATATTTCTGGAAGACTGGACTCCTAAAATGCTATGTTATGGGTATTCAATGCAAAGTTACTTGAGAATTAGGGGAAGATGACCTCGATGTTCCACCCTGATAATCACCACGACCACTTGTCATTTGACATGTTTTCTTAAATTAGGTTATGATTACGCTCTCAACGCTTGATTTAGCCATTCAATAAATCATCTTCACAGACTCAGTGACCATCTTCCAGTTTAATAACGAATTCAGTAACATGTTCTTCCGGTATTAAACTGAAAATATGTTTAAATGAAACGTAAATGCACGTTTATTTATTCTCCGATATGGAAAGGAAAGCTTTACTGAAAACACAGACGTAACATTACAACGCACTGAGAATTTTAAAAAAACCTAGTTAAACAGCCAGGATTACTGTAACATTCTTCACAGCCAATAGGTAAAGAACACTAGATACGATTCGGTTATCTTCTCTCCTTTTAATTTACACAAAAGCCACGAATAAAACTCTGTTCGAACGAGATACTCAAGATTTTAAAAACATGGTGACTGTTACAGAAAAAAATAATTGTATTCGTACAGAAGCTTCTATTGCGAGGCTTAATAAACTGCACTTTACACTGTCAATGCCCAATCATGGTGGAATGACACTACACGAGAAAAATAACCATAGACACAAGATAACAACTGCTGAAATAGTGAGCAATTTTTGTAATGATATACTGTACGCCTATTCCAAAGTTTTCACAAAAATTAAAACAGAAAATCCCATTACTCACACGGAACGTCCTTCGATACAAAGATGATAGCTTCATCACCAGTACAATCGTAATTTTTTCGGAGGGTATACGCTAATGTAGCTTCCTCTAAAATCCAAAACTGTAGAATTACTTCCACGTGTTCTCTGTCTTGGCCAATTCTCGTTTATTCCGTACCGCAACGGTATGAGGGCATCCGAAGCCTGGGAAGTAGCCTATGTAATTTTCCCACCTTTAATTGTCCTACAGTGTCCTTTCCCCAATACCCGTATTCTTCGAGAAGTCGGGATTATTACTCTTTCCTTCGTTAGCGATAGTATTAATGTTACAAAGGGCCTGGTAACCTCCATGTTATGCCCCTTAAGACAACAATCACCAACAACAAACTTCTCGTTTCATGACTGGAGAGCGCCTAAAAATTCCATTTATTGGATTTTAAGGAAATAAGGAAAGCAGCTAGTAGTTTTATGTAACCGTCAATCTCGCAATCATGAACCACGGGACCTCCCATTTTACGCAGAATCCGAACCACCAGATATGACATTTCACCTTGAATATCTCACATGCATAGACCGGAAATCGAACCCAACCAACATGCATTGATAGGTAAGCAGCTTTACCGTTGCACCATTACTCCCCCTTTATCGTATTTATACAATCACCAATGAAAATATAATACCAAAATCATATTATAAGTAAGAAAACAAAAGACGTCAAGATTTAAATTTATTTTTAAAATCAACCATAAACTAGAGAATATACATCTAATATTAGAGTAAACCAGAAGGCATGTGGTGAAAATCTGCGCATACCCTCCATAACAGCCCTGCATGATAGCACATTGACATAAGAACTTGGATCCACATGAAATACCACTTATTCATTACACATTTCATTAAAATGAAATTGTTCACATGGGAATGTTATTTCAGTTTCTCCTTCGCTCCCTGACCATGACAAACCGAGGGGTTAACCATGCATTTAATGAAAAATGTTAATAACCAATAAATTACGGAGATAAGTTCAAACTTTTGTAATGCTAGAATTTCTTATGGCAAGTCCATCATTTCGTAGGTATGAGAACTTGTTTATACATCATACTAGGGAGTAACAAATGGCAATGAACAGTATTCCAAATAAATTTGCAGTAGAAAAAGGTAAAAAAGCAAGAAAGTTTTCTAACCAACGAAATAGAATATAGGCTATATAATACATCCACAATCGCAGAAGTATGCTCAAAGACAGAAAATAATAATTCTTGAGATATGCTCAGTCACCAAGCGTAATGGAAACGGAATGTCGTAAGCAATATATTACTAAATTTAATTATTACAACAACTATTCTGGATCCAAAGGGGCGGGAATCATATGAAGAAATAATCGGTTCAACCACGCCTAAGAGTGGATGTAGGGCATCAAAATGGCGCGACATTCATCAAATTTCTTGCAGCCTCTTGAATATTTAACGAAGTATAAACGGTATCCGGGTATGTGATGAATTTGTGTACTATATTCTTCAGTATGTGTAAGTGCATTCTTGATGAGAAAGTGTCTGGACTAGAGGAGTGTCGCTGGGTGACAATCACTATTGATCAATAATTACAATTCTTTACGACATCAGAGGCAGACTTTCGCCACGTTAATTGCGGGTAGGGCACGACTTATAAGGCAACCAATCCGCTGATTGGACGATTTAAACTGGAGCACAGACCAGGGTGTGTGATGTGTAGGCGGACAAACAACCGCCTGCATTTAGGCCCAATTTGCAGACTTTTCAATATCACACAATTTAACTTACGAAATGACAATTTTATAAACCGTTCTAACATATAGCAATTGGTTTACGTAGTGGATATCGATGCACCAGAAAAAGTGGGTACATTTATCAAAGTCATAAAAAAATAGACACCAATTTTAATAATTCGATGTTGATTCTAAATTCGGTGCTTTTTCCGGTGTTTCTTTAACATGGAGAACAAGAGCATTTAAACGACAATATTTCACACAATAAGCTGAACATCCAGGAAGCCGCACGTCTTTCATATTAATTCCATCGTTAACAGGACCAACTTAATTAACGTTATATTGTATTAATAAGAACATCTATAATATTCTTGAATATTACCCTATAAACGCTATGGTGAGGTAGAATACATAGGAAACCGTTCTGATTCATTATAAGATACAGGAGTGACTACCAGCAGGAATATCCCCATATTCGAGTAAAATACAGGGACATGTTGCGATTTACGTTCGCTACAAGTTGCAAATAAAAATGTACTGTAATGCTCTTCTGAACAAGAGAGCAAGCCGTTTTAAAACTGAACTCGATATAATTAGTCGAGAACGAAGTACAGTATGTACACCAAAGTGCAACATGAAGATATTATACGGCATGTACTCAAATATAACATTACCGTGAAAAACGTACCGCGTTCAGAAAATGACACTGTTATTGTTAGAAAACATCTTAATTTTAATCCTGCTGTCAGTGAGTCATGCCTTGAGACGAATGAGCTTGTAAGGCATCTGAATTAAACCTCGTTCCTTCATACGTACACCAAACCAATGTCACAAAATACCTAAAACAAATAGTAAACTTGAAAATAAATTTATCGTTCAGCTAGCAGGAAAATTTTAAAACTTCTAATTTTTCGAATCTTCTAAATATGATCAAAGCTACGAACACTTAAACGCTACGCGATTTCTTAAACTATTGACTGTACACAAATTATACAGATGTAATCTAAGATCATGAAATGTATTCCACTAAGGCAACACACATTGTGAAAAAGAGGCATCATTATTGACCTCAACCCAAGAAATTAACAGAAACCTTCGCACTGTAATCTATAATCCACTGTTAACACTATAAATATGAGAGAGAACACTACCCTATATAATTGGCAACAAGAAATAGATTACTTCCATAATAATAATAAAAAATAATAATATCATATGGCCTCGGGTGCAAGCTTTGTAATTTGACACCCAGAGGGTAGCTTGCATGTCGAATTTCGTTGTTCCTTGAATCACTATGAAAGTCAAGGAGGTTAGATAATAGATATCTAAGCTCCTTGAACACTATAGCGCTTTCTAGTAGAGAAATGAGGAACTTTGTGTTGGCGGAAACTCCCGAGATTAATTTTGCCATTATGTACTCGGCCTACTGAATTCAAATGGGTTCTTTGACATGCCAACATCGTATGACATGCGTATCGTATTTTTGCCGCCTTTCAAAAATCACTTACCACGGCCAGGGGCGAACCTGCAATCTTGGGGTTAGTAGACCGACACGCTATCCACTCACCCACCGCGGCAAGCTATTACTTCCATAATAATGGATAACTAAGAATTAGTACACCATCGCAAGTTGAAAAGTACACTGGAGTTTCAATATCCCCACAACTAAAACAAACCCTAATGAAATGCATCGCCAACCCCTAAGAATAAAGGTTAATAATAAATAAAATATCTTCAAGTGCACACTGCGAGCATGATAATTGGAGAGTGCGCAGTATGCATGTCTACACACTTGAATTTCCTAGAATATTAAAATGCCTGCTATATGGAAGGTTGTCAAGTTTTGAAGCCATTCTTTCAGTGTTGCCCATACAAACTGTCAGTTGTAACTCTTCAGTCTCAACACGAATTTGTCCAAAGACTGGGCAGGGTACAATGTACATAATATATGATTAATAATAATAAGTAAATAACACCCCAACTGACGATATGGAAGGTTGGTAAAATGTATGGTTATTTTCGTTGTTCGGATATTCAACATACAAACAAATGCAAGCGGGCACCATCAATACCTCCCAAGCTGAAAAACAGAATAAACCTAACACTATACGATTATCCAAATACTCTATGCGTGTCCATTGTATACATCTTGTTACCTTTCCGTCGCGTTCCTCGTAAACGTTTGACTATTTGGCTGGGAAAATATACCGCAACCAAAGTGTGAGTTTTGTTCAATACCATTCTATAATGTACTTGGTTTCAGCTTTCATATGAGAACATGTTTCTTATTTCTTATTCTTTCGAATAAAAACGCGATTTAAGGCTTCGAAAGCATTATTTTCACAAGAATACCGTGATAATTTACCCTAATCTCTGGAAAGATAATATGGTTAGCTATAAACTCTGAAAGCACAAATTTGTAAAATGTCGTACGCTACCGAGTAGCATTCTGCCTCTCTATATTCTCATAGAAGCGAAGAGTAACTATTTTTTACTGATTCTATTTTGGATGGACTGGATAGATCAAGTTGCTATTTTATGCCCCGTGTTGAATGTTGAAAAAACAAAACAACCTTAACATACCGATAATACTTGTACTTTGCTAAATTACCACAATCCACAAATATTTACTAACTATTTGCCGCGCTCAACGATCGTCTACGTACCGGTGAAAGGTAATTTACCTATTTGTGGAACAGGAAGGAACTGTTCGCATTTTAAAGAAATTTTATTTTTCAATCAAAAGATCTACAGTAGTACTTCAGCATATTATAGTAGGCTACTTGCAAAGTGGTCGTTGTTCGGTTCGAGCACCTGGCAGTGATTGTTATAGCACAGAAGCTAGGCCGATAACTCTTATCTCAGTAATTGACTCGACTGGTCATTGCATGGCTGATGCAACAAAGTTCGAGGACGGGCGTGAATATTCGAAATGCTTCGGTTATTAGAAATGCTTCGGTTATTACTGATCTTCCACCCCCGCGCCATGTAAACAGACTGTGCGATACTTTCTGTTGATTTTCTCGCTGCTGTATAGCACATGCTGTTTTCTTTGACAGAGATTTAGATTTAATTATTTGCAGATAGGGATATAGTCCATTGTGATAAATTACAATAAACTATGGCTCATTAATCAGCCGATAATGAACACAATTCTACACTTAGGGATAAATAAATAAATACATAAATATACAAATAAATAAATTTTGCTAGACTAGACGCCAAAACACAAATTCACGAGAACCCAGATTCCCAACCACCAGGGCTTGATGAGGTCGAATTTGTAATCAAGGAGCTCAAGGATAATAAAGCACCAGGAGAAGATGGCATTTTGGCTGAAATGTGGAAGATTGGTGGAGAGATCGCTGCAGGAAAAATCCATCACCTTATAGAAGAAATATGGAAAACTGAACAGATTACAAAGGACTGGAAATGTTCGCTCATTCACCCTCTACATAAAAAAGGCACTCGAACAGACCCAAATAATCACCTATAAGATACTCTCTAAGATTTTGTTGAGCAGAATTGAAGAACAAGTTCATCACCACATTGGACAATACCAAGCTGGTTTCCGAAAAGGCAGATCATGCGTTGAGCATATTTTCAACTTGAAAAGTATTCTGCGAACAAGAGTTTTAAGGAGCCTGAACACTGTGGTCATCTTTGTCGACTTTCGAAAGGCATACGACTCGATTGACAGACAAGCTTTATTTAATACCTAAAAAGAGTTTGGAATTGACAAAAAATCGGGAGAAATCATTAAACAAATACTGACGGATACCATCTCGAAAGTAAAGTTCTTCGGGGAAATTTCAGATCCATTTGAAATTAGGACTGAGGTCAGACAGAGAGATGGATTATCTCCAATTCTCTTCAACATCGTCTTGGAAAAAGTAATGAAAACTTGGGAGGATGATTTGAATATGAGACGAATTGTAGGTATACACCTGGGGAGGGGAAAACAGAATCTTGAAGTCAAGTGTTTAGCTTTTGCTGATGACCTTGCTCTCTTAGCCAACAATCGAGAAGATGCTCGAAAGATGCTTGAGAGTCTTCATGAAATAGCTGGAAGAACAGGTCTTCAAATCTCCTATGAGAAAACGGAATATATGGAGTGCAGACATCAAAATGAGAAATATATGGAAGTAAATCATGGGAAGATTAAGAGGACAGAGAAGTTTAAGTACCTGGGGGAATGGATCCAATCCAACGGACTGGATAAGGAAGCTTTCAAAGGAAGAACCAGAAAACTGGACCTGGCCTACAAACTAACACAGAATAAATACAACAAACGAGCTTTATCATACAAGGCCAAAATCAGACACTACAAATCGGTAGTACAATCTGAAGGCGCTTCAGAGTGTCTTATTTTAAGTAAAAAAGGGAGAACTTCAAGTACTAGAAAGAAAGAAAGAAGGAAAGAAAGAAAGAAAGAAAGAAAGGAAGATTCTGAGAAAAATACTTGGACCAAAGAAGACTACTGATGGGACATGGAAGAAGAGGAAAAATGAAGAACTTTACAGGTGTACTGAAAAGATCACAGACGTAAAGAAGAAGCGAAGGCTAAAGTTCTACGGACATTTACTACGAATGGATGAAGGCAGGCTGACCAAAAGGATCTTCAGCTACATCATGGGGTCAAAGGTCACGTCTAAATGGGCAGATGAGGTGAAGAGGGATGCAGCGGAAGTTGGAATTACTCCACCGATGGCCCACGATAGAAGAGAGTTCCGAAGTCGAGTTTACGGAGTAAAATCATTTCAGGAGAAACCACCAAACAGGAGGCCCAAACGGATCATTTCCGAGGAGGAGAGAAAACAAAGAAGTGACAGGATGAAGGACGAAGAAGTTCTGGGAAGAGAAGAGAAAGAAAGCCAATAAGTCTTGAATTCCTTGCGGTCCATAGTTGGCCAAATTCGATAATAAAAAATAAAAAAATATTGAATTATTATTCTTTGGTCGCTTAGTGAGGATGGATAATACCAGACTAACTACGCAAATTTGTAATCATGTTTACAAGAGTAAGAATGGTAACCAGTGGATACAGAAAATAAGGAAGGATATGGCATGGGAATAACAATAGACATAATACGGGACAGAATAACTTTCAGAAATTTAACGCAAAATTTCAAGGGTTTTCAGGAGAAAGTAAGGAAAGAACGAAACTAAATCAGGACAGAGGAGAAGAAGAAAAAGCAAAGTGATGTAATCAAGAAATATTGGCGAACAAGAAAGGAAGTGACTACAGGGGGTTATTTTACGTTGTCCTAAGATGGCCAAGATCGAGAAAAGAAGAATGAAAGAAAGAAAGAAAGAAAGAAAGAAAGAAAGAAAGAAAATTTAAATAAAATAAAAATAATAATTAAAATAAATTTGCATTAAATATATTTCATTAAATAATTATTTATTTATTTATTTATTTAATTAAATGAATGAATCTCTCGTAATCCATTGCGATGTTCATGATAAATCTGATTTACCCCCGCCCCCGTCTAAAAAGAAGTGCAATACCCAAGGCAAGAAACCACCAGACACCATGGGTGACTGTGTTAGTGTAAGTTTTAAGTATAACCGAGTGAGTTCAAGAGTGACTATTTAGAATTTTTCACGGCTGGGGTACACATTATCCAAAATTTGAATTTGTCGACGACAGGTACGTATATAAACTAGTACTTAACGTAGGAGACTTTAAAAATAAGAGGTTCTGATCTTCACGGCTGAAGAGAAATTTTACTGTCTTCAAAATGAGATGGCAACGATACAGTCTAAAGAAGTGCAGAAGAGTCTCAACAAAGCATGTCAAGTGTTAAACGCCTATCTGAGAACCGCACTTTCTTAAACAAGGGCGCTAATTCGAACTCCATGAGAGAACTGAGAACCCAAGGTCAAGTAGTTCGAGTAGCGACTTTCGATGGCTATCCTGAGTGTAGTTTTCTCCTGATGTTTCTTCACACTCCAAGATGTCGAGACAGTGCCTCTGCCAAGTGTGCATATTCCTTCACTGAAGAGGCAATTTTCACTTTCATGTTAATAGTACTCAGGTCTTCGTGTCCAGCGGAGCAGACTTGGTCATATTGAGTTTAGGGAAGTACAAACGAATTGGATCCAAAGCAAGACAAGCCGCACGTCAATCAAGCACCAATAAGAGCCTCGTGGCGGCGATGGTAGCTAAGTGGGTAGGACGCTGGCCTTTAATCAGAAGGGCCCACGATTCGATACCAGCCGGGTCGTGGTATTTTAACTCCAGATAGTTCATTCTCCAGACTCGAGAAACGGGTGGTTTTGACTTCTTCATCGTTCATTAGATCTTCCTCGCAGCGCGCAGTCGACTACGGCTACCAGGCCTCTACAAAGGCCATACACTGTTACATTAAACAGTTGTATGTAGTTGGGAGCACTATATAATCCTAATTACTGGGACACCCGAAAAAATAACCTGTTTTTTTTACGTGAGATTAAATATAGGATACAACGTATATCGTATATATAATTCACATGTAAATAGGATTACGTGTTGACCGACTGAAAAGTTGCAATATCAATTGTCAATTTTATGGCATGTAAAATAACCTTCCACTAACTAAAATTGTGCGAAACTAAATTTGTAGGTTAGATTTGATTAACGCTATATTAGTTCTACCGTCGCCACCAGGTGCCGGTCGCGGTGGCATCTAGTAACCAAGTTCAGAGCTAGGTGTCGCTGACGGTAGCATTTGGTAGCAAAAGTAGGAACTACTTGAAATTGATAATCTGCAGTCCTTACCTGAATTTCAGATAACACACACTAATACAGCCATCACAATTAACACCGGTTATTAGACAGATTCTACACACCCAAAATACACGGGGCTTCATGGCCGCGTTGTCGCAGCCCCTAAACTGAGAAACCAACCAATCATCAATTGTCAATAAAGCAACACTGAAAGATAGCTCCTTAGTTATCTATGTAGCCTACTGTAGTTAGGCTCTTTGTGATTTTTTGCAATTTCTTACAGCAATTCCAAGCATTAGCACAAGGGTGGGAGACATTTCAATTAAAGATTTTTTAGTAAGGCGGTAAGAATGTTAATATTTTCTAGTGATCTACACTCATTCTTATGGAAGAGCGGCGTATGATCTACATAATACATTTTTAAACAATGTAGACTATATAATTCCTACTGATCAGTAACTCTCCATGTTGAGATGTGATTGGCAACTGAGACTCAATTAAGTTGGATTGCCTTGACACTTGGAAGAGTAAGTACAGCATTAGTATGCTCGCGGCGAATCCGCACATTTAAACAATGGGCGTAGCGTGAAGGATCCACCTGCCAGCACCTTGTCTTTATCGCTATCAATTAACACAAATGTGCATCATCACGACCGTTATCGTGGCTTTCACGCCTTCAGCACCTGATCCAAATTATTAATACAACAATTGAATGGCGCAGACATTTCTAAGGCATACCAATTCTTAGTAACACACGACACAACTGTACCTTCTGGAAAATTCTGAACCAGTCTCCTCTTTACTGCTCCCTCATTATTACAACCAAGGTTGCTCCTGGGAAGTACTTTCGTGATTCCGGACTTTTTTGAATTTTCGGAGTAAGGAATGTTATTTTTATATATTTATCGTATGGCTTTTAGTATCCGGTGTGTCCGAGGACATGTTCCGTTCAATTTCAAGTAGTTCCAACTTTCGGTACCAGATATCAATGATACCTACTTTATTTACTTTATTTATTTAATACTTATTAGATACAACCATGAAAAGGTCATTTTACACTAATATTTTAACAATTTCAAATAATATTAACAAAAACAACAACAATAACAGGTAACAATAATTGGCAGTGATGGCAGCAAGGGATAAATCTCGGGAAGGACGCAGGGAGTGATTGGGGTAGTGAGTGATTAGGAGGATGAGGGGTTAGGAATTGAGGGTGAAAGGGATCTTCTAATGTTATGTTTGAATGTTCGATAGGGAGAGAATATGTCAATATTTGGAAGGGAGTTGCTAAGGGTAGGTAGACGGTGGAAAATAGAGCGCTTCTGTACTTCAAAACGTGGGCGAGGTATGTGGTGTAAATGGTTCTGACGTGTTGAACGGGAGGGAACATGGAGTGGGAAGTAGCTTAAGAGCATGTTACATTTTGTGAAACCATTCATAATTTTATGTAGGAAACACAGGTCAGTAAATTGTAGACGGCTTCTCAGGTCGAGTAAATTGAGCTGATTTAGAATGTCGGATTTGGCAAAGTGTCTTAGTGAAGGATTGCGAGCTTTGACAATTGATATGAAGAAATTAAAGACGCTGTTCAATTTAGAAATATTGGTTATAGCCGAAGTAGACCAAATTGGAGAAGAGAAATCTAGGATAGGGAGAACATATGTGGAGAAGTATAATTTAAGTGCAGTGAGGTCTTTAATTTCTGTGAATCTGTATAGAATGCCGAGACTGCGCATTGCGCGAGATTTGATATGATCAATGTGGGGAGAGAATGTCAGTTTATCATCGTGAACGTAGGAACTTTGACAGAGCGTTACAACGAAATCTAACCTAGAAATTTATCTCCACACAAGTTTAGTCTGTGGAAGGATCTTTTACATGCCATAAATCTATGACATGGGACCACCGGCTTTACTTCCCCTCCGAAGGAAGGCATACTGAAGGATTTCAACGCTCTTAAAAAAATCCGACGACTTCGGCCGGGTTTGAACCCGCTATATTGGGCACAGCAGTTCAGCATGCTACCAACTACGCCACCGAAGCCACTAGGAGTGTTATTTGTTTTAACATGGATATGTTTTTGGCTTGGGAGCAATCAAAAATTTGCGCAATAAGACTGAAAAGTATGACGGTTATCCAGGCCTCCTATACATGGTTACCAAGGCAACAAGTATTCATCATCTAAATCTGAAAAAAAAAAAAAAAAAAAAAAAAAAAAAAACATATCCATGATTCGATGTTCCTCAGTGTAGCGAAGGAACTTTAATTAAAGGGTTTTTCTATTAGGTGTTTGTTGTTGTTGTTTCACTTAAGGGCTTGTATATAGGAGTCACCAGCCCCATCTATTTGGATATGTGTGTGTAGAACTTATCTGATAATCTGTGTTATAGTAATGTCTGTAGTAGGGTTTCTATTATTGTAACCGAGACTAGCGGCCGTGGCCTTGCGTCAGGAAGCAACCCTACATTTGACTGGAGTAAAACTGGGTAACTACTGAAAACCACTCTTAGGATGGCAGACGTAGGCATCAAATCCACCTATTGCCACAAGAGGCTGAGTGTACACCGTTCCAATTCTTAAACCAAAATTAAATGTATTGGCAGAACCCGAAATTGAACCCAGGTCTTTTGGGACCAGAGTTTCAATACATACTTCGAGACTACAGAAGGTGACGCTATAAATACCGGCATTGGACATCTTTGATCATTATCCGTGTATACTTTGAAAGTGGTATTTGTTTGATAATCTGTGTTATTGTATTGACTGCAGAATTGCGTGTAGTAATTAGTATTAACATTATTATCATCATCACGATCTGAAATTGGGGTGTGCCCCGGAACTTCAAATAAGGTACCATGTCGGTATTTTTCCGGAGTGAGTATGGTAAACTCCGGGAAAACTACAACCATGATGGCCACTGTTAGCGCCGTGACTCGAACCTTGGATCTACTTGAGTTCCCCCATCGTAATGTGGTGCGTGGCTTAACGCGCACAGCTAGCCTACGTTGCTGAATTCAAAGTATAGGCTACAAGTGCAATTCCACAAGTTTCTCTAGAAACAGAGACGGAAGGTCTCACCTAGCGCAGAGTCAGATACAGTATATCTTCCCGGAGTTCTTCTCGTAAGATGTTTCACGACATATACTTTATTTGGCGCAATCCCTCGCATCCTTCCAATTCAACACGTTAACTCATTGCCCTAAGATGACTCGAAAGCCAAACCTCCGTGGTTCTACTCCGGGCAACGCTGGCTTTCAGCGTCCATCAGTTGAAATGGAATTCCTTGGCTTCGGAAAATAACAAGGGTGAAAGAGGGGGGTGGGGGGTTGGGGGGTGGAGGAGAAAACAATAACAAAAGCACTAAACGTTCCGAGAGAGCGTGATACGTTTATCACCGGCACTAGCGAACTACAATATTGCCCTCATACGACGCCAATAGAGCGTATATCAACAATCCATTATGTCAAATTTACTTGCGACTAACATCATAAAGAATTTTAAATGTCAAATATACTTACGACTAACATTAAGAATATTTAAGTTATTTAATCCACCTTGCCAATACTAAAATATGTAGTTTATTATTATTTGAACGAACATGTTTCGACATTCAATGATATCTTCTTCAGCGTTTAACATTAATAAAATAAATTGGATATCTTTACAATAATTTGATTAAAATAAGAGTTCCTAATATATAAATAAAATGTTTCAAACATTAGAAAATGTTCTTAAACTAGAGTTGCGATGGATTGTGGTGAAATTGTTAACATTGATCAAGGTAATTGAGATTTCTACCTTCGGCATCTGCCAAAGTCACAACCTTACAGTAACTTATTTGCTGGCATATTCTTGTTGTATTTGTTCGAATAGTATTGACAAGGCGGATTAAATAACATAAATATTTACCAATAGTTAATACGGATCCACCTTTACCAAACCCTTATACGCATTTTATAACATTAGGAAGCATTTTAAATGTCAAATTTACTTAGGACTAGTATTAAAATCATTTTAAGGACATTAGTTATAGTTAGTTATTCTTGTTTTAAGGGGCGGTACTACGAGGTCATCTGCCTCTTTAAGAACATTATATACAATCTCTCCAACATCGGCTATTTGAAAAGTTTTGAGATTCATCTTTTTAACTACCGTACTTATGAGACGCTGAACTGTTTCTAGAAGACTATAACGTACCCGGTGGCACATGCGTGATTAAGGAATTGATGTAAATTTTATTGTTTTAAAATTATCAAAAAGTTTCACTTCGTTGTTTGTTTTGTTTTTTGGTTGTTGTTGGTTTTTTTTTTTTTTTCATTGAACGAAACAGTCGCTTCTTTTTGCTAACCACAAAAATTACGATCACCTCGTGGTGTAGTGACAAGCGTTCTTGGTTGTCACCCCTTAGTCCCTACTCTGAGAAAATAATTATTTCTAGTCTATGGGTTGGAACGGGATACACTCACCCTCTTGAGACAAACTAAGAAATGATGGGTTCGATTCCCACCCCCAGTCATCCTAGAAGTGATTTACCGTGTTTTTTTTTTTTCACTTTTACTGCAGCCAAATGTCGAGATGGTTCCTAACTTAAGACCACGGTCGATTCATTCCAAACCTAGTCTTAATCATCAATACACACACTACTACTGACACCACAATAAAACAAGTTATCAAATATATTCTACATACACCCAAGTACACGGGGTTTAGGACCACGAGGTCCAAGCCTCCTAAATGAAACAACAACATGTAGACAAAACGCCAACCTTTCAGATACAGTATACGTATTTGACTTGAGAAAATAAATGAACCATTGAGTAACATAATACGAGTTTGCTTTCTCCTGCGTGTAGTGGACGTTCCCGACGTTTACGAAATATACGGTTACCTATAGGAGGCAAAGGTAGTTGTTTACATACGTGGGATTTAGACATTGCAGTCATTAACTAAGTGTACTTGGGTATGGCTAAAATGTCTGATAATCTGTGTTATTGTGGTTTCCGTACTAGTAAGTGTACTTATGTGTTGGGCTAGGATTGAATGGGGACAGTAATAAAAACAAAGAGTTGCTGAGGTAGGATTCAACATTTTCTCAGTTTTCCTCACAATGCTGAGTGCAGCACAATCCAACTCCCATGATAGAATTTAATTCCTCCGTTCCAGAACCGAGAATTGAACCCGGGCCATCTGGGCGAGTAAATGCGGAAGTAAAAACAATTGCTGTTATTAGTTGATGCTATCTACCACAAATACAATAATACATGACCAAAGAAGCTTTCAGCTATTAAGTCATGTTGTGTACATTGAGTACAACTGTATATATTTTATTAAGAGTTTAAATGTCATTTCTGGATCAGGACTCAAACCTGGAATCTTTGGTATTAGCCACAAATTCTCTAACGTAACCCAGCATTCAACTCTCTAGGCAAAGAGATATGAGTGGAGCTGGCGAGGTACTATTATTATTATATTATTATCAAACGAGTATAAGCACTTTGCGATAATTTTCTCTTGATTGCTTTTCTAGCATTAGAACATCACAGTGTAGCCTATATACGTATTTGTGTTATCAACTGTCGCTATACAGTTGAGTTTACTATTCCTTCGTGGCTCGTACAGCATATCTGTAAATATATAATATGATGTCCCTGGAAAGATCCGGCAGCGTAGCGAACGCGTTAAATCGGTCATCACAACCGCTATGGGGAGCTGCAGAAAGCCCGGAGATCGGAGGTTCAAATCCCGTCGCTGAGAGCGGCTATACTGAGTGTAGGTCTTTTTTCGTTTTTCTTCCTCACTCCCTCCAGTCAAGTCTCGGGATAGTACCTTATTTCAAGTTCCACTCTCAACCCTAAAAATTATAGTTATACACACTACAAGTCTCAACACCCAAGCACGCGGGGCTGACATTCACGATGTCCCAAGTCCTTAAAAGTAATTAACAACAACAACCGACTAGAAAGATATGTACAAATAAACTGAAATAAAACTAAATAAGCAGACAACACAGAAAAGTATAGCCTTATAACGCCGCATTTTACGGGTGAGATACGGACAAATAATATTTAAAATTGTGAACTGGCTGCGTGGCCCGGTGGTAACGTTCTCGCCTACTGTTCCCAAGGTTCCAGGATCGAATCCTGGCGCAGTCAATTGGCATTTGAGGGTGCGCAAATGCGAGAGAGCCGTGTCATAAGATTTACTGGCTCGTTAAGATCCCCTTCGGGACTAAATTACGACCTCGGCGTCTCTAAAAGCCGCATAGTTAAAAGAGACATAAAACCAATAACATTAGTATTATTATTATTATATAAATTTGTCTGCTGAACATAACAGTGCACTCCGGCAATGAAAATGCATTCGTACTTATATAGGCCCTATGCAGTGTATCTTGAGTTCCAGTGATCAACAATAGAGCAGAATACCTCCAACAATTGTCAAAACAATACAATATGAAAGTAAGTGTATGAAAGACGCGAATTTTCAAAATTCGAACAAATTTAAGATGTATAATACGGAATATTACGTTTTTTACACAGTATTGCGGTGCTGATTACTTGAGTAGGTTGTTAAAGTTGGAGTACCACAATAATTAACACAAGGAAAACAATTACATTAAATTAAATAATGCAATTATATATACGGTACCGGTACTCACCGAGGATTTAAGAAATGCGGCGTATGACACCGAACGAGAAAGAGTTCCCTGGCCAAGCACTCTGAACATGAGTTTTTGAGCAAAATTCTTAAAGTAACGTAGCTCCTACACACTTCTACATAGGTGCTTAATCTAAATTCATAGAATAATAATACAGATAACACTCTGCGACAAATAATATGATCATATGAAGTTCAAGAAACGAAGACGATGCAAAAGCCATAGAAGGAATTCCAGAGAAAAGTAACTTACTCACTGAAACAGTATGAGAGAAGTTGCATATCCCCAAGAATCATAATAAAACAAGAGCAATGCACAGGCCTCGATGAATGATGTAACAAACAGTAAGAAAAGTCGGTAGCACAACTTATATATATATTATAAATGTAGACGTTGCCAAAAATAAATAAAAAATATGAGTTGCTAATTGCAATAAATATTGCCCCCCAAAGTTAACACCTAACATAACAGACTGTGAGTACCATAATTGTCGGAGGGTGACTTCATTTTATGCAAGGGGCAGATGATACGAATCAATAACCGATACAAATATCTACGGATAACAGTACAGGTAACAGGAACACCCTTCACAATACACCTAAAGGAGAAAATTATTGCAGCTATACGGAGCATCAGCGATATCAAACACCTGCCACAGCTATCATTGGAAGCAACCATGGCATTGTTTCATGCAAAAATAGCTCCAACAGCAATATGGCTTAGAGCTAATATGGGAATATATCTCAAAAAAACATTTACAAGATTTGGAAAGGTTGAAGGCAAGATTTTTTAAGAAAGTTCTATATGTGTCGAAATATACACCATCTCGTCTGGTCTATGTATTTTGTGGAAGACTTAAGGCTGAGACTTCTACTTCCAGAGCCAAGGGCCTACACAGAATTACTGCAGGAACTACACATGAAGAGAGATATGATATGGGATGAATGTTATTCCACAGATGCGTTGATTAACCGGAAAGGGACGCGTGGAGAATATGATCTGAGGCATACAGTCACCAGGTTAGCCGTGCATGGATTTCACAACAAAATATGCAGAACTTCGGGAGGCAGGTTCAGGCTGCGTGTGTGTTCACTGTGACCAACGGTGTGATATATACCATGCTATGAAATGTGTTCGTAGACAAGGAAGCCTGACACAATTGTGATAATAACTGTTGGGAGTGCTTATCCTATTTGCAGCTTTTGAAGTTTATTAAAATACCAAGCACAGTCTATATTTATAGGATACCGTTTCTTGCAACACACACCATTTTCTGAAATATAAGGCAACTAGATGAACTCAATAATTATGTACTATCGATATCATTACGAAAGAAAATGGCAGTTTAAATGTTCTTAGGTCATAGAAATAGAGACTATAAATAGATCAAGCCTAGCTGCACTGACAAATTGTTTTAGGCTAGTTAACAAACCATCGTTGCCATTTATAGAAAAGGAACCTTCCAATCAGGCTCCAAGTAGAACAGTACAATATAATTATGTTCGCTATGTCTAAAAGCCTAGGTATATTAAAAGATTGAAATTTGTCTGGGTTTTCTCTGAATTTAAACGAAATTATACTTCATTTACGTGACCCATACTGTTTTATGACGAATGCGCACTAAAATAACTCTTTTGTCCGTCCATCTGTTTGTTTGTTTGATTGCAAGGCTGGGTGGATCAACGTAAAATTTGGTATGGATATCCATCACAGCCAAAGCACCAATAATTCATATAACGTTTCACCGTGACACTCATTAAAGAGGGCCTATGGGGAAATCCCGCTCAAAATACACGCTAAAATAGGCGAAATATCAAAGTTACCGTAGAGGGCTGAGACAAAACTAATTTTGAGCCCCTCAATGCGAGAAATAAAACTCGGATGGGGCCATAAAAAAGCATGTTTTAAGGCTCTAAAATCAACAGTCTCCAAGATAAGTGTATCATACCACCCCAGGTATGGGAGACAGATCTAGAAAAGGCTGGTTGCAACCATTGCAAAGTCTACTCATTGGAGCTCATCTAACTTTCCATCTATCTCTATAAGTAGTAGTGCCCCTCCGTTTATCGCCTAAAATACGATACGAACGCTATATGTAAACCATCCAACTCTCTTTAAGCTATATACACCCTTAAACTACTCTGTATTTAGAAAAGTGAAATAAAAGTAGGGTAGAACATATTGATTTACTTCATCAACATTTAAGTCTCGGATGTCTCAGATGAAATTATAATAATCTTTATTGCAGCCTGTGGCCATGTTGTTGACGTATACATTTCGTACACTAAGTACTAATTATCGTAATAATAATAATAATAATAATAATATCGCATGGCCTCGGGTGCCTGGTGCAAGCTTTGTAATTTGACACCCAGAGGGTAGCTTGCATGTCGAATTTCGTTGTTCCTTGAATGAAAGTCAAGTAGGTTAGATAACTAAGCTCCTTGAACCCTATAGCGCTTTCTAGTCGAGAAATGATGAACTTTGTTGGCGGAAACTCCCGAGATTAATTTTGCCATTATGAGCACGGCCTACTGAATTCAAATGGGTTATTTGACATGCCAACATCGTATGACATGCGTGTCGTATTCTTGCCGCCTTTCAAAAATCACTTACCACGGCCAGGAGCGAACCTGCAATCTTGGGGTTAGTAGACCGACACGCTATCCACTCACCCACCGTCTGTCTGTGCTGTATGCCACTATTGACATGGTTCGTTTTAGGCATGAAAAGATATGGTACATTTCACACACATGCCCACATAGTTCACAAATGCAATTTCCATCTGGATCATGGAACTCCTTGCTGGAGCAGATCTTGTGGTGAAACCCATGTACCGCAAGTCTGGTCACGACATGTCGCATTTCACAGAATGGATGCATCCATCTTCTGTCCAGCATCGCATTTGACGTGGAGAATTCAGATGAAATTATGATAGAAACATTAAACATTATTTTATTCAACAATAATTTTTAACCCCATAATAACAAGCAAACTAAAGTAGCATGTCACGCATATATAAAGCCATACGCTAAATAAAATAACTGTACATAAACTTTACTTTTCCCTAATGAGAGTGCAGCCCAGGAAAATATACGAAGGACTCTTTTAAACATAGAATTCAGAACGTAGAAATCAGAAACTTTAACACGAAGATACGGTATATTGCGGACAGTATTGACAGTCATAACTGCCTGAAGGCGTCTAGTATGGAGAAAATTAATAACAATTACTACTGAATTTCTTCTTTTACGTTAAATTTTGTATTCAATGGCATCACATTATTTTGCGTGCAAATTTTCAGTAAGTATAAGAGATGACAGTTATTTTCTTAACATCTAGACCTATATCAAGTATTATTTACAAAAGAGAGTGTGCATAGAGTAATAAATCCCAATACTTCTGCATTTTAGAAAATTGACTGTGCAATAGGAGTTGTAGCAACTTTCATTCCCAATGTTATTCCAAAACTTTATTGACTTTCGGAGCGGTGTTTTGTTAAGGCCCCTTCAGGTACCTTTTAAGGTCCATGGCCTCTTACGAGGATTCGTTCAGTGCAATGTCTAACTGTATGCTTATCTGATTATGCTCGCTTGACGAGCGAAACATGTCATCCCTTAGTTTACTCCCTCTTCTGTAGTTCAAAACATATACGGTTATATTTTAATCACATGTATTTTTTCAGACTTTTTACGCATGTCCCAGTAATTGGGATTACATTGTCTTGACCGACTAAAAAGTCGTAATATCAATTAACAATAAGGCAACACTGGTTTCAAAGGATCTATATATCATTCCCAAATTTGACTACTAACAAAACAGACCGAATGCAGTACAATGAGAACTAATAATCGTAACTTCAGTTAAGTGAGCATTGAAAAATATTTTCTGATAATTAAGAAAACTAGATGATCTCGATGCATAGACCCCATACATGTCTCTGCATCCTAACGATGGAAGCTGTCCTTAACCATCTGGGCACGAACAAACAGAATAACAACCAATAACGATACAGTGAGCAATGCTTCCATACTGTGATAGTGTAAAATAAGATCACTTGGAATTTCGTCTGTAGGATGGACTCAGATAATTACATAGTAAAATGGACACTTAAAAGGTGTTTCTTGTATCATAAAAATAAGGGTTGAAACTTTTTTAAAGTAAAAAAAACGTTAAAAATAAGTTGGTGTCTTTGTTGGACTACGAGCGTTTTAACCATTATCAGAGGAAAGCAAAATATAAAGACGACATAACAAACAAGAAATATCCTTCCTCGCACAACAAGGCCACAGCCAAGTTATAGCCTACAGTGTTTCAGTACTGCCGATTTAGTCACATCTCCGCTACGTAAAACCATGCGGTACACCAAAATCATCTACTAATATAAAAGACAAATGAGAGGTAAGTAAAACACATACTTGGAGATGGCACATATGATAAATATGGAGGAATATCCGAAGCTGTATTCTATGCATTATAATATTATTAAAGACTGGCGTATACGTCAATAGTTTGCAACACATATACCATCAACATTGGTTTACAATAAATGTATTTTCTCTCAAGCCTACGAACAACTAAAAAAAAGCCTATTTGGTATGATTTAGTGTATTACGTGAGTACGACGTATGTGCAATTCAAGTATAATTTTCGACCTGCGCATTTTATAAGCTTACCAACGATATTTCGTTTTTAACCATAGAAATGGCTCTACGAAATAACTCTCTTTAGAGCGGACATATCTGTTGAATAAAAGAAAGGGCAGAAGACCGCGCGGTTCCAACCCTTAAAATAACAATAACTAACTAACCAGACTTAAAAATGTGAAACCCAACCGCGTCACATTTTCAGGTCTTATTAAAAAAATAGTACGTTGTAATAATGCAACAGCGGTTATTATTTTACTAGGAAGATACAGAAATTACAAACCTTTTTCTGTTTTAAATTGCTTATTACACATTAGTTTCCAATAAGTGTATCTTCTCTCCAGCCAACGATCAACTAAAATATAAAGCCAATCGGGTTATGATGAAGTGTTTTGCGTGAGTATGACGTATGTACAATTAATTGAAAACAATATTATTCACTTTAATTATATTATTACGAACATGAAAACTACACATCACGTTCTCGCCGACGCCGTAGAAACGGAAATAATGAGGGGTAGATATATAATACACTGTGAACATGCAATTAGTCTTAGATGAGTAAGAACTAGGCGACTGGAAACATGAACTCACAAAATAAAGGATTGCCCTAAAATTCTCAACACACCAACTTCGAAACTTCAGTGTGATATGTATCGGGATTTTCTAATTAGCAGCAAGTATTATCAGGATCTGGAGATGACGAACAAAAATATCACCATTTCCCCTGTTATAATATTGTTTTATTATATCTGCTAAATAGTGCATAGTCCAGATTGTAATTGTTATAGATGTGTTAAACATACGATTTAATATATTTACGAGCGTGTTATTTTATTTTCACAACTATCACTTCACCAAAACCATTCTAAATTCACATATTAACTGACTTTCCTATATTTAGGCTTTTTAACAGTAAATTTCGTTGACCATTTAAGTCAATAAACCTCTCCTAAGTAACAAAAATGGGAAGTGCATATATACACATTATTATCTATGAACGTTTACCATTTTCTACAGGCAGCCCCAATACGACATTATCATCATTTGCGAGGGTGAGGCAGTTTGATTTCAACGCTAATTATTTGTCTTAGGATATACTGTACCACAATGACATAACTATCCTTCAACATACCGAAATATGTGATTGTAACAATACAGGCTGAAGATTACGAATGGACACGTTAGCAATAACCTAACCTGAATAACGAGCTCATTGAGAACAACTCCAAAGTTCCACGTGTGCAGGTCATAGTAACACGGTTAGGCATAGTTTAGTCCCACCATGTGCCTCAAAGTACATTCAATTTTCACATTTCTTTCCAAGTTATAAACAGTCAAAATTAGGCAACCGTTTAATAACCATTTAAATTCCACCCATTCAATTCTACACAAGCGTATTATACTGCAGGGGTTGCTATGATCGATGTTTTGTGTCTAAAATCACTGAACACTTATCACCATCACATCGCATCAAACTTAAACCATTAATGTTAATAATTCACATTCCTTCTTCGTGAGAACATTATATATTCACGTGTGGCATTTAAATGGTACACAATTACAGTGTGATGATAACTATGATGATGATGATGATGATGATGATAATAATAATAATAATAATAATAATAATAAGAAATAATGTATACACTACTGGCGAATAACCGCACACATATATCATACGAGGTGATTCTCAACTTGCACAAACAGAAAGGTGACCCCCATTAAATTTCACATTCAACACAAAAATTAAATGTAACATGTGTTTATTTCCATTATTATCGGCGCACGAAAAGAAATTGTCTTTTCCAACTAAATTATTATCTTCTACCACATCTTTGGAACTTATATTTTGCAGAATTGGGTATACTTTACTCTTAAACTCGAAATAAATTAGGATTGTAAATATTCACAATGCCTCCCCTAATGAGACCTGCCATAGACGTACAATATTAGTACCGTAGTTCACAAGCAAGAAGGGACATATTAAAATGACCATCACGAAACACTGATCTAAAAAAAAAAAACATTTCATACACAAATGATACGTTAAAAGCACGTGTTCGATTGTGAAGAGCGATCTAATAGCTGTGGTTCATTTCATATCAAATATAATGAGATAACATGCGAATGGAGAGAACAGTCACCTTGCAACATTCTATTCCAGTTGCTTACCGGACGGATACCATATAACCGCCATGTTGGCAAGGGGATAATGCAACGCAATCGTTCTAGAGGTCGATTTAAGGTGACATCTAGGAGGGTAAAATATTATTTTTATTTCTGCGTCATTGTATATATCTCCTCCTCCCAATCGCCGCATATGTGAGCAAACGCCGTACTCATACAAACCCAAATGTAAATCGATGTCAGGCAGGTGTTTCAACATTTAATAAATTTTCGATTATATTAACGTCCATAATGGTAATAATTTCATTCAAAATCAATTACAAGTGAACCAAAAATCTTCCTAATTTCTCAATATGAGAAGACAAAAGTCAATTTAAGAGATGACAGTAAAATATAACTTAAGAAAAACATTACTAGCGGTTAAATCATTACGCCAAATAGAAAACGGAAGCACAACGAATTTGACATACACGATACCCCTTACGACTAGACAGCCCACCAGCCTTCCCTGTAATTCTGTGAGCATAGCTGCGCCATCTGTGCCCTGCTTCTAGAAACAACACTACAGAGTGCATGAAGGTCCCGCAATGTCAGCACTTTCCAGGTCTTATGTCTCACCTCACGGAGTTTTATTTGAGGCAACTAGCCTAGGAGCTTAAAGCCTCCGCCAATATAGCAAGATTTGGTTAGAGGATATACAAACACACAACAAAAGTAAAAATGAAAAGGTTCACGCCTAACCCGACCGAAGTCGTCGGATTTTTAAGAGTGTTAAAAATCCCTCAGTATGCCTTCCTTCGGAGGGGAAGTAAAGCCAGCGGGCCAATGTCATAGATTTATGGCATGTAAAATAACCTTCCACTAACTACAATTGTGTGAAGCTAAATTTGCAGGATAGATTTGATTAACGCTATAATAAGTTCCAGCGTTCGCCGCCAGGTGCCGGTTGCGGCGGCATCTAATAGCCAAGTTCGCGGCTAGGTGTCGTTGACGGTAGCATTTGGTAGTAAAAGTAAGAACTTCTGGAAATTGATCGTCTGCAGTCCTTACGTGAATTACAGGTAACAAACACGAATACATCCATCACAATTAACACCGGTTGTAATACGGATTCTACACACACCCAAAGTACTCGGGGCTACATGGCCGCGTTGTCGCAGCCCCTAAACTGGGGAACCAAGCAACCAAAATTGTCACCACAAATTACATGTTTTGAAGTAAGCACAGCTGATATTGGAACTCAATTGGTAGAACTGCAGTCACCGGGATTTCCTCGTAGTCCTTCCAGCACTTAAAAAGAAACTGGGCACCCAATGACAATTGAGTACGATCTTTCAGTAGTTCAGTCGCTCTCCCAATAGGCTACAGTCGTAGTCCAATTCCAGTTTCCTACAATTCAACAAACATTTCGGATTACTGCACATCAAATTGCTGACGGTCCCTAACATTACGTACAATTTCACATGACAAGCCACAATCTCCGTTGCACTTTCCGCAATCCTAGTTGAAGTTACCGCCTTTGAAGGTTTTACTGACAACCATTCTCCTGCTGATAAAGAAGACGTTTGGGATATTATGGCCAAGTTTTCTAGCTACTAACCATCACAGAGCAGTTTAATTGATTAACTGTTAATTAGCAGAATTTGATCCTTAAAATGAATAGCATACCGGTACCACAGAACTATGTGAAAATCCACTAGCGTATCTGACCGAGATAAGCCACGACTGGAATATGTAGCTGAGCATTCGAATGTTCGAATCTCGGGGCTGACAGCGATCTCCCCGAGTGTGTTTTTGTGTTCTTATTCACTCACACTCACTTCACAAAAATGCTTGAAAGGTACCTCAATTGAAGCCTTGGGGTAACTACATCAATTCTAATAATCAGTCACCACAATAACAGAAGCAAATGAACAAGTCCCATACCGTACACACATGAGTAGCCTAATCGAGGTTGACGACCAAAATATCTCTGACCCCTAATTGAAGGAACACTAGCAAGAACGCAAAACGTCAAATATTTAAGCCAACCTGACGCGGCATAATATCCCATATGTCTTCAACTATATTGATAACTACGTCAAATGTCTCGTTAATTTAATCAAGTGATTTTAAAAATGCATACGACTATTTACTTATATTTGAATGAGACGAAATTAGGCTAAATATCACTCGTTCGGTAAACCATTCAGAGGAACACAATACTTTTCGCAGACCCGAGTTTACTGTCAACACACATCCACAACCCTCGGACATGCGCCGCCATGCGCCGGTAAGACACTGCTTGTCAGAGAACGCCGCCCGGCGAGTTTATAGCCAGCCGGATGTTAGAACTTGTCGCGCCGCACCGGCTGGGCAGATCAGATCCGGGACTACGCGAAGGTAAACGGGCAAGACCTCGAATTACGTTCACTTCTCAACTGATCCGTTTCAAAAGTTACCATTTCGCCTACTACCTGTTATAACGGTCTGCTGTAGACACTTGGCATTGGCAATGGCAATGTAGGAGGCCGGAGCCAGCGAACGTCCTCGCTTACACGGAAGTCCCTATCCTTGAAATCTGGACACCACCAACACAACGGCGAGAAAAAAAGGAATCTGTTAGACGGGCTGATATACATAACTAGACTTCGTCATGTAGTGGCTAGCATTCATGGCTGTCATCACCGAGATCCGGGTTCGATTTCTGGCTATACCAAGAAATTTAATTCCGATCGAAGGGTTGGAACGGGATACACTCAGCCTCATGAGAGAGAAAACTGAGAAGAGGTAGGTTTCATTCCCACCTCAGCCATCCTAGATGTGGTTCACAGTAAGTTTCCCACTTCTACTCCCAGTAAATACGGGGATGGTTCCTAACTTAAGGCTTTTAGGGTCAGATGACCTCGTAGTTCCGCCCCTTAAAACAACAATAACTAACTTAAGGCCATGGCAACCTCCTTCCCAATCCTAGTCACAATTACAAATACACACACTACAACACAGGCACTACCACTAAAGACAAATTCTACACACTCCCAAGTACACCGGGATGATGCCCAAGCCCCTACATAAAAGCAACAACTACAACTGCTCCAGTCCCTTGTTTCACGTCCACTTCCTGGTGTAGTAGCTAGCATTCTTGGCTGTCACCCCGGAGGTCCGGTTTCGATTCCTGGCTCTGCCAAGACATTTAATTCTCGTCTGAGGGCTGGAAGGGGGTTCACTCAGCCTTGTTATGCAAAACTGAAAAGGGGTGATTCGATTCCCATCTCAACCATCCTGGAAGTAGTTTTGGGTGGTTTTCCACTCCTATACCAGGCAAATGCAAATTCAAAGGCCACGGCCGTCTTTCCCCGAATCCTCACACTACTACAGACACCACAATAACACCGGTTATTAGGTGATTGGTACCATGTTGCATGGTCCAAATAATTTACATTAACTGCTACTATGTATTTGTTACCTATAGATTTATCTACATATATAGCGCTGCCTCCTTTCTGTCACATTGTTAACACTTATTTGTGCCAGGTTTTTCTCCTAATGGTTTTCTCTGAGGTCTCCAACTGCTCTGAATTGAGTGCGTGCCAACTAACTACCCACATAGCGGTGCGCCATTTCTAGCAGTCGGTGTTAGAATTGAGAACTACTTCCCCTAACCCACCAATTAAAGTCCTTGTAATAATACGGTAGTTGCCGGCAACTTCATAGTCCGTTGTGGAAGGTTACAGAGCACCTGTTATTCATGTTTCAGGGAGAGGAAGCAAGTGTACCCGGCGACATATATTTTTTTTATATTTATTTTCTTTTAGAGGAAGATATGCATTTAGGCACATAGTGTCGGGCTCCTGAGTGGCAGACTACCGACTAAAACTCCCCCTGTTACTTCTGGAACCTAGCCTGGAACCGTTTGTTGTTTTACTTCTATGTAGATTGGCTTAAAGTACACGAATCATTTGAACCTCAGAGCCTTTTCTTTGTCCAAAGCCACCCTGAAGACCTTACACTGGCCAGATCCCTCAGCATGTGCTATATATTCTTTGTCAAAACCTCGTTCTTCACAAAGAACACATTTTTTCGAGGCCGTACATCCTCTAGCTTTGTGATCAGTCCCTCCGCAATTGTAGCAAAGTTTACTTCGATCAGTGCCTTTGCACTTGCTAGCGACATGTCCATACTCCAGACATCTGTAACAGCGAGATAACATGATCCTCCGTCTAATCCTGCAATTGACCCATCCTATTTGAATATGATCTTGCTTCAAGAGTACATCTGCATCACTAGTTGTTAATGTGACAACAGCCATCTTCACTTCCCTCGTATTCGTCCTCGTCACCAGCACCTTGGTATCTGGAGAGAGCTCTGGAATAGTTGTCTGGATAGCTTCCATGACCTCTTCGGAAGTAGTTAGAGCATCAAGGTCTCTGAGTTCAACAGTTGCCTCCGCTTCAAGCCTATGGACTGTAGCATTAGACCCCAAAACATCTCGTAGAGAATTACTAAAACTGCTTTGTCCCAGGAATTTGCTCCCATCTCGACAAGGACGTCTCCCGCTTTAGTTTGTCGAACGGACCGGACTTCGGTTCCTGTATCATTAGGGTTTGCTTTTTGGCAAATCTCCTTCAGAATATCGGCATATGATATACTGTACCTTCAGCTGGTCTGATCAGTAAGGCTGCTCGTCGTGACCTACTAGTTATCTTCTGTCTGTTTGGGGTTGCTTGATGGGGAGATATGCCAACTTGATCAGCTAAATCCTCCTGCATGTTATTGGTGTTACGTCCCTTTTAACTATTGAGGCTTTTAGATACGCCGGGACACCGGAATGTTTCCCCCGAGGGGGTCCTTAAAGCGCCAATAAATCTACTGGCACGGCTTACTTGCAATTGCGCACCCTCAAATGCCAACTGACTGCGCCAGGATTCGATCTTGTAACCTTGGAGCAGTAAGTGAGAACGCTACTCAGCCAGTTAGCGACATAATAACTCCATTCAAGTACAGTAATAGGAAAATAATACAACCGAAGGTTAATTTTCCACACTGTGAGGTAGGAATGTTCTCAAATTCACTAAGTCACTGTTACTTCCAGATCGGATGTCGCCATTATCCTTCCCCACAAATTTCATAAATGAGCCTGCTTGAGATCTACCAAAGATACTAAACTAACAAATTGAAAGTAGGCTACAGTATAATATTGTTTTTTGTGGCTGCATAAATTACGAAAATAAATTAAGTGTTATAAATGGGAAACCGCTGCTCTGAGGGGAATAGTTTTGAAATGCACAGAAATTGAATAATAATACCCCTTATGCCTACAGGCATTTGGCCCTTGACTGAAATTAAAGCAATTCCAGACAAGGATATATTTTTGGAACATGCCCACGGGTACAGTATGGCAAGAAGTTCAATCTCGAAGTTGACGATTGCATTCTTGAGTATTCAGTGTCGTGATTCTTACCCTCTTCCCTCCCCTACACACTATAGGGAAATGTCGGGACAGTGCCTTATTTCACATGCCGGGGCACCCTCCAAAACCCAGTCCAATAATAATTACAATTTACATATTAGTGAAGACACCACAATAGCACAATCCATCATATAACGCGCACTGGTAACTCATGACACTAATGATTTCGTTGTCCCTGGTGTATTCTTTGAATACACGCTACCTGAGATATAATTTGTATTGCTCCTTGCATGTTCATTTCTTCCTTCCTCTTTGTCAAACACCAACAGTGATCTTCTGTTTTCACCTTGATGGGCAAATCTCTTATGTCTTCATGAGTCTGTTCTAGATATATATTCTCTGTGACTCACCTAGCGCCATCTAGCAGCGAATCTCTGAAGCTCTTCAACTCTTCCTCGCGCAAGAGGAATTCCTTCTCTATCTGGCCACCAGATTTTGTTGCCATCGCCAGCTATTATCTCCATGAGCAAGAAAACTACGTCTACTTTTTTACTCACCATGCTGCGCTAGTATCGCCTGTTATCAACTCTTTGAAGACCAGCTCAGCAAGAGAAGATCATTTTTTGTTGTAACATTGGCAATGCTTATATGTTCTCCTTTTGTCTCCTACCCCCCACTCTTTTCCCCTTCCTTGGACCCTCCGTGCTCCGTTGAACAGGTCTCACTTCTCAGTCGGCAGTTGACTCGATCAGTCAGGGCTCTACTAGGGCCAGTCTCCTCTAACCAAGAGACATTCTCTACGTTCTACGCCATGTTGGCGCATTAAGTATCGGTTAAGGGAACCTCACCTTCGCCATGCAACAAAGATAAGTACCTGCTTCAAGTTTTAACCTCATCTTCATGATTTTACCGACCACATGCTTTTAACTATCTTTTTTAGGCAGTGTGAAATTACTTATTTTGGGGTAAAATCATCCTCCGCGGGATCTTCCGTGTTGAGCTTTTGTTTAATGAAGCTAATCTTAGTGAAAAGCAGCATTTCTTATGCTTGCTAAATGAGAAATCTTCTCACTACGTGGGATATTATCTAATACCCGCTGTTTATAATTTACAAAGCAAGTTCCTCCGCTGGATTTACATTGGCCCCATTTTTCTACTAAGATCGTTCTGGAACCTTCTAGATCTTGTACTCTATCTGCGAGTCTTGCCATCAGGCATTTTTCACTCACATGTGAAAATAATATTCAAAATAAGGAATTTTCTTTACCAATTACTGCAATAGCTAACTTTCGTCCACCGTTGGAATGATCTATGGCGCATCTAATTGTAATTCCCAATATTTTCCAAGAAATAGACTCTCGCCTGCCTAGTGCAACCGGTTCTTTTCAGCATTGTAAAAACTTTCTTTTTCATGAACTTTCGAGTTTCTACAGTGAACTTTGCATCAATCTTTACAGACTATAGTGATAATCAATGCTTGCTCCACTTTTCTACCGCGTCGCGATCGTCCGTTTATATTAAATACGGCCATGAACATTTTCCTCCATCCCTATTTCTCTTTCCTAAGCCTCTTACTAACAATCTGTAATAAACTTTTAAATTCAGGTCTGTTTCAATAAGGTGTCACTCTGTGATGTGCCCTTCCATTTTGCTTGTTTATCATTAAGTAATTGCTGTATAATTACGTGTTTTATACACGTTTCAAACTTACATTGTTTCTCCCTTCAAATCAGGGAAAACAATTCTTTCAACTCTTGTGTGAGTTATTTTTTAGGTTTCACGGAATGGAAACTGTCCCATTTGGCTAGTGATTCCTACTCAAACTTGGGAAGTCTAGAACCTTCCTTTTAACTTTCTTCAGGTTTCACAGTAAGTGACCTGCCCCTATTTGCATAATAACCAACGTTAATTCTGTATAAATATAAGAAGTTGTAGAAACTTCCATCTTATTCTTCATATTTTTCTTATTGTTATTTTCGAAGTTGTCACTTTCTCTAGAACATTCTCTCAAGAATTTCTTAAAGTACACTCTTTGTACTAAATTTAAATGTTTACACTTTAATTACTACACATGTCTTTTTATTTTCTTATAAAGATTTTAGAAACATGTAAGGTTTCAAACCTCATAAATTGTCAATTGCCTGGAGCAATCGTTTAATGTGAGGAGGTCTGCGACCCCATTTTTTAAAAAAGTTTAAATGAACTATGTTTGTCAAAATTATATTACTTAATTGTTAATTTCCTCAAACTTCTTTGAATTGTTAAATAAATGAAGCGTTTCTTTTCGCTTTTTCATTTTCTAATACAAAGTTTAGGCAAAATCCTGTCTTCCTTGGCTCTCCCTACTCAATGCCATTAAAATCATTAATAGGGCTTTCACCATTTGTTGCATTTGAGCAAGAACTCTTAATTTTCATCTCACTAAAGTTTCTATTAGCTTTAATAGCTAATTCTAATTGGCCAGTAAGGCAAGTAAAGCTCGCTAAGCCAGCTACCTGCTTGTGGAGACCCTCTCCGAAAACTTATGGTCAGTTTTCTAAAAGACAAGTGTTTCTTTTTGTCTAAACTTTTAGCCGGCTCCTCGCTCAGTAAAAGCTTAGCCATTTTCCAATGCAACCATTGGTTCATTTACCAAAATTACTCCATAAGGTATAATCTTTTATCATTTTCCTTCTTAGAGACACTTGGTCGCCTTTACCGGAACTCCATAATTTTGGAAATTGAAAATACCAAACCTGAGTTAAATCATTGGCATTCTTCGAATTATTTTGCAACAACGAATTTCTTTGAGCAGACATACAGTAAATTTGTTCCTCTCAGTCTTGCCAGACCATCACTCTTCCCCATAGTAGTTTTATATATGCCTGAGAGGGATTATACGAAAGCCACTCTCTTGCAAACCGCCCAAGTTCTATCTGTGTTTCTCGTCAGCTTAGACCAAGTCCTTACTCATTTTAGGTGTCCGAGAGCGGATTTTCGGTGGCAACCACCTTTAAGTGTGTTTAAAGTTAAACTTATTTATTTTGTGGGACTCTCCTCCTATTTTTCTATCCTTTTTATCCAATCCAAAATCTACTTCCTTTTCTTAATCATCTTCCCTTGGAGGGTGGGTTATTCCTCAGCCAATAAACTACCCAAAATTTGGTGCCGACACCCGGGAGAGTCCATTTTCCATTTTTCCTTAAAAAAAAAGTGTCATTTGACAATACTTGGCAAATTATTAATATCTGCTTTGAATCTTTCAGCTATAACCACATCTTGCAAAGCCTGTGAAGGGGAAAGAGGCCGCTCCTGTCTCCTTTGGTGTGTCCCGTTCTTTCTACTCATTCGCTGCTGCCAGCTTGACAGCATTTACAAGGTTCCACAGTTTCGTGAGTTACATTTTCATCTACCTTCTTTAATATGGCTCCCACTGATAAGGATAAGGATGACAAACTTACTTCTAAACGAGCATCCTATAAAGGGCAAATTACCCGATTCAGAAGGTACATAAAAGAATTAGATCCCTCAGAAGCGCAATTAGACTTGTTGAAACATCGTGTAAAGGATTTTGAACGTTCTTATGAAAACTACTGTAACATTCAAACTGAAATAGAAACTTGCATGCTCAATCAAACAGAAGATCGTGTCGAAGTAGAAAACCTATATTACGAAGGGATAGGTTCTGCTTTCAAAATAATACGCCAACTCGAAGAGGAGCAGAAAAAGGACGCTTCTGTTCTTGGTTCCCTTCACGAACCACAAACTTCTTTCCGTGAGGGTACTCACAAGCCCAAACCAATTTTACCCAAAATTGATTTACCCCATTTCTCTGGAGATGAATCCACTTGGGATTCTTTCTATGAATTATTTTGCTCCCTTGTTCATGACAATGAAGACATTCAAGTCATTTACAAGTTTCATTACTTGAGATCTATCCTCCGAGGTCAAGCTTTGCAGTTGGTCGAAGCACTTCCTCTGCGTGCTGAAAATTACCCCATTGCCTTTAACTTATTAAAGGAAAGATATGGAAATTTACGTTTACGTATTCAACGCCATATGAAGGCTCTATTTAACCTACCTGCGTCACAGCACAATGAAGTCACTAGTTTGCGTACTTTAGTTGACACTACCCAACTCCACGTTAAAGCTTTGTCCCAATTAGATCAACCTACTAATTATTGGGATACTTTCCTAATACATTTAGTAGTCTCTAAAGTTGATGCTGCTACCCTCAAAGCTTGGGAAATTGAACTTTCTAAAGAAGACGACTACACTTACGAGCATTTAGTTACTTTCATAAACGCTAGATGCCAACTTTTAACTGCTCTAGCTAATCAAAGTGAACCCTCTTCTCCCAGTTCTAAATTTGAATTAATGTCTATCAAACCTAAAAGCGAACGCTTAGCATCTAATACTCAAAAACCCGGGTCCAGCTCATCTAAATTTAAATCAAACTCCACTGGTTACCCAACTAGGTCTAGTGAACGTCGCGTTGCTAGCTCTATTGTTTTAAACACGCAAAGCGAACCTCGCAAAAGTTTAAACGAACCTGTAAAGTGCATACTTTGTAAAGATCCCCATGCCCTATACCTCTGCAAATCTTTTAAAGAAATGTCAGTCGACGACAGACGAAAATTAGTCTCTCAAAACAAACATTGTTTCAACTGCCTAGCGCCTACGCATTCTGCTTCTAATTGCAAGTCCACAAGACTTTGCTACCATTGTGAAAAGGCTCATCATACTTTGCTACATCGTCATGATCAGGCAAGGTCATCGACAGCATCTACTTCTCCGAAAAATGATAGTGCTAACAGTTCTAATGCTTCATCGTATATTCAAAATGCCAAGTCCATACGCAGTGCCCAAGTATTGTTGTCTACTGTTCAAATCGAAGTTTAGGATAACTTTGGCAACTGGGTCCGTGCACGCGGTCTTCTAGACTCAGCGGCAACTCATGATTTTGTATCTAATTCCTTGATTAGAAAACTAGGTCTACCTGTAAACCCCACTTCTATCAACGTGTCAGGCATCAACAGCTCAAAATCGCAAGCTTTACAATTCTCAAAGCTAACTATAAGAGATACTTGTCATAGAAACAACTTTCTTAAACTTAATTGTCTAATTCTCAATAGCATTGGAGAAGACACTCCTAGTCACTCTGTGGATATTTCAGGGTTAAACATTCCCTCGCATTTAAGGCTAGCCGATCCTTTTTTCAATATGCAGAACCCTATTGACATACTCTTTAGTGCCAATGTTTTCTGGAATTGCCTACGTAAACAGGTTCGTAAGTTATCCTCAAACGTGGTCGCCAGAGACACTAATTTTGGATGGATCGTCACCGGTCAACTTCCCCAATATTCTCCTCAACCCGCATCGCAATGTTACTTCTCCAATACTGACCTGGAACAGTTCTGGAGGCTTGAAAATGTTGATTCTCCTAATGTAACCTCTTCAGAAAATGAATTCTGTGAGCAACTTTTTTTGAACACCACCACTCGTTCTTCTGATGGCCGGTTCGTCGTTAAAATGCCAAGATTACATAATCCTCCTAAACTTATCAACTCTCAGCCTAAAGCTCGGAAAGCTCTCTTCGCTATCGAGAGCAAATTCAAGAAGGAACCTCTTGTTAAACAACAGTACACTGATTTCATGGATGAGTATGAAAGTTTAGATCATATGGAAGTTGTTAACAAATCTGATGATGAATTACACCCCCCAATTGAAACGGTTTATTTAAATCATCATCCCGTGTGGAAAAACCCTCTTGAAAAAGATAAAATTCGAGTTGTTTTCAATGGTTCATCATCCGACGTTAATGGCAACAGCCTTAATGACACTCTTTATTCTGGTCCTGCTATTCAATCAGATTTATCTGCTATACTCTTAAACTTTCGATTATTTCCCATAGCTGTCATAGCCGACATAAAACAGATGTACCGTCAAGTGTTAATTCAACCGGAACAACGAGATCTTCAAAGAATCTTGTGGCGTGATGAAACCAGTAAGCCCATTAAGGTATTTCACTTGAAAACGGTTACTTATGGCTTAAAACCCTCGGCTTTCCTTGCTATCCGATCCCTACACTTGCTAGCCTCTCAAGATGGTCATTTATTTAACCCCAAAGCCTCTGAAGCACTAACAACATCATTTTATGTTGACGATTACTTGCAGTCCTTCCCCTCTTTAGAGGAAGCTTCTTTTGTGTCTTTAGAACTTCAGGCATTGTTAAGGAATGGAGGTTTCCCACTCCATAAGTGGAACTCCAACTCCCCTGAGTTTCTCGCTCAGTTTCCCATCGAAGACGTAGATCCTTCTTCTGTCGAAATTTGTGGAAACTCCGAATCTATAAAAACTCTAGGAGTTCACTGGTGCACTAGCACTGACACTCTTATTTATAAAATTTCGCTCGCAGAAGAGCTTCCTAATACAAAAAGACAAATTCTCTCTGAAATTGCAAAATTTTTTGATCCACTTCAATTCCTTGCCCCAGTCATCGTTATAGCCAAACTCTTCATGCAAGAGCTGTGGTCGCTTAAGTGTGAATGGGATGATACTGTCCCTCTTTCTTTTCTTAATCGCTGGCTTTCGTTTCGCAGTAATTTGTTGGATCTTTCCCTCATTGAAATTCCCAGGAATTTAATTAGCTCTCATTCTAATACACCCTTTTTTCCTTCATGTGTTCGCGGATAGTTCCGAAAAAGCTTATGGTTGCTGCGCATATTTAGTTTATCACGGTTCATTTTATGGATCTTCAGTTTCCAACCTTGTTTGTGCCAAATCGAAAGTTGCTCCTCTTAAAGCTATTACCTTGCCTAGGCTTGAATTGTGCGCTGCACTCATGGCTGCCGAACTTGTTAAGAAGTTACGGGAAGTATTAAAAGTCGAATTCTCGCAAATCTATCTCTGGAGCGATTCCATGATTACCCTTTCGTGGATCGCCAAGAGCCCCTCTCATTGGCAAACTTTTGTTGCAAACAGAGTTTCCAAAATTCAAACTCTTTCTTCTGGATGTCAATGGAGGCATGTGCCCGGTGCTGATAATCCAGCCGATATTATCTCTCGTGGTTGTTTACCCTCTCAATTGGCAGCTTCCCCATTATACTGGCATGGGCCTTCGTAGCTAATCGAAGACTCTTCTTCATGGCCTTCTAAACCCCCAGCTACAAACTCCAACTTGCCTGACGCTAAAGTACCTCTATCCATTGCTTCGTGTCTTGTTTCCAACGCTTCTCATCCCTTGTTGTTCCGCTACTCTTCCTTTCATAAATTACTACGAATTGTCGCCTATCTCCTTAGATGGAAATATCTTGTGGTTGACCAACCTCTTCTCCCTAAACCACATCTTACCAATCATGAACTGATTCTCGCTACCATTAAGGTTTTACAACTGACACAGCAAGAAGCCTTTTCTTCTGAATTGTCTTTACTTTCTTCTAAAAGGGATCTTCCCAAATCCAGTCGTCTTCGTGCTTTGGCCCCGTTCCTTGATGACCATGGGTTACTCAGGGTAGGTGGAAGACTTTCGCAATCTTTGCTCTCTGAGGACAAAAAGCATCCCGTTATTTTGCCTTCCAAACATCACGTAACTTCCTTAATTATACGTGACTTTCATTACCGTAATCTTCATGTTGGTACACGCACTCTGCTTTGCCTCTTAAGGGAAAAGTATTGGATTATAAATGGAATTCATGAAGTTTCTTCTGTAATTCACAAGTGCATTCCTTGTTTCAAAGCGAAACCTAAAATCAAAACTCAATTAATGAGCGATCTGCCTTCTTTTCGCTCTTCTCCTATACGCCCATTTGCTTTAACTGGTGTGGACTATATGGGTCCGTTCCAATATCAACGAAATTCTCCTGAAGCTAAACGCAAATTGTTTGGTAAGCTTTATGTCTCTCTCTTTGTTTGCATGGTTACCGGCGCAATCCACTTGGAACTAGTAACGAATGCTTCTACTTCTTATTTTTATCAGCTGTCTCTCGCTTCACTGCTAGGCGTGGTGTTCCTTCAGAGATGTTCTCTGATAACGCTTCCACTTTTCAGGGCGCAGCTTCCCTTTGGAAGAAAGCTCTCACTTCCTCTCCTGCCATGGAACAAATTTCTAATTTTTCCTATTCAAAAGGTTTCAAATGGCACTTTATACCTCCATACGCTCCTCATCACGGTGGTAGGTGGGAATCTTGCGTAAAGCTCACTAAACGTCATTTAAGAAAAGTCTTAGGTAATCGAATTCTGACTTATGAAGAATTCAATTCATTGTCTGTTCTGATTGAAGGTGTTGTTAATTCTCGCCCTTTAACTCCGCTTTCCAATGACCCTGATGACCTACTTCCACTCACCCCTGGTCACTTCCATATCGGTACTTCTCTTTCTGCCCCTCCTCCTCTTCCCAATTCTTACAGGGATTCCAATTTACCTATCGCTTGGCGTAAACTTGAAGCCCTTCGTAATTCTTTTTGGAAGAGATGGAACTTGGAATATTTAACTTCCTTGCAACGGAGGCAGAAGTGGTTTCTTTCCAGTCCCGACATTAAAGTGGGGGACTTGGTCTTGGTTAGGGATGTTTCTCCCCCTCTAGTCTGGACTTCCGGTAGAGTGACCGAGTGTTATCCTGGAAGAGATGGGAGAGTCAGGGTGGTCAGAGTCTTGACCACTAACGGTTCGATCACAAGACCCCTGTCTTTGATCGCTCCTCTTCCCTTAAATGTGTAACTGCTTATTTGCTCTCTGTTGGTGTTTCCCCCCCAGTATGGTGTATTCTTTGAATACACGGTACCTGAGATATAATTTTTATTGCTCCTTGCATGTTCATTTCTTCCTTCCTCTTTGTCAAACACCAACAGTGATCTTCTGTTTTCACCTTGATGGGCAAATCTCTTATGTCTTCATGAGTCTGTTCTAGATATATATTCTCTGTGACTCACCTAGCGCCATCTAGCAGCGAATCTCTGAAGCTCTTCAACTCTTCCTCGCGCAAGAGGAATTCCTTCTCCATCTGGCCACCAGATTTTGCTGCCATCGCCAGCTATTATCTCCATGAGCAAGAAAACTACGTCTACTTTTTTACTCACCATGCTGCGCTAGTATCGCCTGTTATCAACTCTTTGAAGACCAGCTCAGCAAGAGAAGATCATTTTTTGTTGTAACATTGGCAATGCTTATATGTTCTCCTTTTGTCTCCTACCCCCCACTCTTTTCCCCTTCCTTGGACCCTCCGTGCTCCGTTGAGCAAGTCTCACTTCTCAGTCGGCAGTTGACTCGATCAGTCAGGGCTCTACTAGGGCCAGTCTCCTCTAACCAAGAGACATTCTCTACGTTCTACGCCATGTTGGCGCATTAAGTATCGGTTAAGGGAACCTCACCTTCGCCATGCAACAAAGATAAGTACCTGCTTCAAGTTTTAACCTCATCTTCATGATTTTACCGACCACATGCTTTTAACTATCTTTTTTAGGCAGTGTGAAATTACTTATTTTGGGGTAAAATCATCCTCCGCGGGATCTTCCTTGTTGAGCTTTTGTTTAATGAAGCTAATCTTAGTGAAAAGCAGCATTTCTTATGCTTGCTAAATGAGAAATCTTCTCACTACGTGGGATATTATCTAATACCCGCTGTTTATAATTTACAAAGCAAGTTCCTCCGCTGGATTTACATTGGCCCCATTTTTCTACTAAGATCGTTCTGGAACCTTCTAGATCTTGTACTCTATCTGCGAGTCTTGCCATCAGGCATTTTTCACTCACATGTGAAAATAATATTCAAAATAAGGAATTTTCTTTACCAATTACTGCAATAGCTAACTTTCGTCCACCGTTGGAATGATCTATGGCGCATCTAATTGTAATTCCCAATATTTTCCAAGAAATAGACTCTCGCCTGCCTAGTGCAACCGGTTCTTTTCAGCATTGTAAAAACTTTCTTTTTCATGAACTTTCGAGTTTCTACAGTAAACTTTGCATCAATCTTTACAGACTATAGTGATAATCAGTGCTTGCTCCACTTTTCTACCGCGTCGCGATCGTCCGTTTATATTAAATACGGCCATGAACATTTTCCTCCATCCCTATTTCTCTTTCCTAAGCCTCTTACTAACAATCTGTAATAAACTTTTAAATTCAGGTCTGTTTCAATAAGGTGTCACTCTGTGATGTGCCCTTCCATTTTGCTTGTTTATCATTAAGTAATTGCTGTATAATTACATGTTTTATACACGTTTCAAACTTACATTGTTTCTCCCTTCAAATCAGGGAAAACAATTCTTTCAACTCTTGTGTGAGTTATTTTTTAGGTTTCACGAAATGGAAACTGTCCCATTTGGCTAGTGATTCCTACTCAAACTTGGGAAGTCTAGAACCTTCCTTTTAACTTTCTTCAGGTTTCACAGTAAGTGACCTGCCCATATTTGCATAATAACCAACGTTAATTCTGTATAAATATAAGAAGTTGTAGAAACTTCCATCTTATTCTTCATATTTTTCTTATTGTTATTTTCGAAGTTGTCACTTTCTCTAGAACATTCTCTCAAGAATTTCTTAAAGTACACTCTTTGTACTAAATTTAAATGTTTAAACTTTAATTACTACACATGTCTTTTTATTTTCTTATAAAGATTTTAGAAACATGTAAGGTTTCAAACCTCATAAATTGTCAATTGCCTGGAGCAATCGTTTAATGTGAGGAGGTCTGCGACCCCATTTCTTAAAAAAGTTTAACTGAACTATGTTTGTCAAAATTATATTACTTAATTGTTAATTTCCTCAAACTTCTTTGAATTGTTAAATAAATGAAGCGTTTCTTTTCGCTTTTTCATTTTCTAATACAAAGTTTAGGCAAAATCCTGTCTTCCTTGGCTCTCCCTACTCAATGCCATTAAAATCATTAATAGGGCTTTCACCATTTGTTGCATTTGAGCAAGAACTCTTAATTTTCATCTCACTAAAGTTTCTATTAGCTTTAATAGCTAATTCTAATTGGCCAGTAAGGCAAGTAAAGCTCGCTAAGCCAGCTACCTGCTTGTGGAGACCCTCTCCGAAAACTTATGGTCAGTT
Organism: Meconema thalassinum; assembly: GCA_946902985.2. Lineage (NCBI taxonomy): Eukaryota > Metazoa > Arthropoda > Insecta > Orthoptera > Tettigoniidae > Meconema > Meconema thalassinum. The sequence goes on from OX336388.2 coordinate 1,265,095,913, forward strand.
TTCTAAAAGACAAGTGTTTCTTTTTGTCTAAACTTTTAGCCGGCTCCTCGCTCAGTAAAAGCTTAGCCATTTTCCAATGCAACCATTGGTTCATTTACCAAAATGACTCCATAAGGTATAATCTTTTATCATTTTCCTTCTTAGAGACACTTGGTCGCCTTTACCGGAACTCCATAATTTTGGAAATTGAAAATACCAAACCTGAGTTAAATCATTGGCATTCTTCGAATTATTTTGCAACAACGAATTTCTTTGAGCAGACATACAGTAAATTTGTTCCTCTCAGTCTTGCCAGACCATCACTCTTCCCCATAGTAGTTTTATATATGCCTGAGAGGGATTATACGAAAGCCACTCTCTTGCGAACCGCCCAAGTTCTATCTGTGTTTCTCGTCAGCTTAGACCAAGTCCTTACTCATTTTAGGTGTCCGAGAGCGGATTTTCGGTGGCAACCACCTTTAAGTGTGTTTAAAGTTAAACTTATTTATTTTGTGGGACTCTCCTCCTATTTTTCTATCCTTTTTCTCCAATCCAAAATCTACTTCCTTTTATTAATCATCTTCCCTTGGTGGGTGGGTTATTCCTCAGCCAATAAACTACCCAGTCCCCCTTCCCGTTCGGAGGGGATAGACGCGTTGGAAGGCACCTTCACAAGTGATTGATTGAGAAAGAAAGATGAGAAATATAAACTTGAAAGATGGGTAGAGAGACCATGATTAATCCGCTCACAATAAGGCTCAGCACGTCTGTTTCAAATTCATTTTTATATAACTAAGAGTTTTAAGAGGGCTGGTGAAGATGCGCACCTGGACGACGACAAAAGAAGAGGAGACTTGTTAGCGAAAGCTATGAGTAACCCAGTGTGGAGTACTGTAACTAGCATTGTAAGCATAAGAACAATATGTACACACTACACCTGTGTTAAGCAAATATATCTGGACCGCTTCCTTTCAAGCAATGCCGCACCCACAGCATTCCTACACCGGTACTCCGGTACTGCCTCAGACTTAAAAGGTGACATTTTGAGAGAGAGAGGAAAGTATGTTCATAACAATAACAATAATAATAATGGCATCCCAGATGTTGTCTCTGTGAATGGTTTTGTTACAAAGGACTAGGAAAATGCAAAGGAGAAACTTGACTTGAAGAGAGACCACAATAATGCAAAAGGCTGCTCTTCTTGGTACTCCAAGTATTGTACGCAAGGTTTTGTCTCTTCAGTGACTTGCTCTGATCAACTTGAGATCCAGGGCTATCATCAGTGTCTTTGGCTCGCAAGGAGTTCGACAGTGATGGTTTTGTATTGTTATGTAAATTTCATATGTTGTTTGAGTCTTCAGTCTTTTGACTGGTTTGATGCAGCTTTCCATGCTTCCCTGTCTTGAGCTAATCGTTTCATCTCTACATAGCTACCACACCCTACATCCGAAGCAATCTGTTTAACATATTCTAACCTTGGTCTACCCCTACAGTTCTTGTCCTCAACCCTTCCTTCCATAATTAAGCTTACTATTCCTGGGTGTCTTAGTACGTGTCCAACTAACCTATCTCTTCTCTTCATTAGCAGTCGCCAGAAACATCTCTCCTCTCCCACTCGTCTTAATACCTCTTCGCTTGTCACCCTATCTACCCATCTGCCCATGTATAAGAATAATAATTAATAATGATAATAACTAGCGGACCCATGCGAGAAACCTCGCATGTGTATAAACCACCCGCCCGGCTTTAATGGTATGCGGGCTCAACGCGACACAGCTAGCAGGGGCTATCCTAGAGCCCAGCGCAGATAAACAAAACCTTATCCGCATCCGCCCCACATCCACATGATTGTTATCCGCATCCGCACTACTGGCATTACAATAACATGTTTAATTATATTATAAAGTATTGAAGTTATAGCCTCCGTGGCTTAGGCGGCAGCACGCCGGCCTCTCACCGCTGGGTCCGTGGTTCAAATCCCGGTCACTCCATGTGAGATCTGTGCTGGACAAAACGGAGGCAGACAGGTTTTTCTCCGGGTACTCCGGTTTTCCCTGTCAAAATTTCATTCCAGCAACACTCTCCACTATCATTTCATTTCATCTGTCATTCATTTAATCATTGCCCCAGAGGAGTGCGTCAGGCCTCGGCAGCCGGCACAGTCCATATCCTCGCCGCTAGATGGGGGCTTCATTCATTCCATTCCTGACCCAGTCGGAGACTGGAAGCAGGCTGTGGATTTTCATTTTCATAAAGTATTGAAGTTACACATTTAGACATTTGAGGAGAAAGTCGTTCCCTTCGGCTATGTGTGTCATGTGCTATGTTTAAAATGAATGATATACAGCCAGAATTGCAACCATTTTCAGTTCGGAGTGTTAATTGTGCTTAATAACACAATTTGAATGAAATTAGGGTAAATCATCATCTTACATTTATCATGATAATAATAATATCATATGGCCTCGAGAGCCGGGTGCAAGCTTTGTTATTTGGCGCCCAGAGGGCAGCTAGCATGTCGATTTTTTTTGTCGTTCCTTGAAGCGCTATGAAAGTCAAGGAGGTTAGATATCTAAGCTCCCTAAAGCGCTTGAGCATCATCCCAGTGTACTTGGGAGTGTGCAGAATTTGTCTGATAACCTATGTTGTGCTAGTGCCTGTGTTGTGGCGTGTGTATTTGATGATGATGATGATAATTGTTGTTTTAAGGGGCCTAATATCTAGGTTATCGGCCCCTAATGATCTGGGTGATAGCGAAAATTAGAATGAAATGGAAACCAGAACGAAAATTATGTGAGACGGAAAATACGTACAAAGAGAAACTCAGATGGAAACAACTCATAATATGGTCTTACAGAAGGGAATTTAGAACGAAGAGATTCACAAAAAGAATAGATTGAAAAAGACCCACAAAACGTAGGCTAGATTCAAAATACGTACAAAATGCAATGTAGCGTCGAAATACTTACAAAATGCAATTCAGATTGAAATATCCCAGTTCCAATCCAAATTATTCACAAAGTGCAATTGAAATTCAAAATACTTACAAAATGCAATTGAAATTGAAAATGCTTACAAAATGTACAGTAGATTCAAACGATGATGATGATGATGATAATTGTTGTTTTTAGGGGCCTAACAACTAGGTTATCGGCCCCTAATGATCTGGGTGATAGCGAAAATGAGAATGAAACGGATACCAGAACGAAAATTATGTGAGACGGACAATACGTACAAAGAGAGACTCAGATGGGAACAACTCACAATATGGTCTTACAAAAGGGAATTTAGAACGAAGATATTGACAAGAAGAATCGATTGAAAAGGACCCACAAAACGTAGGCGAGATTCAAAATACGTACAAAATGCAATGTAGCGTCGAAATACTTACAAAACGCAACTGAAATTCAAAATACTTACAAAATGCAAATGAGATAGAAAATACGTACAAAATGCAATTGAGGTTCAAAATACTTACAAAATGCAATAGAAATTGAAAATACACAATGCAATTCAGATTGAAATAGGCCCTATCCCAGTTCCAATCCAAATTATTCACAAAGTGCAATTGAAATTCAAAATACTTACAAAATGCAATTAAAATTGAAAATGCTTACAAAATGTACGGTAGATTCAAACGACTCATGTGGATTGAAAATACTTACAAAATGCAATTTAGATTGAAAATACTTGACAAAATGTGATTTAGATTCAAAACACCCACAAAATGCAATTGGGGATCAAAATATGTGCAAAATGCCCACCAAACAAAATGCAATTTAGATTCAAAATTCGTGCGAAATGCGGTTTTGGTTGAAAATACTTACAAAATGCAATTGTAATTAAAAATGCTCACTAAAAGGCCCGGCCACCTGCATTGAAAGACTTACTAGAAAGCAATTTAGATTGTCAATCTTTACAAAATGCAATTGAGGTTGAAAACAATCGCGAGATGTAATTTAGATCGAAAAAAAATTACAAAACGTAACGTAGATTAAAAATGCCTTAAAAATCGCTAAAAGGAAAGTTAGATGCACGGGGAACCAAGTAACAAAAACAATGCGGGAATCTGAAAGAGTAAAGGAAATATAAGGAAAAGAGGAGAGGAGAGGGGAGAGGGGAGAGGGGAGAGGAAAAAGCTTGTAGTTTAACGTGACCGTTAATCTCGCGATCATAAGCCACGGGACCTCCGTTTTACGTGGAATCCGAACCACAGGACATGGCATTTCACATCGAAAATCTAGAGGGGAGAGGATGATGATGATGATAATTGTTGTTTTAAGGGGCCTAACATCTAGGTTATCGGCCCCTAATGATCTGGGTGATAGCGAAAATGAGAATGAAATGGAAACCAGAACGAAAATTATGTGAGACGGAAAATACGTACAAAGAGAAACTCAGATGGAAACAACTTACAAAAGGGAATTTAGAACGAAAAGATTCACAAAAAGAATAGATTGAAAAAGACCCACAAAACGTAGGCTAAATTCAAAATACGAACAAAATGCAATGTAGCGTCGAAATACTTACAAAATGCAAATGAGATCGAAAATGTGTACAAAATGCAATTGAGGTTCAAGATACTTACAAAATGCAAGTGAAATTGAAAATACACAATGCAATTCAGATTGAAATAGGCCCTATCCCAGTTCCAATCCAAATTATTCACAAAGGGCAATTGAAATTCAAAATACTTACAAAATGCAATTGAAATTGAAAATGCTTACAAAATGTACGGTAGATTCAAACGACTCATGTGGATTGACAATACTTACAAAATGCAATTTAGATTGAAAATACCCACAAAATGCAATTGAGAATCAAAATATGTGCAAAATGCCCACCAAACAAAATGCAATTTAGATTCAAAATTCGTGCGAAATGCGGTTTTGGTTGAAAATACTTACAAAATGCAATTGAAATTCAAAATACTCACTAAAAGGCCCGTCTACCTGCATTGAAAGACTTACTAAAAATCAATTTAGATTGTCAATCTTTACAAAATGCAATTGAGGTTGAAAACAATCACGAGATGTAATTTAGATCGAAAAAACTTACAAAATGCAACGTAGATCAAAAATGACTTAAAAATCGCTAAAAGGGAATGTAGATACACGGTGAACCAAGTAACAAAAACAGTGCGGGAATCTTAAAGAGAAAAGGAAATATAAGGAAAAGAGGAGAGGAGAGGGGAGAGAGGAGAGGGTCCGCCCCAAAGGTAGGGGACAAAAGTGGAAAACGGACCCAGCTCAGGAATCCCTCGGAGTCGCCAACTCCCGAACTCACCAGCCGTGAGCCCCTGAGGGTGTAGCATTATCTAGGGTGTACCAAATGTGGTGGGGCTACATACACCTGGCCTCCTTAGGGGCTTGAGCACAAGGCAGGAGGTAAAAGGAAAATAAAAAGAAGGCTGACCCCTCGCAGAAGGAGGGTATCAGAAAAGATGAGACAAGGGCCAATTAAGGCGGGAAAGGAAGAGACTCCCTAGGCCTCGGATACTCTAATACCGTCGGGGTCGGAAGAGAACAAGAGTTGACCAAGGGAGGTCGACAGGGTAGAAGACAGAGAGGAGCCGGCTCAAGTAAGTGGAAGCAATGCCGGACTCAGCTGGGGTCCTGTGGTCGCCAACCCACGTCCCACAAGATGTGAGCCCCTGGGGGGGGGGGGTTGTATTTGTAATTGTGACTAGGATTGGAAAGGAGGTTACTATGGCCTTAAGTTAGGAACTATCCCCGTATTTACTGGGAGTAGAAATGGGAAACTTACTGTGAACTACATCTAGGATGGCTGAGGTGGGAATGGAACCTACCTCTTCTCAGTTTTCTCTCTCATGATGCTGAGTGTATCCCATTCCAACCCTTCGATCGGAATTAAATTTCTTGGTATAGCCAAGAATCGAACCCGGATCTCAGTGATGACAGCCATGAATGCTAGCCACTACATGACGAAGTCTAGTTATGTAGGCTATATCAGCCCGGCTAACAGATTCCTTTTTTTCTCGCCGTTGTGTTGGTGGTGTCCAGATTTGCCAATATGAACACGGCCTACTGAATTCAAATGGGTTCTTTAACATGCCAACAACGTATGACATGCATGTCGTGGTTTTTGTCGCCTTTCAAAAATCACTTACCACGGCAAGGAGCGAATCTGCAAGCTTGGGGTTGGTAGTCCGACACGTTAACCACTCACCCACCGTGGCAAGCACATTTATCATTAAAAAAAAAACATAACGAAAAATACGATATGTCATAAACATCCGGGACTTACTAATGCTATCCATCAAGTTCGAATTGTACTCATATTCTGAAGAGAAAAAAAAAACTATCCCTAAATTTACTCCAAACATTATCCCCAGCTTATCCGCTATCCCCACAGCCACGCAAACTATAACCGCATGGCGAAATATTTTGCGGATATCCGCCTCCACGCAGAGCTTTAGCTATCGCCTTATTTGTTTGTTTAAACACACTTTTTTCTTTTATTTGAATGCTCATTTGTTACAATCGGTTACTTGAGAGCGCCCAATGTGTAGGCCTATATACCACCCAGTACTGAGGATAACGCAAGTTGCGAGGAACACCAGAAACTAGTCAGTTCCCGGTCCAGATTTTGTTCGTAACTTCTAGTGGAAAAAATCCACAACTGTTCACACTGCTCTATTACAATTCTTTAAAATGTTCTCAAATGAACCATTCCTCATGCCAGCCTTTTGTACCATAGGCCGAACATTTCGTTTCTCTTCCCAAAGAGACAAGAACAGCTGACCTCTCAAGGTACCGACTAATAGCATGCCTTGCTACCATCTACAAGCTGCTGACTTCCATACTAGCTAGTCAAATTCGGTCTCATTTCTCAGAGCAAATTATAATGGTAGAAGAATAGAAAGGCTGCTACCGCAATCCCAAAGGGTGCAAAGAGCCACTTATAATCGATGAAATCATTACCAAGCAGGTGGAAGGAAAACAAACACTTTATAGCATTCATCAACTACCGGTATTGAAAGGCCTTCGATTTCGTTCTCTTTAACACGCGCACTGCTTCCTACAACTTCTACTACAGCGGCTTGGGTGGCGTAGTTGTTAGCATGCTGAGCTTCTATGCCCAAGGTCGCGCGTTAAAACCCTGCCGAAGTCGCCGAATTTTTAAGAGCATTAAAAATCCCCCAGTATTCCTTCCTTCGGAGGGGAAATAAAGCCGACGGTCCCATGTCATAGATTTATGGCATGAAAAAGAACCTTCCACTAACTACACTTGTGGAAGCTAACATTTGTAGGTTAGTTTGATAACGCTATATTAGTTACAACGTTCGCCGCCAGGTGCTGGCTGCGATGGCATCTAGTAGCCAAATACGGAGCTAGGTGTCGTGGACGGTAGCATTTGGTAGAAAAAGTAGGAAATACTTAAAAAGTTATCGTCTTCAGTCCTTTTACCTGAGTAACAGATAACACACACTAATACAGCCATCACGATTAACATCGGTTATCAGACAGATTCTACACACACCTAAAGACACAGGGCTACATGAAGGCGTTGTCACAGCCCCTAAACTAAGGAAACAACCAACCAAATTCTACTACTTCGTGAAGACAAAAGTAAATTAACAACAATCCAGAGACATTAATACCCTACTTCAGGCGTTCTCAACCTCTTTGAGACTGTGACCACCACCCTCAGCCACAACCCGACCACCATTAAATCGAATATAATTATAATAATATTATTAATAATAATGTAAGTAATAACAATAACTATAATAATAATAATAATAATAATAATAATAATAATAATAATAATAATAATAATAATAATAATAATAATAATAATGCAACAAGCATGCGACTCTTTTTCCTTTCCCTATCTCACCGTCCCTCAGAAGTTCTAAAATAGCTAGAGATTCACCGCTCACCAGGCATGCTGCAATTGCTTACATGACTCATGCAGATAAGATACATTTACGTGTGGACAGTCGAGTGGAGTCAGCATCTTTCGTGTTACTCATAAAATAGGGATGTCCAATGAAAATACTATTATTCCGGTTCGTGCAACAGAATTTGAATTGAAGAATGGATCTCGGGAGTTTGTGCTCGTGAGCACTTTTTGGCTCGTATGACGAGAGCAACAAATTGCAATTAAAGAGCACAGTGGTGCTCGCGAGCACCAGATTGAGAACGCCTGCCCTACTTGGTACAGAAATCTGTCTTGGAAACCTCAATGCAACATAAGAACACAGCTGCCTATTTTAGTATCTTCAGACACAATGACAAGTATTTTCTTCTTAGAGATACATCCCATTATACTGTGCTTCGGAAGTAATTTTCAGAAGTCTTCCTCTCAGATTAATGACGTTAGTTACCGAATTACGCCAATGCTTATGATTTCGTCACATTTAATTTTTAAATACTCTTTCACACAGGGAAAAAAAAGGTTCCTAATAATAATTGCGCGACCTTCCTGGTATCTCGTTTCAGGCTGGCTTGTAATTATGACACTAGCAACGCAGTATTTGACACGGTAACGTTGGTACGAGCGATCGGAGAAAATCAGAAATTGTGGTGTCGGGTTTATCCTAACGTGGCAGGACCAAATTTCATTAAGGAGGGTGAAAAACCTCAAAATCAATTACGATCACAGTAGGTAACAAACCTACACTTAGTGTTATGCATTAGAACTGTGCCGGGGAACCTTTATAGAATATCCGGTTCTGCAATGATTTAGTTTGCATCACTTATTACGTGTTTCATTCTACCATTTTAATGTGATAACGATGTAGGGATTAATGCAAACATCTACCTGAACAACCAAAAACTTCAAAAAGTTAACCAATTCAAATATCTCAGCAGTCTTCTGAGTAAGGACATCAGTAAATGCGAGATCACAAACAGAACAAATAATGTAGCAGTCGTCTACAACCAAGTCAGAGCTCTACTGTGAGATAATATAGTATGGTACCCAGAAAGTGTAAACATGTATTATTTAAAACATTCTACCTCCCCACACAGACTTACGCACTTGAAACATGTACCCTTTCCAAAAGGGACAGTAGTAGAATTCAAGCATCCGAAATGAAGTTTGTGCGTACCATGCTTCAGAGGACAAGGAAATATAATGAAATGAAATAAATCGTGTAGAATCCGGTATAAACACCAGTGTGATGAGTGGTGGCGTAGTTGGTAGCATGCTGAGCTTCTAAGCCCCCAAGGTCACTCGAGTTCAAACCCGGCCGAAGTCGTCGGATTTTTAAGAGCGTTAAAAATCCTTCAGTATGCTTTCCTTCGGAGGGGAAGTAAAGCCGGCGGGCCCATGTCATAGATGTATGGCAATTAAAAGAACCTTCCACTAACTTCAATTGTGTGAAGCAAAATTTGTAGGTTATGTTTGATTAATGCTCTTAAGTGCCAACGTTCGTCACCAGGCGCTGGTTGCGATGGCATCTAGTAGTAGCCAAGTTCACAGCTAGGTGTCGTGGACGGTAGCAAAAGTAGGAACTACTTGAAATTGCAGTTTTTATTGAATTAAAAACAGATAACACTAATACAGTTATCACAACACCGGTTATCAGACAGATTCTACACACACCCAAAGTACACGGGGCTACATGACCGCGTTGTCGCAGGCCCTAAACTAAGGAACCAACCAACCAGAGTCCCTACAGAGGTCTCACCTGATGTGGTATGGACATATCCAAAGGATGACAGAAGAAAGAAAAGCAAAGGCATACTTTGAACATCAAAGGAAAAAGATGTGTTGGAAGACCTAAAAGGATATGGATAGACCAAATCAAGGGTGATCTGGAAGACATCGGGCTGGATTGGAGGAGTACTCATGAAGACCAACCATTCATGGACAGATGAAAGTGATAACGATTATTATACTTACATCTTCAGCAGAATCGACTGCATAAGGTTTCATATGCCGTATGATTAAATATTAACCAACAAACGTATTGTGGTAGTGGTCTACCAGTATAGAAATACACCAGTGAATCTCCACAGCAGTGTTGCCTGGTGTTCAAGATGAAAATATGGGATACAATCGCAATCACAAGGGCAGGATTGCAATAATCGTTTAATGTATAATTAGCTGCAGGGAGTGTAGAGAAACCCAGGTGGAAACCACATTAGCATGGTCACTGTCCGCGTCGGGATTTAAACCGTCGCGTCACGTCGATCTCCGGAATTCGTGCTCACTCTTGCAGTCATGGTGCGCGACTTTCAATTCGCATCAATAACGTGTAAGCATTTGATTAAAAATCACCTAATTATAGTGTTCTATTTCAATAACAATGCGCCATGCGTTATAGCTAAGCTCTCATCAAACCTTCCGTTTCGCTAACCATCTTTTGTTCACAAAGAACACCTACAAAGGTATAGTGGATTTTCACTTCGTCGTTATAAGCTCTCATTGACAATGAACAGCAACACAGATGATACATTCTAAATATGTTGCGCCACAGAGATAAGACTGGGGCAGATGACCTTGCTTTTCCTCCCTTTAAAACAAGAACTAGAGATAAGACTCCAATGTAACTGCAGGCTAATTTTTCGTAAGAGTATACTGGAAATTGCAACACCATGAAGGCATTGGTCGTTTGTGTTGATTTTCAAGATATGGAACGATGTCATGTAAGTAAGTAAACTATCAAAGTTTCAGACCCATTGGATTGTAGCTACAGGTCTCCCCACGTGATTGGTCGCGGAGGAATCAACTCCAGTATACGGACTCTGGTGTAGCGTAGTTGACTTGCAGTCTGTGCAGTGAAATGTTTCCCGTCAAACATGCCTCGACGACAGAGAAGAGCACGCTATCAACAACTGTCGCCGTTTGAGAGGGCTCGGATAATTGGGCTTTGTGAGGCTGGATTATCGCTAAGGACTGTCGCTGCACGTGTTGGCCGACAGGCATCTACGGTACAGCGTGTATGGCAGCAGTGGTCAAATGAAGGTACCCACACTCGTAGACCTGGCACAGGCCCAGCGCGACAGACAACTGTGAGAGAGGATCGCCGCATCATTCGGATGGCCCGGATGGAACCCCATGCAACAGCAGCGAAAATTCAAGCAGCTGTGGCACCCCACGTTACACAACAAACAGTTGGTAATCGCCTGCGTGCAGCTGGCTTACGATCCCGTGTCCCTGCAGAAGGTGTTCTATTGACCCCACAACAGCGACGTGTAAGACTGGCCTGGCGTCGAACGATCGACGTGGGTCGACGAATGGCATAGGGTCGTCTTTAGTGATGAATCGCGCTTCTGTCTTGCCCGCAGTGATCGCCGGAATCGTGTGTGCCGACGTACCGGAGAGAGGGGCCGCCCAGACCTTATTGTCGAGAGGCACACAGGACCAACACCAAGCATTATGGTCTGGGGAGCTATTGGCTTTAATGTAAAATCACAATTAGTGCTTGTTGAGGGCACTATGACTGCTCGACAGTATGTTGATAGGGTACTCAATCCCTATGATGGCGAACATTGCTAATGGGATGTTTCAGCAGGACAATGCCTAGGTTCACTCTGCACGCATCTCCAGAGAAGCTCTCCACGACATCACAACCTTAGAATGGCCCACCAGATCCCGGGACCTCAGTCCTATTGAGCATGTATGGGACATGATGGGTCGACAACTGGCCAACCATCCTCAGCCACCCACAACTCTCGAACAACTGACCCATGCAGTGCAGCAAGCATGGGCCACAATTCCTCAGGAAGCGATCCAGGGCCTTATTGACTCCATGCCTCGCCGAATTCATCTATGTATTGCAGCTCGTGGTGGGCACATCCTGTATTGATTGTTGTCCAAACGTGCAGTCATAGGGACCTGAAAGTGTAATCATCGGGTTGATACGTTTCTACCTTGTTCGAGATTAAAGACTCGAATGGATAATTAATATTTTATTGAACCTATGTCGTTCAGCTAGGTCCTTATGGACATATAAGGTAATTTATTGGAATTTCTTTAAGGGGTCTTGTTATTTTCCTTCACTTAGGTAACCCTTGTTATTTCACTAGACATTCGTGAATGTCATCATGTCCACGGTTCCTAGCTCATATTTACATATTTGTATTTAATTATGTATTCTATTATTTATTTAAATTATTTAATGTTGTCATATTTATCTGTAATATTTCATTCTTAATATATTGTCATGGAATTTTTCTTGTGTGTTTTCTTGACACTAGATTTAACATGTGTAGTCTCTTGAAGCTAATTAACCTAGGTTATGATAGCATTTGGTCTAGCCCTTCCCATCAAGTCAGGTAGCATAGTTGTAGGCAGAGCGTGGTTCCGGTATACCACATTTAATTTGTTTGAGAGACTGTCATGTTGAGTTTGGAGTTGGGGAAGGCATAAGACATTTTTCAGGCTTATGAGTTTAATCTATTCTGTACTAATAATTGTGATATTTTCTATTTCATGTCAACCGGCAACAAATGGAACCAAGAACCTTGAGATCAGCTTCCTGTCTAAATAAGGAGGAAATAGGATACGAGCTGATTGTGAGAGGCCGTACTCCATCTGGGCATAGGGAAATTGATCTTCTTTTGTTGAAATCATTGCCGGATGTTCCTATACATATCCCTTCCTGGGACGATTTAGACTGGGCGTTGGGTAAGTCTATAATTATACCATCTCTGGAAGGCTTGTTGCATGTGTATGATTGCCTTTATAATAATAGTGCTTCCTCTTCTTCTCAATTGAATAGATTCAAGGTGCGTGCGTTACACTGGTATTATCGTCTCCATGATTTGATTAAAATTTGGCAGGAAAAAGATCCTGATTTTCACATAGAATTAATTTCCCTTCGTTCAAAGCTTGTCGAGTGCATTTTTAAGTTGTTTCCTAATAAAGTCGATCGTGATAGAGTAAGTCCGATTGTGTATTCTATTGATGGGGTTCCTTCTGTAAGTGAACGTTGTGAAATAATTGATACCATCAGTGTAGAAAGCAATTTAGTTAATAATTCAGAGCAATTGTCATTGCCTGTCGAGCCCACCACCATGTATAACGATGATGATCAAAATAACCTAATGTCAGGCAGAAACAGGGAAGCCAGGTCTGCCAACTACCATATGCGAACAGAATCAGTTCCACCGAACACTGCCAATGAAAATTTTGATGATTTGCATGCTTCCTTTAGTAACATTTCTATTTCTGGTTCTGCAAATAATAATGTGGGTGGTAATTTATCTGATGTTAGGCCTAATGGTGGAAATCTAGCATGCCAATCTAATTTTAATGTTTTAATCTAGTTCGGACACTATCGAAGACCTTAAATTTGAAAATTTGAATCCTGAACAAGCTGCTCAGCTTCGTGAAGTGTGTGCCTCCTTCCCAGAAGTTTTGACTGATAAGTTAGGAATGACCAATCTCTTAGAGTACAAGATTGATGTTTCGGATAACATCCCTGCACGTTCTTCTCCTTACAGGTTAGCTCCTCCCAAAATGAAAATCTTGAAGGACATGATTGATGAGATGTTAGAAGTGGGGATAATAAGTAAATCTACTTCATCATATTCGTCACCTATATTTTTAGTGCCAAAATCTGATGGCAAGTTTCGACCAGTAGTTGATTACCGTGCTCTCAATAAAAAGGTCATCCAACAGTCCATACCTCTTCCGGACCTAAGATCTTGTGTTACTTGGTTCAGGGGTGCCAACTATTACACAATTTTAGATTTGAATCGTGCGTACAATCAAATTCCGTTAGCGGAAGAATCTAAACATTTAACAGCCTTCTCTACTGACTGGAACCTCTTCCATTTTAACCGTTTGCCCTTTGGTATCTCTACGGGTGCCGCCATACTAAACCGTTTACTGGATATGGTATTTGATGGTATCAAATTTAAGTTCGTCTATCATTACTTAGATGATGTTGTAATTTACAGTGAAAACTTCGATGATCATCTGAAACATGTAACTGAAGTAATGTCTCGTTTTAAGAAAGCTGGACTTACGGTAAAACTCTCCAAGGTTTCGTTCGCTAAACCTCAGATTTCATTCTTAGGTCATATTGTATCCTCATCAGGAGTTTCTATAGATCATTCCAGAACGCAAGCTATTCGGGATTTCAAAGCACCCAAGAATGTAAAAGAAGTAGCCAGGTTTATCGGGATGCTGGGCTATTTTCGTAAATTCATTGGTAATTTTGCTCATCGTGCGCCTCCAATAAATATGTTAAGAAAGAAAGGAGTCGATTTTGTTTGGGGACCTTCGCAAGAAGCAGCATTTGAAGATTTGAAATTAGCACTAATTAATGCTCCGATTCTATCTATACCTGATTTCTCCAAAACCTTCATTGTCCAAACTGATGCTTCCAATCGAGCTGTTGGGGCAGTATTGCTCCAAGACCATGGACAAGGTAGGTTGCCGATAGCGTACTCTTCTCGTACCTTATGTGATGCTGAGAAGAATTATTCGGTCTATGAACTTGAAGCTTTAGCTGTAATGGATGCCTTAGAAAATTTAAACTTTATATTGAACATGTCCCTTTCGAGTTGGAGACAGATAATAAAGCCTTAAGTTGGGTTCTCGGTAGACCGAGGAAGATGGGTAGAATAGCTCGCTGGGCTACTCGCATTTCCTCGTTCAAGTTTTCGGTACGCCATATTCGTGGAGGTGAAAATGTGATAGCTGATTGTCTCAGTAGAATGTATTCTGAGGATTCCGAAATTGAAGAAAACGTAGGAAGGTGCAATAACGCAATTTTGGATTGTAACGTAAACACTGTAATTCTGTCTAACTGTCCGAAGTTGTTCGGAGATGTGAAAGATTATCAAAAGGAAGACCCATTTATCGGAGAAGTTCTTAGGAAAATCGAACAGGGAGAGGTTATTAAACCTTACTCTGTAAGAAATGGTGTACTATGTTGCTTAGCTCGTCATGATAGGATTCCAAAAATTGTGTTACCTGCTATATTAGTTCCTGAATTGTTCAAATATTTTCATGAATCTCCGATTGGAGGTCATTTAGGAGTTTTTAAAACTAGGATGAAAATCAGACAAAATTTTATTTGGAAAGGGATGGACAAAGATATCCGTAAGATGGTAAACATTTGCATGGCTTGTAATCTAGCCAAACCTTCGGTAAACACTAAGGTAGGGTTGTTATCTTCCGAAATTTCTCAAAGACCTATGGAAAGATTATTCGTGGATTTTATCGGCCCGATGCCGTTATCTAAAATGGGAAACCGGTTTGCATTAGTCTGCACTGATGGCTTTAGTAGGTTCAACTGGATTTTTCCAACTAGATCAGCGACAACGCAAGTAGTAATAAAATGTTTAAATGAAATTTTCGCTTCATTTTTCCCTAGTCAATTTGTGATTACTGATAACGCAAAATGTTTTAAAACCCATGTTTTTCGTAATTATCTTTTTGAGCTGTCTATATGCCACGTTACTTCTACGGCATATTAATCCTAACGGTTCATATGCTGAAAGGGTAAACAGGAACCTTCGTGCGGCGTTGATAGCGTATCACCATAAAGATCACCAGTTGTGGGATAATTGTATACCTTGGTTGACACATTCCTTCAACACTTCTGTTCATGAATCGCATCGCACCACGCCCTTCAGTCTAATGTTCTCCTATGTACCCAATTCCCCTATTAACAATCTTTGGTCTATTAATCAACTTCTACCCGATAAGAGTATTCCTGAAAATGTTCGCAGTGTTTGGAATAAGGCTAAGAGAAACATGAAGGTAGCCCACGAAAAGTTACAGAGAAGGTATAATGATGGACGTAAACCAACGTCAATTCAGGTTGACGACATTGTGTATGTTAAGAACTTCGCTCTTAAGGAGCCTGGATCAAGGGAGAGTGGTAAGCTGATCACTAGGTTCCGTGGTCCATGCAGGGTTGTAAGTTTTCTAACTCCAGTCACATTATTAGTCAGCGACCCTCAGAAAAGGGGATATTTAGGGTTCATTTATCGCATGTTAAGAAGGGTGGTGATCCTTCGAAAGAGAATTTGTCATAAAATTGTATTGGAAATTTGTAAAAGAGAGGAATCTCTTAAATGTTATTTCCCTGATGTTCTTGTTTAAACCTAAGAGTATGTTCCGTTCGCCATTTTATGTTATTTTGAAAATTGTTGCCAATTTGTGTCCAAGTATGATTTTTATTGTTAGTCATTAAGTAGAATTCTAGTACTATTGCTGTCGCAAGTGAATTTGGGTTACAGTTCAAGAATGTTGGTGATTCGAGCATATAAATTGGAGAATGAAGACTATCGTGTATGTCCGGGGCCCAGGACGTCGTGATGGAAATCTTCTTCGTTTGGAATTGAACTTGACACCCTCTACCTGATGAAGATATTACATATGTATTCTCAATTATGTAAAAACAAGTCCAGATTGTGAATTTACCCAAAGTAAGATTTTGAACTTATAAGCATGTTGGGAATTTCAGGTTTCTGGGAATTTGATGGACTCTTATCTCTGCGAACGACCAGTGTGGTGTACTATTGATCATGTTGTATGAATGAACTGTTACATAGTATTCATTTCAGCAAAGAATTTGACGATCTATACTTCCTATCCCTCAACAACTTGTGAACATTAGTGAACCATTGTCCACTATCGTAGGGAGGGAGGGTTGATACGTTTCTACCTTGTTCGAACTCTGGATTACTCTTCGGAAATATAATTATCTCCGACTTGCAGTTGAAAAAGAAAGAACTTTCTTACGACATCTGTTGACTATATGTTGTACCAGTGTAAACTCAAATTAATACGTCGCGCCATCTTGGTAGCGGTGGACGTACTGACTGGTGTGGTTAGTGAGACAAGAGATAGCTCGCGTGTATCCTTGTGCTCGCAGGCCGGTTATCGACGTCATTCGACACTTCAAAAAAAAGCTGTAACCAATAGCGACGTCTGTTGTGTATTATTGTTTTTCTGCTTGGAACTAGCAAGGTCACGATGTGATTTCACGCGATCTAATATTTACGGGGCCCTAGACTGGCTTCGGCCTGTCTAGAGGTATTTCCCCCAGTCTAAAACACCTTCAATTATGTACCTACGTGTAATAAGAACTTCTGATAATTCATACTTGGTTTAAATTTGTAGAAATGTACTTTGGCAACTCACCTTAAGGTAGGCCAACGGAAGAAATACTCGAAAGGTTTGTAAAATATATACATCATCGGATACTGGATTATTCTTATAGTTGTTCATTGATATATTGATACGAAGATGTGATTGCTTCCATGGTGTAACTTCTTAATATTTTATATATATTGCAGTTTATTTCTGTGAAGTGCTAACCTCAAATGGTATCTGTAGGCTGCTTGGTATGTATGTTCAACTATTTAATTGGTGTTTTCGAGTTTAAGACTCCTAGGGATTTTATTTTAACGTTTGTATCTGGCCTGCCTTGTCTGTATGGTCCAGAACGTCATATTTTTCTCCGAGCAAAGATATTTTATTCTTAACCTAATTTCTGTAATTTTTCTCCATATCTTTGGCTCTTAGTATAGTTCCTTATGAACTCTGTGTCAAGTATCACTTATTATGATACGTATATTATTTCATGTAAAGTCTTGTTTGATAAGGTCATGGCTCTATTTGTTGTTGTTCTTTTTTTCCTGGTTAACAATTATCGAGTGAATTTGTTATAAAAAAGGGTAGACATGTTTGGATTGGAATTAAGCTTGACGTGAAAGCCTTCTGCTCTGACTAATTTTGGAAGATTAAAGACTCGAATGGATAATTAATATTTTATTGAACCTATGTCGTTCAGCTAGGTCCTTATGGACATATAAGGTAATTTATTGGAATTTCTTTAAGGGGTCTTGTAATTTTCCTTCACTTAGGTAACCCTTGTTATTTCACTAGACATTCGTGAATGTCATCATGTCCACGGTTCCTCGCTCATATTTACATATTTGTATTTAATTATGTAATCTATTATTTATTTAAATTATTTAATGTTGTCATATTTATCTGTAATATTTCATTCTTAATATATTGTCATGGAATTTTTCTTGTGTGTTTTCTTGACACTAGATTTAACATGTGTAGTCTCTTGAAGCTAATTAACCTAGGTTATGATAGCATTTGGTCTAGCCCTTCCCATCAAGTCAGGTAGCACGAATCACAACCGAACACTCGTCCTGCATGTTCAATTGCAGCAATGTAGCACCACTCCTTCTGGGTGTTGCAATTTCCATTTTCTTCAGTGTAAATAAATAAATAAATAAATAAACAAATAAACTAATCCATCCTCTACACAAAAAAGGTGATAAAAAGAATGCCAACAACTATAGGGGCATCTCATTAGTATCTGTTCGGTATAAGATTTTCTCCAAAGCAGTTGAGAACAGAATAGATGCTCATCTTGACCAACAAATAGGGGAATACCAGGCTGGCATCAGAAAGGGTCGTTCATGCCCGGAACAGATCATTAACCTAAAGAACATCATCAGGTATAAGAAGACAGGAGGACATAGTTACGTGGTCATGTTTGTTGATTTTCAGAGTGCGTATGACTCCATCGACCGGGAGTCATTCATGAATATTTTGGAAGAGTTTGGGGTGGATGATACATCAAGAAATTTGATCAAACAAACTCTAACCAACACAGTGTAGAAAGGCAAATTTATGGGAGTGATATCAGAACCGTTAACAATCAGAACGGGCGTCAGACAGGGGGACGGACTATCCCTACTCCTCTTCAACTGTGTTTTGGAAAAAGTCATTCGAGAATGGGGGAAGTTATTAGACCACGAAGAAACAAAAGAAGATCGGTTCAGACTTGGTGCTAAGCACAAAGGGATATACGTTGACTGTCTGGCCTTTGCGGATGACCTGGCAATTTTTAGCCTACTTTTCACATTTTGCAAAAATGAGATCGATTCAGGCAAATGTGGTTGTAAGTGCGTATGTCTCTCTCTCTCTCTCTCTGTGTGTGTGTGTGTGTGTGTGTATGTGTGTGTGTCCTCTCAACTCTTAAACGGCTGAAGCAATTGAAACCAAATTTGGTATGAGTAAAGCTCTATACCTGAATACCTCAAACCCATATTTGAAAATGATGTCAGTGCTACCAACTGCTGAAAAACCGCAATTGAAATTTGAGCTTCATGATGGATATCTTGGAAGGTATGCATGGGAGCTATTCCAAAATTGGCACACATATACAGTAGATAATGTGTTGTTGTTTGAGTCTTCAGTCTTTTGACTGGTTTGATGCAGCTCTCCATGCCTCCCTGTCCTGAGCTAATTGTTTCATCTCTACATAGCTCCGACACCCTACATCGGAGGCAATCTGTTTAACATATTCTAACCTTGGTCTATCCCTAGAGTTTTTGTCCTCGACCCTTCCTTCCATAACTAAGCTTGCTATTCCTGGGTGTCTTAGTATGTGTCCTACCAACCTATCTCTTCTCTTCATTAGCAGTCGCCAGAAACATCTCTCCTCTCCCACTCGTCTTAATACCTCTTTGTTTGTAACCCTATCTACCCATATGATCTTCATCATTCTCCTGTAACACCACATTTCAAATGCTTCAATTCTCCTCTTTTCTGCTGCACCAATAGTCCAAGTTTCACTTCCATAGAGCGCCACGCTCCAGACAAAGGTTTTCAAAAATGACTTCCTAATACCTAAATCTATATTCGATGTCAGCAGATTCCTTTTTTGTAGAAATGCTTTCTTTGCCTGAGCCAACCAACTTTTAATATCCTCTTTGCTTCGTCCATCACTGGTTATTCTGCTTCCTAAGTAACAGAAGTCTCCTACTTCCTTCAGCTTTTCACCTGCCAATTTGATCTCCATAGAGGTTTCTGATTTATTTCGGCTGCATTCCAGTATTTTTGTTTTACATTTATTTATTTATTTTCATCATGAATTCTTTCCGTAAGACGGAGTCCATACCATTCAAAAACTCATTCAAATCCTCAGGCTTGTCGGCCAAGATGACGATGTCATCAGCAAATCTCAGAGTTGAAATTATTTCTCCTTGAATCTTCACTCCCACTTTAAATTTTTCTCTAATTTCCTACATTGCTTGTTCAATGTAAAGATTGAAAAGTATGGGTGATAAGTTGCAGCCTTGCCTTACACCTTTCTGAATACCAGCTTCTCTCTCATGTCCTTCAACTCGAATGACTGCTGTCTGGTTTCTGTACAGATTGTATATCACCCTCCTATCCCTGTACTTTATTCCAATTGATTTCAAAATGTCAAACAATTTAGTCCAATCAACGTTATCAAAAGCCATTTCTAAGTCTACAAAAGCCATGAACGTTCTCTTATCTTTCCTTACTCTACCTTCTAAAATCAGCCTAAGACTTAGTACAGCTTCTCCTGAAACCAAACTGGTCTTCACCCAACTCCGTTTCTATCTGGCTTTCAATCCTCTTGTAAATTATTCTAGACAGGATCTTTGAAGCATGAGTAATCAAGCTGATTGTACGGTAATCTTCACATCTGTCAGCTCCCACTTTCTTTGGTATAGGGATGATTACATTCTTCTTGAAATCAGGGGGTACCTCACCTGTCTCATAAATCCTACACACCAAGTGAAATAACCTGATCAGACCTTAATCTCCTATACAGCGTAGCAACTCAATCGGTATATGATCTATGCCTGGTGCTTTGTTCCTGCTTAAGTCTTCCAAAGCTCTATCAAATTCTGATCTCAATATTAAATCTCCTTTCGCATCCTCATCAATTTCCTCCTCCCTTTCCATTACATGATTCTCAATCTCCTTTCCCTTATACAAACTCTCTATGTAAGCTTTCCTTCTCTCAACATTTTCTTCCCTATCTGTTAGAGGCTTTCCATTTGTGTCCTTAATATTACAGCACTTAGTCTTCTTTTCCCCAAAAGTATTCTTAATCCTTCGATAAGCTGTGTCTACTTTTCCTAATTTCAGACAATTTTCTATACCTGCACATTTCTCTTTCAACCATTCTTCTTTCGCTTCCTTGCACTTCTTGTTAACCTCATTTCTCAGACGTCTGTATTCTGCTTTCCCCTTTTCATCTCTTAGATTCTTGTGTTTCCGCCTTTCATCCATCAATTCTAGTATATCCTGAGTAATCCACGGTTTTTTACCTATTCTTTCTTTCCTACCAATGTTTTCTTCAGCGGATTTTGTTATTTCATTCTTCAAAAGTGCCCATTCGTCTGCAATTGAAGTTTGTTTAGGGTTTTTCATTAGTCCTTCCTTTATACTCTTCTTGAATCTTTCGTTTACATCCTTCTCTTTCAGTCTGTCTATTGCCCACCTTTTTGGCTTTTGACTTTTCTTCAGTTTCTTCAACTTTAATCTGCATTTCATTACAACCAGATTGTGATCAGAGTTTATGTCAGCACCAGGATATGTTTTACAATCCAAAATCTGGTTTCGAAACCTCTGCTTGACCATAATGAAGTCGATTTGGTAACGCCCTGTACCTCCTGGTCTCATCCATGTGTATATTCTTCTATTATGGTTATTGAATAAGGTGTTAGCTATGACCAATTCATGCTCGGTGCAGAATTCTACCAGCCTGCTTCCTCGATCATTCCTTTCACCTAATCCGAAATCTCCTACTATCTTCCCTTCTCTCCCTTTTCCTACCACAGCATTCCAATCTCCCATTACTATAACATTTTCATCACCCTTGATATACCTCAGAATTTCGTCTATTTCTTCGTAGACCTTTTCAACATCCTCATCATCAGCTTGACTGGTAGGCATATAGACTTGTACCACTCTAGTGCAGGTAGGTTTTGTAGATAATAATATTTCAGTTTAATTTCCAGGAGGCCATACATGGCAGTGTTGCCAAAATGATTCTAAGTCTGCTGATAGGTCCAATTTTAAATGCATATAACCTCTACACTATCAATTGGATTTCAACCAAATTTCGTATGTATTATGTGAACATAAACAGATATGAGTAGTAGGAGATAAGGAATGAGAAGTGGTGAAACACGTCAAATACTTGGGAAGTGAACTGACTGAAGATGGAAGACTAGATTTGGAAATTAGCAGAAGAATACAACTCGGGAGTGCTTTCTACCAACAGGTACGGTGACTAGTATGGAACAAGGATATACCAATTAAGGCTAAAGAAGTTATGTACAAAGCATATTATGTTCCTATAATGACATATGCAGCAGAAACTTGGACAATGACTAGGAGGGAAGAGAGCAGAGTACAAGCAGCTGAGATGAGATTCCTGAGAAGTATGGTCCAGAAAACGAGGAGGGACAGAGTGAGAAATGAAGATATACGGAAAGAACTGGGAGTACAGAAACTAAATGACAAACTGGAGCAAAGCAGATTGAGATGGTTTGGACATGTCAAATGGATGAATGAAGTAAGGCTACCAAGACGAGCACTGGAACGACGGATGACAGGGAAGAGAGGACGAGGAAGACCAAAAATGCGTTGGATGGACTCGGTGAAGAACAGCATTAGTAAACGGAACCTGGATTGGAACACCGTGTCGGAAGAGGAATGGTGGAACAACAGAACAAAGTGGAGAGGGACCATATTTGCCCCCAACCAGTGTCAGCTGGAAAAATGGAAAATAAGAAGAAGAAGAAGAAGAAGATGATGATGATGATGATGATGATGATGATGATGATGATGATGATGATGAAACAGATATGACTGAGCGTATTCTTAAGAGCCACCAAGGCTGCCAACTGTTAATAAATGCTCTCTCAATTTTTTTAATCCAAATACCAATATATCAGAAAGTATGCAAGCCGACAGCTTTAAACTATTCACACATATAGTACAGGCCGGACGTTTGTTTTAGACGATTGCCCTTGACCTTGAAGCCTGCGGGTGAGCCTGTACACAGTCACTCTCTCACCCTATCGCTTCACATTAGTCACCACCGATCTAATGTAATGGAATTCCAGACTTGAGCACATGGCGATACCGACTTGCAGACAGTACAGTCAACGTCGAAGTATTGTGTGACGCGGAAGTACACGTTACGTATTTACGAACAGAACGTTATTATATTTGCAAATGCCTGTACTTCAGTAGGAGTGTGAGACAGCTTTGTTAATCATCGGACCGCTTGGGGCAGCTGATAACAACACAGGTACTGCAGTAACTCGCCTCCAGGCTTCCATTAAGATTGTTCACTCGTCTAAAATAAACGTCCGGCCTGTACTCCAAATTAACCTAGAATGTCAGGTACAGGCCGGACGTTTGTTTTAGACGAGTGAAAAATCTTAATGGAAGCCTGGAGGCGAGTTACTGCAGTACCGGTGTTGTTATCAGCTGCCCCAAGCGGTCAGATAATTGACAAAGCTGTCTCACACTCCTACTGAAGTACAGTCATTGGCAAATATAATGACGTTCTGTTCGTAAATACGTAACGTGTACTTCCGCGTCACACAACACTTCGACGTTGACTGTACTGTCTGCAAGTCGGTGTCGCCACGTGCTCAAGTCTGGAATTCCATTACATCAGATCGGTGGTGACAAATGTGAAGCAATAGGGTGAGAGAGTGACTGTGTACAGGCTCACCCGCAGGCTTCAAGGTCAAGGGCAATCGTCTAAAACAAACGTCCAGCCTGTAACTAATATACGTGAGTGCTACCAACATGATTCTAAGCCTGCTGATCGGTCCAATTTTAAAATACATGTAACTTCTATACTAACTAATGGCTATCATCCAAAATTGGCACAACAAGAGATCATAATATTTCAGATTATTTTTGACCAACACATGCTTTTACACGCGCTGATAGACCCAATGTCTAACTGCAAGTAACGTCCATGCTATCCATTGGACTTCAACCAAATTTTGTATTCTGTACCATAAGAGATGGAAATAAGAATATATTCGGTCACCAGGGCTGCCAACTGTAGTGCTCTATTTGGCTACATTATACCACGTATATTTCGAACTAATTAGAAATTTCAATATTATCAACTTAATTTCGTCATTATTCTAGATAGGTCCATATAGATTAATTATTGGCATGAATCTTAAATTTTAAGAAAAGTAGGCTCTTTGGTTCATCACGGAACTTCTTCTTGCTAACGACATGGATTCAGCAGTTAAGAAGATCAATAGGCTGTCAGAAATTGCTGAAAAGGTAGGTCTCCTGATTTCTATTCAGAAGACAAAATACATGACAAACATCTGCGATGGACCTGAACGGAAATATCGGTCGAGTCACAAATTTCAGATATCTCGGTGAAGTCATCCAGCAGAATGGATTAGAAGAGGAAGCAATTAATGTCTCGAGGAAATCAGGTGCGAAAGTGCGGTGTTATCCGGGGATTAAAATTGACCAGCTTGCCCAACAAGTGGAAGAAGCAAATGTGGAGGACTGTGACAAAGTTAAAGTGTTGTTGCTCCATGTTGGGACGAACGATTTGAAGAAGAGGGCTACAGCTGATTACATCATGGGGGAGCTCTACGAACAAGGCAGAAAAGCTAAAAACAAGTTTGGAAATGCAAAAATTATAATGAGTGGCATTGATCGGCGGGGAGATATTCCGTTAAGGCGAGTTAGGACTGTAAATGACCGCATGGACTGGGTTTGTGCACAACTGGGATTAGTGTACGTAGATGCTGACTGCTGAATTGGTGGCCGTGACTTCGTCCGAGATGGGCTGCATTT
The DNA here is from genome assembly GCA_946902985.2 of Meconema thalassinum. Lineage (NCBI taxonomy): Eukaryota > Metazoa > Arthropoda > Insecta > Orthoptera > Tettigoniidae > Meconema > Meconema thalassinum. Next base: position 1,265,120,480 of record OX336388.2, read on the forward strand.
AAATCGACGGGGCGCTTTCAACCTAGGGAGCCTACATGAAAGGGTTATCGGTTCGTGCCGGCCATTGTGAGGAGGAGCAGGTCCAGAGGTTGCCAGCCGACGGGAACAGAAGGAGCTACTTCGGGATATTTACTGCGGAGGTAAGACTCTAATATTACTGCAGGTTAATTGTCAGAGTTTAGGAAATAAATTAATTGAATTTTGGAATCTTGTAGAGACGTATTCTCCGGACATTGTCATTGCTCCTGAATCTTGGTTATATGAGGATATAAATAGTAATGAAATAATTCAAGGGACCTACGAAATGTACAGAAGGGATCGGGGGAAGCGAGGTGGTGGGCTATTTATTTGTGTGCGCAAAGATATAGCTAGTTTCTTAAAGTGGGCTGATACGGATCATGAAATGTTAAGTGTACAAATTTCGGATAAAGGGAATAAATTCCCTCTTCAGGTGATAGGGGGCGTATAGAGCACCGAAAGATAACTTTTCGCTTCTCGACACACTGTATGATAAAACTTGTACGGGTAATGCTATGAAAAAGAGCATAATAATTGCCGGAGATTTAAACCTCCCCAAAGTAGACTGGTCTGGTGAGTCAACTAGCTGTGGTCAAGCTCAGAGCGCGGCATACAAATTCTTAAGGGAGGGGGGATTTTCCCAAGTAGTTGACTTCCCAACTAGAGGCAATATTACCTTAGATGTTTATATCGTAAGGCCTGTAGAGCTGTATATTAACTGTCTGAAAATACCAGGAATTAGTGACCAATCTGGGGTTGAATTAAATATTAGATACGGTGACAATACAAAATTAGACTCTGATGTAGGAAATAAGATCATATTCCAGTATCGCAGGGCGGATCAGGGCAAATTTCAGGGGTATTTGAATGAGCTATTTGTAGGATGGGCATCGGAAGGAAATCACAATAATATCCTGTGGACTAACTTTTTGAAAATTTTAAATAGCGCTATTGATAAATTTGTTCCACTTAAATTACTGAAAAAAAACCCAGATTCTGAGTTTTACACACGGGAAATCAGGAGTCTTAAACGGAAAATTAGAAAATTATACAATAAAAGACATGATAGTGACAAGTATATGTTGAAATTTAAGTCCTTATCAAGAGAGCTCGTCTTAAAAAAGAGGGCTGCTCATGACAATTATATGCAAGGTTTACTTGGTTCGGGAGGCGATGGGTGGAAAAAAAAATTACAGTTATGTTAGGAGAAGAAAGGGAAATTCAAATAATTTGTCGATGATAATGTCCGGTGACGGTAAATTAATTACTGAGAAGCAGGCCATTGCTAATGAATTAAATGTCTTTTATGGTAGTGTGTTCAGTAAATCCGATAGCTGTGTGTTGGACCTTAACGGTGAATCAGGGGCTCCACTTCTCCAAATAAACCAGTCAGCAAATTGTAAAGCTAATACAAAAATTACGTTATAATATATCAAAGGGTCCTGATAATATTGTTAGTGAAGTACTTAAACTAGGAGGTAGGGCCGTGGCACGATACTTAGAGGTGATGTTTAATGTGTCCATAAACAATGCGCAAATCTCGGATGACTGGAAAAGAGCTACGGTAGTCCCAATATTTAAGGGAGGGAGCAGACTTGAATTGGGCAACTACAGGCCGGTTAGTCTTACGTCCATCGTTTGTAAACAGATGGAGCATCTCATTTGCGACTACTTGAGGGAACAGTGGGAAACATTATCATGGTTTAATGATAGGCAACATGGATTTCGGAAAGGTTACTCATGCGAGAGTCAGATGCTATCATTTTTTCAAGATATTAGCGAATCGTTAGACGATGGAGTTTCAGTCGACGCCGTAGTTATAGATTTTGCGAAGGCATTTGATGTCGTGCCGCATGACATGCTACTCCTTAAATTAGCTTCGACGAAGATTGATAGAAGAGTAATTTTATGGATCCAAGAATTTTTGACGGGTCGTTCCCAGAAAGTGAAAGTTGAAGGCCGATTCTCGGATGAAATTACCGTAACGTCGGGTATCCCTCAGGGCAGCGTAATCGGAACTTTGTTATTTTTGGCGTTTATAAATGACTTACCAAATGGGATTCGCAGTGACTGTCGATTGTTTGCGGATGATTGTGTAATATATCGAAAGATACATGACACACAAGACAATGCAGTACTTCAAGATGAACTGAACCTGGTCTATAAGTGGGCGATTGAAAATAAAATGAAAATAAACACAAGAAAATGTAGTCTAATAAAAATAGGGAAAGTGCGAAGGCAAGATTTTCAATATCACATTGGCTCGGAAATACTTGCAGAAGAAGATTCTTGCAAATATTTGGGCGTTCACGTAAGAAATGATATGAAATGGAGTAGGCATATAGGATGTGTAGTTTCTAAAGCTTACAAATCTCTGCACTTTGTAATGAGGGTATTAAAAGGAAGTAGTACCTCTGCTAAAGAATTAGAATATTTGTCACTTGTAAGCCCTATTCTGGAATACTCCTCGGTGGTTTGGGATCCATATCAAGTAGGGCTCATCAATGAGTTGAAAATTATACAAAGAAAGGCCGCTAGATTTGTGGTCAGTGACTTTAATCCCAGGAGCAGTGTGAGCCGTATGTTAAAGAAACTTGGGTGGGAATCACTTGAGGCTAGGAGGATGAAATCTAGACTCTGCGCTATGTACAACGCGTATACAAATCAACCAGCATGGGGTGAGCTTAGCAAACGTATGGAAAAGCCTACTTACATGGGTAGGAGCGATCATCCTTTCAAAGTTAAGGCCCGACCACAGCGAACAAATTATGGTAAATATTCTTTCGTAAACCGTGCCATTGATAATTGGAACTCTCTACCTGCCGCATCTTCGAGCCTTTTCCCAAACATATAGGTGTGTTTAAGAAAAGACTGACTATTTGTGTAAATACTCCAGTTTAATTGTTAGTGAATTGTTATGTACAATTATTTATTTGTTATGTATAACTAATTTGCCACCGGGGGACACACCCCCAATTGCAAATAAACGAATGAATGGATGAGGAAGTTAGAACAGGCATACCAAATGACAAAGAATATCTATAACAAAAGGTCTATGGTATAGGGGCAAAGTTCCGACACTATACCACAGTTGTAAAACCTGAGGGATTTAATGCGTCCGAAACTTTGACCATGAATAATAAAGGTCAGGCTGACCAAATGGAAAAAAGAGAGTGCAGGGTATTAAGAAAAATCCTAGGTAATAGATGGTTGATGGACAGTGGCGAATGAGAGCAAATGAGGACTTGTACAACAAAATAGACCCTATCACATCCTCAATTAAGAAGAGACGGCTACTAATTTACGGTCACCTTTTGAGGATGACTGATGATCGATTAACGGAAAGAACATGGAGTTTCATTAAGTCTAAGGCATCAAGGCCAAGAAGGTTCGAGGAACGCGAAAATGATCTCAGGCAAATTGGTATTCTAGACTGAGAAATTCCTGACAGGAACACATTTAGAAGATTGGTGAACAACTACCAAGGCTTTAAAATGGTATCAACTTCTGGAAGACGGAGAGGACCTTTGTCCGAAGAACATAAACAGGCACTCGTCGCTGGTGTCAGAAGATACTGGCAGGAAGTCAACGCCGGAACAAGAACAAGACCTAGACACTAAAGTGAAGTTGGTTGTTACCACGCAGTCCATAGAGGCTCAACTCGATGTATAAAAATAAAATATAAAAATAACAAATAAAAAAAGTTGTTATTGATCCATTTCAGGGTTTTGCGACATCGTGGTCACGAAGTCCTATGTAATTCGGTGTGTGTGCAATTTATCTGATAACCTGTGCCATTGTATTGGCAATGTTAGTGTATGTATTTGTGATTAGAATTGGGTAGGAGGCGGCCTTGGCCATCCCGGCATTTGAAAACCACTTCTAGGATGGCTGAAGAGGGAATCGAACCCACTTCTACTCAGTTCAGCCTCACAAGGCTGAATGTACCCCGTTACAGCCCTCAGACCAGAATTAAATTTCTTGTCAGAGCCAGTAATCGAACCCATACCTCTGGGGAGACAACCAAGAATGCTAGCCACTGCACCACGAGGTGGTCTCTATAAATACAGCTTTCTGTCTTAATTTTCTGCTGAAACTTTGTATTTAACCCGGTAAGGTGTATAATGACCAAAAATATACCACCAGTTTAATTATTGCATGTTTGTCGTTTGTTATGGGTTGGCATCACAACTATTGGAGTGAATGGCATGATACAGTAATTCATATTTCAGTAGAAAGCACGCTTAAAAGGAAAGTACGGTAAGCTACAAATTACTAGGGCCCGGATTTATATGCACTAAAATCTACATAAATATGCATGCACATATGCACTAAAAATGTTGAAAATATGCACGAAAATATGCACTAAAAATAAAACAAAATACACTTACCAAACGTATTATTTAATTTTAACTCAGCTTTATATTGATACACATGTTTCATTCCTTGCAAAATGTTGCATGGCAGTAGGTTATCAATAGTTTTTCAATGTTTTCAGGGGTCAATGACTTTCTGTTGTCGGACAGAATTAATTAATATGCTGAAAATGATCGTTCTACGTCGACGGACGTAACTGGACAATACTTGTACACTGGCACTGACTGCTCTGAACATTCTTCCGGTAAAGACTGCCTGATTCCACTTATGTAGTTGCTTATGGATTGAATCGTCTTCAGTCCTGGGTTTGAGTCCAACACCGCACTGAGTTTCCTTTTCACTTTTTCTCCAGTTTCACCAGGGACACCATTTAAAGAACTATTGGTGTTTTGAATTACCTGAAGGGACTCGCGTAGGGGTGCACCGCGAGTTTCTAGGCCCTTAATCGCCTTCGAAAGTGACGAATAATGCACATGGATGAAACTGATATCTTGATATACAGTTTCAGATTCAAATGCGCACTTTGCTTCACGAACACACGCAGTAAGACTATCGTCAATACTTGTAACTACATCTTTCACTTGGTTAAAGCACTCCTGGTAGAACGATACTGCGGATTAAAAGTTCCCCATCTTGTGAGAACAGGTCGTGAAAGGGCCATTATCCATCTACCTGCTTGTTCTGTATTGCGACATTGAAAGCACATTCCTGACCAGGGAAGACTTATCGTGTTGCCAAGGGATGTACAACATATGGAGTTCATTAGATTTTTCATTTCGTTCAGAAATCTTGGATTATCGTAGTCGATCACACACACAAGAGAAAAATATATCTATATATGCACTAATGTTCAAAATATGCACTAACGTTCAAAATACGCATTTGCATATGCGCATATGCTTTTTAAAAAAATTCGGGCCCTACAAATTACATAATGCCAAAGGATAAGAGGGTTAGTAAGCATCATATTCCAGCAGTGAAGCAATTGGGCAATCTGACATGACAAGTTCAGATGTGAACTCAAGCTCGGCTAAAAGTACGAATCAGACCTCGGGTAATGGATGCGTGTGTCGTCTTTAATTGTAAGCCCATTCAATTTCTATGATCCCGGTATAATATATACATTACAATAATCTTTCCTCATCATACCGAGACACAAAAGATAAGTAAAACTAAATTAAATCACAGCATGACTAAACAGACCAAAAGCCAGTAGATATTTCTAAAAATCTGCGTACGGGTTGATAGTTCATTTCTCTTATCAGCTGTTTAATGTTAATTTTTCTGTACCCCACTTCCCCCAGTGATCTTCCATTCAGTACCTAATTCTAAGCAGAACTGGGAACAAATTGCAAAAATGCACGCGTGTGGCCAAACAAGCTCCAACATTCTAGCCATAACTAAGCTATCCCCTGTCACCAATCTTCCAAACATTTGTTGTTACCCTTAGAATGCAAACCCATCAACAACGGGTACAAAGAGCTAGTATTGTATATTAGCACCAGCAGCAGAAAAGCACGCCATCTTCTAGTATCAATAACGCTTGATGCAGAGTGTACATGACTTCACTCTTGCCTCACACTAAGCCTGACGCACCTATGTTAACGGTTGGCACTTGGCAGTGATCTCACTTCAGAACGGCAAAGACTTCAGATGTGTAATATCTTCCTCACTATCACAACACAGTTCCAATGCATGTGTCTCAATCACACATATAAGTCGCAAAATAAACACAGCATTCACTTTGCATGGACCGTGGATCGAGTCCATACACATGTAACTTAAATTCTGTCTCTGGCCAGGAGTATGGATTTCTCTTCATAACTATTTCATATTCATTCCTGTCTGGTATTTCTCAACAAAGGATGTGTTAACATTGATTTCTTGCTGTACATTCCAATGTTAGTAAGTGACGTACCTTATTCTTTGTGCTATTTTAGAGGGAGAGGCTGTCCTCCTAAAGCTGCCCCACATGTTTCTGGCAAAGGACTTTTCTTTCTGTTCTTCAGTGACATGAATAAGGCCTAGAGGTTGGTCTCAAACTGCCTTCTTTCACACTATGACCAACACCACAATTGCTGAAGAATTCGTCAAATAGAACATGTGATACTAGAACTCACAGAATGCTTATTAGTTAATATTAGTGTACAAAATAGTAATATAAGCCAAATTTTAATACTTCAAATTTCCTATACCATCTAAAACATTAAGAATACTCTATTTCACTTGAGGTTCATTACATAGAAGTGTGTTTCTGGTTTGACTGACCCATAATTAATTGTAAACAACTTGATTGTATTTTAAATTTTGACAACATGTTGATGGGAAGGGGTTTATCGGTTCAATTGTTTAAATTCATTTATAAGAATTAATTGTGAGAGGTGTATATTGTATTGAAGAAGGGCACAGTAGCCCAAATATATACAGTACAACCCTCAATAAATAATGACCATATGAATTTTGTGTATTGACTGGGCAGACATTTACAGTATATTAATTTTATAGTTTATAGATGCAAATCAGAAGAGATTCATGTTATTCTTGTAGGTCTAGGGGTGGAAAGTACCTAAATATACCACTGTTTGTATTCTAAACATCTCACTGAACCACAACCTTTCCTTTTATATCTATCAGTAAGGGACCATAATTAAAGAAAAGGAAATGCAGAAAGATGAGTGCCTCCGTGGCTTAGGCGGCAGCACGCCAGCCTCTCACCGCTGGGTCCGTGGTTCAAATCCCGGTCACTCCATGTGAGATCTGTGCTGGACAGAACGGAGGCAGACAGGTTTTTCTCCGGGTACTCCGGTTTTCTCTGTCAAAATGTCATTCCAGCAACACTCTCCACTATCATTTGATTTCATCTGTCATTCATTTAATCATTGCCCCAGAGGAGTGCGTCAGGCCTCGGCAGCCGGCCCAGTCCATATCCTCGCCGCTAGATGGGGGCTTCATTCATTCCATTTCTGACCCGGTCTGAGACTGGAAACAGGATGTGGATTTTCATTTTTCAAATGCAGAAAGATCACAAATTTGCCTAAACCGTTGAACCAAGAAATCAATCTGTGACCTCATTCTGAAAATAAATATACCTTTCATAACTAAATATATTCACTTACAGAGTTCCCACCCAAAAATGTTGTTCTCTTTTGTTACATTTGCAGACAACCTCTTCACCTCGTTCCAGGTCTTACCCTCCTCTATAGCCACCAAGTGTACAGATCTGCTCCACATTTGTGTGGGTCTCCCTCTCCTCGTCGTACCCTGTGGGTTCCAATCCAGTACCTCTCTCTCAATGGCTTCATTTCCTTTCCTCAGGGTATGTCCGATCCATTTCCATTTCCGTCGCTTTATTTGAATGGGCATCTCAATTTCACACGTCCTTCTCCAAAGCTCTTGATTGGAGATTACATCCGACCAGTAGATGTTCAAGGTCTTTCTTAAGCAGTGGTTGACAAAGGTCTGCAGCCTGGAGGTGACTTCTTTAGTTAGGCTACCTTCCAAGTCTCAGACCCATATTGAGAGCCCGTATTCTCTCATACCGGTGATGATTTCTCTGAAAGCAGGATTTATTTCCAGCTAGCACAAGCTGAACGTACCCACGAAGGAAGCTCCACGCGAGATGCTCTTTTGACTTCACAGAGATCTCAGAAATATTTTCCCTGGTGAATTACAATTAAATCTACGATTTGCACACTTTGAACATTTATAATTTTTCATTCTGAATAATTTTCCATGTTCGGATGGATTAAATATTGACGATTTACTAAAGGCAGACGCGCGAAAGGATTTTTTTAGACACTACACGACTTCGGTTGTGTCGAAGCCGGCACTTTGCCAAGAAGGAGAAAATCATACCCTACTGTGAGTTCACGGCGAACGCACGCGTATTTTAGCAGGCCGTAGAGAGATAACGTTTTTCAGACAAAGTTGTCTGCACTTAGAAGACTGAATCTAGTCTCATCGCTTTGATAATACACTTCAGAGTGCTAGTGTTAATTTCTAGTACCGTGTAGTATACACGAGACACGATCTACAGCGATATTTGAGTAAATTGTGAGTACTGTGAATTTTCAACTTTGCACGAGGTGTGCATATCTTTTGGCCACGTTGCAGACAGAACTATTCAACGAACATTGGAAATTGAGCTCAGAGTTATTTTCGAGTATCAATTTGTGAGTGAGAACACGTTAATCTGTTGTATTCAACGATGCCAAGTAAGTGCCGGTAATTTCCGAACAAGATCGCTCAGATCCATTACGATAATGTGTTTGAAAGTCTTAGAAGCTGTGAAAGTGATGCACATGTCATCGTAGATTCAGTTAAAGGCACAGAGTCACTTTGTTAATAGCCTGCAAAGTGTAGAAGCAGTGTTGCTGGGAGTTGGCGAATTGAGCCAGCTAATCTTCTGAGTGGATCTTTCTTATCTTGTCATTCCATCGCACAGTCCTTTCTGGCCAATTGCCCCAGGCCAAGTTCTGGTTCTTCCGCTGAGATCCTTCTCCCTTCGGTCCCCCACCACTACCATTGTCAAAACCCAAAAGTTAAGATAACTTACTTGATCTTGCAGAATGACCCACTGGCTCTGGAATTTCCCGTAAACACACTTCCATGTAGGGTTGTACAAAATGGGATTTGCACACTTTCAGTGAAACAAACATTATGCCTTTATTCCTTTAAAAGGCCACAGCAGTTAAAAGGTACCTTAAACCCCTTACATTATTATTATTATTATTATTGTCCTCCGTGGTGTATGGATAGCACGCTTTTCTCTTACCGAGGAGGCTCTGGGTTAGATTCCAGCCAGAAACTTATGATCCATAGACGCAGGGGTGTCGGAATGTTGTCCCGAAGGAGATCTTTAACGTGCCAGTACTACCGACACGGCTCTGGCTCCATCGCATTTACGCACCCACAAATGCCAACTGCGCCAATATTCGATCCTGTAACCTTGGGCACAGCATGCGAGAACGTTACCACTGAGCAACGCAGCCAGTCATAGTTAAGATCTGACTCGAGGGCTGAAAAGTGGTACTTTTTGTCGTTTATTCATTTTGAAGGCTTTGCGATTATGTAATACTTTGGTGTATGTGGAATCTGTCTGATAATTTGTGTTATAGTGACTGCTGTAGCGTACTATTGTGTACTTGTAATTGGTCTAGGATATGGTTAGGAGGTGTCCATGGTCTTAATTTAGGTACAATCTCGGCATCTGTCTAGAGTAGAAATGAGAAACCTTCGAAACCACTTCCAGGATGGCTGAGGTGGGAATCGAACCTGCCTCTTCTCAATTCTGCATCAGGAGAAGGAAAAGTGTACACGCGACCTGACCTCGCTTCACCCTTCAATCTGTAGGCCGAATGGCTGGGCAGCGGTCACTTGGTAGGTCAGGATCAAACATGGGCTGTAGTGCCACGGGGTGGTTCGAGTTATTTTGCGTGGATTAAAATTCGTCTAGAGATATTTGCATTCAAATGCTCTCGCTATGTGTTGTAACTTGATAGAAAATAAGTTCTTAACCAGCTGTTTCACTCAGACTGACACTATTTGCATAACATTAGCCTATGTTTGGGCAGATGGCCTTGCTGTTCCGACCGTTAAGACACCAATCATCATCATCATCATCATCATTATCATCATCAAACTTGTTACATAATCATTCTTAGCCTGCAAATTACATGCACAGTTATTTTTCTCTAATTTTGAAATTCATCAACGGTAGGCGTAGCCCAGTGGTTCTCAACCTTTTGTGGCCCATCTCCCCTTTCTAGAGGTTGACTAACACCAAATGCAAACACCTTACAAGTAAAATAAGAACAATCTATATATTTCACAATTTAAAACATATTGTCAATTACAAATTAATAAGAGACATCTCCCATGCTCTAGTCCAGTCAGTTCTTGCCTGGGGAGGCGCCTATAAAAATGTACTAAAAAGTGTTCAGATAGTGCAGAATCTCATACTGCGAATAATGTTGATCACTCTATTTTATATCAACCTAAGTTATGTATAGCCAAACGTAACTTTCTGTATTTCTCACCAAAATTATATAATATTCTCCCAATTAAATTAAAAGAATTTAAAGGAAATCATGCAAACCTGAAGATGCATATAATACATTTTCTCAGAGAAAACAAAATTAAAATTGAAAATATAATTAGTTGAGCCTTCAAGTTTATACAAACACAAATTAAATTTTCCTTCATATTCATTATTTTTAGCCTACTTTCGATTTTTGCAAAAAATGAAAGTAGACTTATGAGATCACTACAGGGCCAAAAATGGTGTGTCTGTCTGTGTGTGTGTGTGTGTGTGTGTGTGTGTGTGTGAGTGAGTGTGTGTACTCTGAATGTCTGTGTTCCCCCCCCCCCCCCCCCTATCAATTCGAACACGGTGAATCCGAATTGAACGACATTTGGTACAGAGTTAGCACTGGCAAAGGGCACCTCAGTGTCATGTTTTATATCGCCGCCATCTTGATGTAAACGTAATGGCGGCCACTCAAATATTCTAAGCTTAAATCAAATTACGACCAACCTATTCATCTGATCTCTACCAAATTTTGTAACATTATACCTTTAAGTATGAAGAATCCTTTGACCAAAATACGAGGTTATCTGCATAATAATTTGCGGATGGTGGCCATATTTGTGTGCAAATCGATTCCCCCTATCTTTTCAAACACGGTGAAACCAAATTGAACGAAATTTGGTACAGAGGTAGCACTAGCAAAGGGCACCTCAGTGTCATGTTTTATATCGCTGCCATCTTGACGGAAACGTAATGGCGGCCACCCAAATATTCAAAGTTTAAATCAAATTACGACCAACCTATTTATCTGATCTCTACCAAATTTTGTAACATTATACCTTTATGTATGAGGAATCTTTTGACCAAACTGCGAGGTAATCTGCCCAAACATTGCGGATGGCGGCCATGTTTGTTTGCAAATTGATTCCCCCTATCTTTTCAAACACGGTGAATCCGAATTGAACGAAATATGGTACAGAGGTAACACTAGCAAAGGGCATCTCAGTGTCATGTTTTATATCGCCGCCATCTTGACGAAAACGTAATGGCGGTCACCCAAATGTTAAAAGCTTAAATAATATTTCGACCAAGCTAATCATCTGATCTCCACCAAAGTTTGCAACGTTATACCTTTATGTATGAAGAATCTTTTGACCAAACTACGAGGTCATCTGCCCAATAATTTGCGGCTGGCGGTCATGTATGTGTGCCAATCGATTCCCCCTATCTATTCAAAAACGGTGGAACCGAATTGAACGGAATTTGGTACAGAGGTAGCACTAGCAAAGGGCACCTCATATTCATGTTTAATATCCGTACGACACTCATTTCAACAAGATACTACAACCAACAATCAATTATACTCCTTGGAAAGGACAAAGAGTTATAACAATACCCATGCATTTAGGAGAAAGTAGGCTATATGTTCTTTACTGAACATCTTGTTTAGTGTATATGTTACAGGAAAAGTCGATTCTCCAGTAAGAGTTGACTCTCCCTAGGTAAAGTCGACTCTTACTGATCTTTTCAGTAAAAGTTGATTAAAAGCGGTATGTGTTCAATTTCGATCAACATTTACTAGTTAGAGTTGACTATACCTAGGGAAAGTATACGCTCACTGTCTCGAGATAGTAACAGTTGACTATTTGCAAGGAAACGGTACTAGCTAATAAAAAACGAATAGGGAGGCAAAACCAATACATTAAGAGAGAGAAATGTTTAAGAGAAACTAATAAAAATAAAAAAACCGTTATAATACTGTACATAAAGAGGTAGAAATATTTAACATTTATTACGGCAAGGTAAAGATTTGTGACACTTTGAGTTGCAAAGTACACTTTTCTTCTTACACATGCACTTCATGGATTCGCATTTAGTGTTGCAAGGACATTTGAAAAAACCTTGTCCACTTCCAAGTGATTGTGAAGTTGCAACAGTCCTCACAGCTATTGTTTTATCCATAGGAACTTCATTTTCTTGGATAATGTTCGTAGGACATTAAATTTACTGAATTGAGACCTGAAAAATGTAATCATTGACATCTGAGCAATTTAATACTATGGGCAGCGAGAGAGAGGATATATATATATATATTTTATTTTAGCTTTGAAAACTTACATTGGGAAAAGGTGCTTTAGAATTCCATTTCTTGTTCCAATTCGATAAAAGCCATCATCGACAACCTCCAGTACCACGCCAAGGATAGATCGAGCATCTCCTCTACCGCGGTCAACATCGGGGATAGGAATTCGAACTGATGTTCCTTTTTCTACTGGCGGATGAATGTGATCTGGTATTTTTTTCATGCGTTTAGCTTGTTGTTCTAGACAGTAGAAAGCTTCATTTCTCTGTATCTTGATGTCCTCAGTAGATTTGTCCAGGTCAGTGAGGAGATAATCACTATCATCTAAGAGCTTTTCACCACTTGATATATTTCCATTCCCGTTACTTCCAATTTCGTTTTCTTGTGTTCTGAATTTGATCAATTGCGCATTGAAGATCCTCTTCTGATTCTAAATTTGCCAGTTAGAATTTGCCAGTTGCCAGTTGGTTGTCTTGAACTAGATAATACGTGTCTCGGGGGGCAACCGAACATTGCCTCGTACGGGGATCGTTTTATCCCACTATGCAATGCACTGTTTTTCATAAGTTGAATAAACTTTAAGCTTTCACTCCATTTTGATGTGTTGTGGTCTTGCATCCAGGTGGTTATCATATTCTCTATGTCCTGGTTGGTTCTTTGGACGCTACCTTGACTCTGACTATGTCGTGGTTTGCCGTGCACCATTTTGAAGTTCGGCCATGTATTAACCAGACTGTCAATAATTTTATTAACAAATTCTCTCACATTGTCTGATTGTAAAATACAAATAGCGCCTAACAAAGTAAAAACATCAACGATATTATTATACACGTCGTCTGCAGTCTTTGATTTCAGTGGTCTTAACACAACAAACTTTATTAAATGGTCCTGGTACACCATTATAAATACCTATCAGTAGAAAGGTGCTAAGTGCCATTTTTATGAACATTGAGTATTTTAGTAAAAAGTGTTTAGTCAGTTTATTTGTGAGTATTTATTCTTCTAATTTGAATAACATACAGATATAGTATTCCTTGTTATCCAGTGGCAGATATAGGTTCATACTATGAAAATTGTGGAATTCTGTTTCAGTGAAATGTTAAAAGTTGTGAAAGGTGCAAAGTCCACTAGTCTTTACGAATGTGCTACGTGCTAATTAAACAAAGATGTCGGCTTTCCGACACGCAAACACGTAACATACGGTTGTCCATGCACGAAACACTGAAATTCCTAGTTAATTCCACAAACTTCCAACGACTCACCTTGTGATTTGTTGATGGTCATTGCGAAGGCCAGAAGCATGGGAAATTGCAACCGTTTAAAATCGAATAGCACGTTCAGAGGAATCATTGGGATGCGTGGAATCATAACAACTTCTCCATCGATGACGTTGTTCATTTGCTTTTCCACAGCCAGTCGTGTTCCATTGCATAGTCGAAGTTGATTGATGTTACGCAACATGATGATGACTGAGCCTACTTTCAATTGCAAATTGTGAGGTGGTAATCCAAGCAATTCCAGCGAATTCAAAAATTCTGTGAGATGGCTGACTACCTCATCTTGGTTGATAACTGTGTCAACCGATTTGAAGGAAAACAACTGTCCCGGAATGAAATTTTGAATGGTCTCGTTGGGATCTTTATTTTTCGCTGCCAATATGGCTCGTTCGCTCAGCCAATTATGGTTTTTGAAGTTCTGCGCTATGTTCGGAAAAACAAGCCGAATGAGCACCTCTTTTGATTCGGTCAACTGATCTTCCAGGTTCATAGGAGCATCGCGTCGGCGCAATCAGTCATGTCCATTGTGTCGTGCTCGCTGGCGTTGTGTTTGATATTCACGACCTCATTGCATTCTGAATCTATTCGCTGTTCGTTCATTTTCAGTCGCTCTCGAACGTAAGTCAGACATGCCCATACGACTATTTTCATTATCCGTCGCTCTTTGGTCAACAGTGCGGTTTGCACGTGAAGTAGCTCGCCGCGCATTTAACTGACTTCGACGACCTCTGTCAGCTCTTCCTCTCCTTGGCATTGTAATGGGCACTAAAACGACATGGAATTTTAGTAATGTAATGTACACTGTTAAACGACACGGAATTGTTTTCATAGTAACTCAAATCTATCGAACCTACCTTGAGAACTTGACAATATTGACATCCTTTCCGTTAGTAGTACATTCTCACATTAGATATGTTGGTCGAAACACATTAACGTGAAATGTAATATTATTATAACATACTTTAATATGCTGTAATTAGATTATAAAGTAAGATTCTGTTACGTTACGTATTATTTTATTGCACGTATTGATCAAAGGGTATGGTACGGGATGTTATTTTTGCTCATAGAAGATTTTGAAGTGGATGCACTGTGTCACCATCTGTCAGTCAAGTTATTAGATTCAATATTGGCATGGCTTTTTAATGTAAATTAATTTAAAAATACTGCCAATTCGATTTTTGCTCAAACCACTTTCTAAACACTACCATAATGAGACCAAATTGTAAAATTTTCATGAAATCGGAGCAGTAGTTTACGAGATTTTGCGAGACTAATGCACGGCAAAGTCGCGTTTCCAACAGGAAACAAACTGTGCTATCGGTACACAGGGTCCCACCAGTACGAACTGCTAATAATTGAGTATTCTAAGTTCCTTGAACAATTCTGTCAACGATGCCCATATTGGAGGGAAATGAGAACAAATGATTGGCACATTGCACCTTTCTTCTGAAAGAGCTGCAGGACTTACCACTAGTGCCATCTTGTGATGCTCTTGGAAGGTCCTTCGAAACCACTGAGGAGTTAGGCCTTTTGATATGTAATGCTACATCGCACATAGCACCATTCGAGCAAAAAAACGGCTTTTTTTTTTCAAAAAATGGCACTTAGCACCTTTCTACTGATAGGTATCCAAATTTGAAGTCTTCATCAGGTTGCGACTGAAAGTCAATCAAGTCCACTTGACATCGTGAATTCATTTCCTTGAATAACAAAGGCTTTACAACCAGTCCCTTCATCTTATGTCTCAATTTTTGATCTCAAGGTTCGCACAAGCTTAAAAATAGTAAAATAACATTTTGAAATTTCCCTTTCAATTGCTGAATCATACGATCTCTTCCTCCGTGTCCAGTGGATATGTGCGCTTCATTAAGAACTGCAAACAACTCTACATTAAAAACATAATACCTTATGCTGTCTTGGTCTGTGACAGGGTGTATTAGTTTTGAAATACCATTTACTTCAATAATGCCATATCGTCTTAAAAACCTGATATCGTTACTTTCTTATTTAATTGCAGTTTTTACATTTTTCAATTTTTGAATGCAGCTATCATATTTTAATTTGGTCAATGTCAGTGAATTTACCTTGGAAGTCGAGCGTTCCTGCTGCAGTTTTTCACGAAACACTTCTGCCGTGGTGTCTGACATAATTATTACACACTTAAACTAATTATATATATATATATTGGTTTAGTCAATTTACCCTCTAGGTCGGTGGTTCCCACGGACTGAGCGAGGGAACTCACCACTACCGCCTCTATGGGCAGTGTCCTGGAGCTGGGAACATCTGGTCGGGAGGGATACAACTGGGGAGGTGTGATCAGCACTTCGCCCAGGCGGCCTCACCTGCAAAGCGAACAGGGGCCTCATGAGGGATGGGAAGGGACGGAAGATTGGGATGGATAGGCTAGGAACAGGGAAGGAGGCGGCCGTGGCCTTACAGTAGGTACCATCCCGGCATTTGCCCGAAGACTAAGTGGGAAACGACGGAAAACTGAGATGGGAATCGAACACCCCTCGACTCATTTGGACCACCCGAGGCTGAGTAGACCCCGTTCCAGTCCTCAAACCACTTTTCAAATTTCGTGGCAGAGCCGGGAATCGAACCCAGGACCTCCGGGGCGGCAACTAACCATGCTGACCGCTACGCTACGGAGGCGACCTTAAACTAATTATTTAAACGTAAATGAATCTTTTGTCACTATTGCACAACAATAAAGAGCCGAGTAATGACGAATGGCAACTGCCTGGTGTTTGATGGGGTAATAAAAATAAAGAAATGTTCAAATCAATAACGGTCGGTCCAATAATGGAAGTACGAGTCCAAACAATGCCAATATTTTAATAATCATAACAAAGGTTTGGCGCGCACGGTTACATTTTCAGAGCAGCATCTGCGAATCAACTTTTACTAAACCACAGCAGGCATAGTTAACTCTCCCTAGGAAAAGTTGATCTGTGTGTTTTCAATCAACTGTTACTGATACTTTCAGTAAGAGTTGACTCTGCCTAGGGAGAGTCAACTCTTACTAAGAATCGACTTTCCCTGTAAAACATATACATCATTTACATTGAACGTGTTATTCGGCTAAGCCATTATACAATATTTTGAAATAGTAATCAATGATATGCATGCCACACACAAGGTTGCACCTTTTAGTGGCATATGTGATATCTCTTCCTGCTCTGTATGAATTTGTATCCTATTTCGACCTGTCTTTATCGTATTGTAACAATATAATTTAATAATTGTAAATTGACAGGTTAAACAATGAGTAGGAAGTGTAAAGAAATTCATAAAATGTGTCCAGTTAATCTGAATTTTGAAAAATGTGTGTATTTGTAACGATTTAATAAATAATAATAATATTAATAATAATAATAATAATAAACTATCGCCCCCTTTTCATTTTCATTGTATGCCTAACTTGAATTTGAAGTAAAGTGAAAATAATAAGGCAGATTTATTATTTTAAACAATTTTACTACCGTATATAAAATCAACCGAAGCAGTTTTATCCGGTCACTCTTAATAACACGGAAAAAATTAAAATATACATTTTTTACGGATTTCTTTAAGAACAAAGAATTGAAATAATTAACTAAGATCATTGACGTACATTTAAAAAATAGGAATTCGTGTTGTTTTTTAGCCTACTTTCGATTTTTGCATAAAATGAAAGTAGACTTATGAGATCAACACAGTGCGAAAAATTGTGTCTGTGTGTGTTTGTGTGTGTGTGAGTCTGTGTGTGAGTGTGTGTACTCTGAATGTCTGTCCCCCCCCCCCCCCGTATCAATTCGAACACGGTGAACCCGAATTGAACGAAATTTGGTACAAAGGCAGCACTAGCAAAGGACACCTCAGTGTCATGTTTTATATTGCCGCCATCTTGACGGAAACGTAATGGCGGCCACCCAAATGTTCAAAGCTTAAATCAAATTACGACTAACCTAATCATCCGATCTCTACCAAATTTTGCAACAACATACCATTATGGAGGAAGCATCCTTTGACCAAATTAATAGGTCATTAGCCTAATAGTTTGCGGATGGCAGCCATCTATGTGTCAAAATCGATTCCCCCTATTAATTCGAACACGGTGAAACCGAATGGAACGAAATTTGGTACAGAGGTAGCACTAGCAAAGGGCACCTCAGTGTCATGTTTTATATCGCCGCCATCTTGACGAAAACGTAATGGCGGCCACACAAATGTTCAAAGCTTAAATCAAATTACGATTAACCTAATCATCCGATCCCTACCAAATTTTGCAACAACATACATTTACGGCGGGGAGCATCCTTTGACCAAACTAGTAGGTCATCAGCCTAATAGTTTGCGGATGGCTGCCATCTTTGTGTGAAAATCGATTCCCCCTATTAATTCGAACACGGTGAAGCCGAATGGAACGAAATTTGGAACAGAGGTAGCACTAGAAAGGGCACCTCAGTGTCATGTTTTAATCACCGCCATCTTGACGGAAACGTAATGGCGGCCACACAAATGTTCAAAGCTTAAATCTAATTACGACCAACCTAATAATCTAGTCTCTACCAAATTTTGCAACAACATACCTTTATGTGGGAAGCATATTCTCACCAAACTGCAAGATCATCAGCCCAATAGTTTGCAGATGGTGGCCAAGTATGTGTGCAAATCGATTCCCCCCTATCAATTCAAACACTGTGAAACCGAATTGAACGAAATTTGGTACAGAGGTAGCACTAGCAAAGGGCACCTCAGTGTCATGTTTAAATCCCCGCCATCTTGACGGAAACGGAATGACGGCCATCCAAATGTTAAAAGCTTAGATCAAATTACGACCATCCTAATCATTTGATCTCTACCAGATTTCGCAACAACATGCTTTTTTGTGGAAAGCATCTTATGACTGACTACAAGGTCATCAGCCCAATAGTTTGCAAATAGCGGCCATGTATGTGTGCAAATCCATTCCCCATATCAATTCAAACACGGTGAAACCGAATTGAATGAATTTTTTTACAGAGGTAGCACTAGCAAAGGGCACCTCATATTCATGTTTAATATCCCTATAGCACGTTGTATTTCAACAAGCTACTACAACCAACATTCAATTATACTCCTTGAAAAGGACGAAGAGTTATAACAATACCCATGCATTTAGGAGAAAGTAGGCTATATGTTCTTTACTGAACATCTTGTTTTGATTGGAATCTGGAAAAAAGATTGACAGTTAGAAAACTTTGTTATTGTTTTATTTTACCTTTTCAATGGCTGCCTTGTGCTTGGTGGATTTCAGTTAAAGCTTGAATATCTGGTTTTATGTTCGTTAAGTTCACGGGCAACTCTCCTTTGAGGCATGTCCAACTTATTTCTTTGTTTTGTGAGGAGCTGGATAACAGAACTAAATCCTTTTTCAACTAAATATGTTGACGGGAACGAGATGAGAAGTGGTTCAGTTTTCCCCTACAGTTGTGGATTAGTGTCCATAAGCTTCACCCTGGTATCCCAGGTAACAGTATCTGCAAATCGCACACTTCGTACAGTTTTTCAAAAGTCATTCTTTAAAGAAATTATAGATATTTATGAAATTAGAGTGCAATGCGTCACTGGTAATGTATATTCTCTTTCATTTGAATGCTCATTTTTCACGCTCGGTCGCTTGTGAGCACCGCAGGAGGGATCTACACTACTGAAATATTATATATGATGATGATTGAGCATATATGAACGTAAATATAGTACATGATGTGAATGGTCTTCACCTAAGGGCTGATGTTGATGCCTTGAAAATTCGCCTACTGTCTAATGCTCAATGTTGTTGTTGATTGAGGGGCTTTGCGACATCGTGGTCATGTAACCCCACGTAATTGGGTGTGTGTGTGGGGGGGGGGGTTGTCTGATAAGCTGTGGTACTGTGATGGCTGTATTATTGTGTGTAGGCCTAGTGTAATTCAGATGAGGATTGGGAAGGAGGCGGCCGTGGCCTTCAGTTAGGACTCAATCCGGCATTTGCTTGGAGTAGAAGTGGGAAACCACGAAAACCACTTCCAGGATGGCGGGATTAGGAATCGAATACACCTCTTCTCAGTTTTACCTTACGAGGCTGTGTGTACCCCGTTCCAGGCCTCATACCAGAATTGAATTTCTTGGCAGAGCCAGGAATCGAACCCGAGTCTCCGTGGTGACAGCCAATACGCAATGAGGTGGACACATAATGCTCAATGAAATGTAATCTGAAAAGACTGACTAAAAAAATCGATCAAACTGAAATATGGCAATCGTTTTACCGAGGATTCATCAAAGCAATCCTGTTTTATTCACTACTCAATTACCATATCCTGAACGCTGGGTCATACATATGCGACTTTATAGTAATTGACACCCCTGGGACCGTCAAACTGAGAGTCACCTTCCCTCCAACAGAGTAATGAGGAAAGGTTGGAACTTGTGTACAGTATGGTATGTGTTGGCTGCAGAGTGGGGGAAGAGAGGGAAGATTGCTAATGAGCTATCACTGGCTCAATTGGACTATGCCTTATCAAAGGGGCAGATCATGCTGGCCAGAAAAGTCTGTCCGATTTTATCAGTGTAATTAACTGGCCGAATTGGACTGCGCCCGTGTTGCTTACATTGAAACCGCGACCTGTAAATACAGTGAAATCCGCATATTTTTACCACTACACTATGCATCGTTTCGACCACGAGGACGTAATCCGTCATCACGCTTGCATGATGGTGATCATGGGCTAGCACATGCTAAGGAAGAGATGCTGACAATATAACCTGCATTATGGAGTAGAGGAAGAGGAAAAATGAATTATGGCAGGCTCCTTAGCCTCAGGAATGTTGAAATATATCCCTCCAACCACGGAGTTGACTAACCCCTCAATTCCAAGGAAGGATGAGGTGAACGACAAACCACCCTGAGTTCTGACTGTAATTTATCTGGTTATAAAGGCAAATAGATTGTGGGTCGGATTAGTTTTAGCAACCGTAACTTTATGACAATCAGTAGATAGGGATTTTTTTCTGTAGATTTTTCTACACATTTGTAGTGACATAAGCTTCTGCACCATTGCTTATAGCTTATTCACTATGGCTGACAGCTTAACAGCTGATTTGTGAGACACCAAATGGCGGACTTGTACGTCGGTGCACGTGTAAATATGTGCTGTGTATTTTAGGTGATATTAGGATTTTTGTCCAAGCTCAGTGAGCTCTTTTTACGGCCTAGAAATGTTGTATTTGTGGGAATGCAAGCCCACGTATTAACTAATAGACACCCAATTCAGATAAATTATTTCTACGCCACTGACGAGCATATCATTTCAGTGAAAAAGTGTTACTCACTCGTTCTATTATGAATTCTGTCAAACATTTTGTGTGGTTTAGAATACCACGAGATTCTAGTTGAATCTCATAACAGTTTATGAGCAGTGCAGTTGTAGCCTGACTCAATATCCCGAATACACTAACTGTCATCATCATCATCTTGCACAGTTTCCAGCCACAGGCCGGGTCTGTTTGGAACACAAGCCTCTCCAACGTCTTCTGTCTTCCCACCATCTCTCAGCCTCCACCCTTGTCCAGTCTTCTCCTCTCTTCTTCACGCTTTCTTCCACCCTCTTCAGCCACCTGTCTCTCGGTCTTCCTCTCGGTCTCTTTCCTTCCCACTTCGTCTCGTGTATCCTCCTGGGTATCTCTTCTCCTCCATTCGTTTTACATGTCCCTACCATCTAAAGTCTAGATTTCTCTATACCATCCTGTAATGGTTCCTCCTTCATTAATTCTCTGGTCCTCTCATTTCTTATTCTGTCCATCTTTGTAGCTCTAATACTGCTTCTCAAGAACCTCATCTCACTTGCCTGTATTTTGCTCTTCTCCCTTCCTTTCATAACCCAGGTCTCCGAGGCATACGTCAAGATAGGGACATAGTACGTCCGATATATGATCTTTTTGCTGTTCTGAGGGACATCCTTGCTCCATAACATGCTTCTCACACTCCTCCGGAATGTTTCTGCCTGTCTCCCCCGCTCATTTATTTCTCTATCGTGTCTTCCATTATCTTGTATCAGGCTTCCCAGATACTTGAAACTCTCCACTTTCTTCAGCTAATTGTATCGTTTTAAAACAAAGCTAGGAGGATAGCATGTTTTATATTCTGTTTATTTCGTACCAGATGTGAGCACATTCCAATTATATAAGCTTTACCGCAGTGGCGGAATATCTTCCAAAGAAGTCAGGATGGGTAGGATATCTTTGTCTCATTACTCTTTGAAAAACAGGAACATTTTATATTATTGTACATATTTATTGATGGCCAACAGTATCACGCTCAAGACATTACTTTCTTTCTATTCATGTGTATTTTATAAGGGTCACGAGTGGATTAAGTGAACCCAATGTTTAGTCCAGGCAACGAATGCTCAAAAAAGGGTATAGAGGGAAATGTTTGGAACATAATTTTTGACTTTATAACTTTGTTTGGACTAGTTAGGAGGTGAACATATCAATCGTCCCCGCCCATAGCCCTTGAGCAGGGAGGGCTGGGGGTGGGGGGTTCAAGGTCCCATGTTTTGGTGTTTCACTTAAATCTCTGAAACTATGCGTCCTAGCGAAATTACCATTCTATACAAAATGAAAGCTGATTAAATTTTCTATAAGTTTTATTCAGTCAAGTTTTTCGATATTGTGTATAGTTTTCGTGATATCTGCTCTTGAAAGTCTGTAATTTTGAAGGGAAAAAATCCTCACATTTTTTGCTCTTTTTGGCCGTATAACTCTTCAACTATGCACCCAAAAATAAATGCCGGCCAGAGGGTTGTAGAACATTACATTCCCTTCAATAATATATATGACTGTACTATTTTATCTATTTTCCTTCAAATTTTAAGGGGACCGGTACAGTAAACCACCTTCAAAATTTCGATTTTTCAATGTATTGTTTAATGTACAGCGTCACTCGTCTAGTTCATTTTGGTGAAAGAATTATTTAAATATCTGCAATAGTTTAGGAGTTATGATTTAAAATGCTAGACATTGCATAGGCTCTGCGGTACTTTGCGGTTAAATTTCTCAAAACTATATTTTTCAAATCCGTTTTACTTGTAACACCTAAATTATACATTGTATTACAATGATACTTTACTCTAATGTTCTAAGTGTTGGAGACTACAAAACTGACCAAACTCATGTTCCCAAAAATTGACCAAAATATGTCATTTTTAAGTAACACGAAATCAAAAATACTAATTTTGAACATATAATTCTGAAAGTGGTCAGATTTGTAGCTGTAACCTTTAACAGAACATTTAAAAAATCAGAACACTAATATATTGATAAATGGTCCGGCTATGAATATAACGCTGAGCACCGACACGCAAACAGCCGCCATTTTGAATAATTAATTAGCGAGTTTGATAATGCTAAAATCAATTCTGAGATATGTGCTTACTAGTAAAGATATAGGATGCTTTATTTAGAAAGTTTCATTGCTGTACATATATTAGGAGCTGAGATAAGAATTATTTAAAATGTCAACATTTGAAGGTGGTTTACTGTACCGGCCCTCTTAAAGTAATTTCAGTGTTGAGCGTGAAATCTGAAGTTTTGCGAAAACTGTCGACTAATGAATCTTTCAATTTCTCACCATTCCCAATCAACGTATTGGCTGAAATATGCACCATTATATACACATAGTGAGTACTGGACGTCTAAATAGCACAGATACTCATTTTAGTCAATTCGTGTTTTGCAACGCCGACTTTAATGCATGTACCATAGACGGAGTCAACTCATTCCATGCCATGGGTGGCATCTAATGTATTACACCTGGCACTGATGTGGAGCGATCAGGATCAGGCTTCCCTAGACTGACCAAGATGCTTACGTCCCTGGAGACTAGAAAACTCTGAATTATTCCACTTGAAACACCACAGGTCAAGGAAGTGGGATTGCAGTCCGTCATTGTGCAAGAATTAATGATCCCAGATGAACCTACTCATCCTGATCCTCATGAAATCCTCCGGTACATTGCTAAACAGGTGGAAAGGGTACATGCAGTTCATAACCACAGGACAGTTCAGTGATAAGACGAGAGTTATAACGCTTCCCATCATAAACGCTCCTCCATCCAGTTATGATACGATTTATACAGCACTATAATACGCAGAACATTTATGTGGAGATGTCCTCACACAAAAGTCGTTGATAGTGACGTTCGACCAGCCGCTTTACTGGAAAGCGAGAGAGATAGTCGCAGGTGCTCCTGATGGTTCATTACTATCAAAATCCGTCATTCGCTTGGGTGGCTTCCTCCTATTTATGTTCAACTTGGGGGCCATTGTATATCTCATGTCTGGAAGTGGCCTAAAATAACTTTTGAGCACAATATATGCCCCTCTGTCAGTGGAAAAAATTATGCAAGGCAGGGCAGTAAGAGGCCACCTGCTTGCAACAGGTTCACTGGCTACAGTGATTTTGGAAGGCGTCCAGTTGACTGAAGATGAAGTGGATTGCATCAAAAACATGACGATGAGTTTTATGGATGAGCCCCCCTCTCTGCTTGCATTAAACCAAAACACTCACCTCAAAGCATTGTCTGAGAAATTTGGAGCCGCCATGGAACTACTGAGCAGCAAAGGACCTACAGCCGTGGGTACAGTACTTCAAAATGGTAAGCCTCATTAAGGAATCAACGACGAAAAGATTCCTGTGGACCCATTCTTGCTAAGTTATTCCGACGTATATCCATCAGCAAAAGAACAGACGAAGATTTAAAGCTGTACATGGGATACGATGGGGGGCTTCATTCATTACATTCCTGACCCGGTCGGAGACTGGAAGCAGGCTGTGGATTTTCATTAAAAAAAAGAAGCCTCCGTGGCTTAGGCGGCAGCACGCCGGACTCTCACCGCTGGGTCCGTGGTTCAAATCCCGGTCACTCCATGTGAGATCTGTGCTGGACAAAACGGAGGCAGACAGGTTTTTCTCCGGGTACTCCGGTTTTCCCTGTCACAAATTTCATTCCAGCAACACTCTCCACTATCATTTCATTGCATCTGTCATTCATTTAATCATTGCCCCAGAGGAGTGCGTCAGGCCTCGGCAGCCGGCACAGTTCATATCCTCGCCGCTAGATGGGGGGCTTCATTCATTCCATTCCTGACCCGGTCGGAGACTGGAAGCAGGCTGTGGATTTTGATTTTCATTTTCACATGGGATACGAATTAGCCCCGTTCCCATTAGCCCTATTCAGTGAGAGTGGGATGAGGAAATCGACTAAGTCAGCGCTGTACAAACTATTCAACACTACGACCAAGGATGTACGTGCCGCACAGTTATACATCGTATTTGATGGAGGGCTCCTCCTCCATAAAGTAATTTGGCAAAGAGGTGCCAAGATATCGACAATCTGCGAGAGCTACATCCACTTTATCACGAAGAACCACCACGGAAGGAAACGCACTTTGACGGCTATTCCTCATCAACTCCAGGCACGAAAGTAGCAGAGCAGCAAAGGCGCTATCGATTCAGCAAGTCTGCTGACATCCATTTCACCGAAGACATCGAGATAAACGTCAAACAAGAAGATTTTCTGTTGAACAAGTTCAACAAAAGCAGGCTCATCAACCTGCTTAAGGTGAAGCTTGAGGACAATGGGATCAGGATCCCTCAAGCAGAAAGTGATGCGGGCGTTCTGATCGTGGATACAGCTGTGGAAATGTCCGAAACAACAGCTGTCGGCATTGTGGGTGAAGATGTCGACCTCATAGTCCTCTTGATGACTAAAGCTGATGCGCATAAGGACATTATTTTCATCAAGCCTGGTCGTGGAAAGATAAGGGATTCCTTCTTCTCATCCCAAGAGCTTCAGCAAAAAGGTTTCAAGGACGTTGTGTTTTTGCACGCCTTTACAGGATGCGACACATCATCTTCCTCATTTAGAAAATGCAAGGTCGCATTTGCAAAGTTGTATCTGAAGTCGCCAGAGGTCCAGAAAGCAGCAGCGGTCTTTTCAGACCCTTCCTCCACCACCGCCAAGTACAAACGGCAGGTGAAACCTGCATCTTGAGGTGGTATGGGACTCCAGCGAAAGAGATCTACCTCAATGCCTACAGGTACAAGCCATTCTTGAAATCGATGGCCACCATCAAGCCTGATATCTCGTCTTCCTCCGAACATTCCACCAAGTTCAACTGTGGCTGGGAAATGACCTTCCTCCTCAGATGTATGGGAGGAAGATTGAGAACAACTGCCTGGTCTCAGTGCACAGTGAGTTAGCAGATGCACCGGAGGATATCCTGAAAATGATTTTCTGCCGATGCACGAAAGACTGTGCTAGCGCGAAGTGTGGCTGCAAAAAAGCAAGCCTCAAATGTTCATCAGCATGCCAAAATTGCCAGGGGAGCTGCCTGAATGGGGTCCCTCAAGTTGACTCCGAAGATGATGAAGAAGAACAGGAGGATCCTCCGACCTTTCCCCTAAAGGGGTCCGATTGAGAAGATATTGGGGAAAAAGAATATGAAAACGAAGACGAGGATGAAAGTCCTTCCCACTCCAAGAGAGCAAGAAATTGACTCAATGGTACTGTACCTACCATTGTAATGTTTTATGTTAATTCACTTTTAAACGTCAATAAACTTCGTTTTAATTTAATGGTTGTGATTTATAAACTATTCCAATGCCTTATAGACACTCATATATGCACAAACATGGTCATAGCCATACATTTCCCATTAAAATGGCCTAGATCATTTTAATTTAGGGTGAGGAAACTGGTCAGCGGGCCCACAAGTATACATATTCTAAAATGAGTATCTGTGCTATTTAGCCGTCCAGTATTCACTATGTGTATATAATGGTGTATATTTCAGCCAATACGTTGACTGGGAATGGTGAGAAATTGAAAGATTCATTAGTCGACAGTTTTCGCAAAACTTCAGATTTCACGCTCAACACTGAAATTGCTATAACATTTGACGGAAAATAGATAAAACAGTACAGTAATATATATTATTGACGGGAATTTAATGTTCTACAACCCTATGGCCGGTATTTATTTTTGGGTGCATAGTTGTCGAGTTATACGGTCAAAACGAGCAAACAATGTGAGGAAAAATATTTTATTTTCCAAAATTACAGACTTTCAAGAGCGGATATCGCGAATACTATACAAGATATCAAAAACCTTGACTGAATAAAACTTGTAGAAAATTTAATCAGCTTTCATTTTGTATAGAATGGTAATTTCACTAGGACGCATAGTTTCAGAGATTTAAGCGAAAAACCAAAACATGGGACCTTGAAACCCCCCGGCTCGAGGGCTACGGGCGGGGACTTTTGATATGTTCACCTCCTAACTAGTCCAAACAAAGTTACGAAGTCAAAAATTGTGTTCCAAACATTTCCCTCTATACCTTTTCGTTGCCAGGACTAGTTATGAAACTTTATAGACTTTGCTTCAGAGCAATGCATTCGCATTTTGTGATACACATTCAGTGAGCCGCATCATTGACGTACGTGCGCGACTCAAGGCCAGACAGCACCTGTTATTTGCAACACTACCCACAAGGCTAGCTGATTCTTAAAGTGATACCTGATTATTGACACTTTTCAATGCTACATATTTGTATGGAATTCTTTTGTGAGCCAAGTCTGAACGATGCTCATGCACACAAGGACAGCACAGCTGGTTGTGCTGTACAGGGTGATTATTAAGTCCCATTTTTGATTGATCGCTGTTGTTACGAGCGAATAATGTTTACTAATTTCATGATGCACATATAATAAGAGTTTCTTTTTGATGAACCAGACATTTGTATCAGGCTAGCATGTTATTGTTATTGAGTCCGTGCATAAGCCGTATGTCGTTAGTGACACGGTGTAGAGTATTGTTGTACTTTCATATTGTGATTTCGGCAGTACCGAGCGTTGTGCCAGACTGACCGAGGAGGTGTTTATTGCAAGCCGCGAGTTGCAATTGTTGTTGTTGTTGTCCAAGCACGTAATAGCTTGTGTTATTGTGTCGACAAATTCTTGTCACGTGCTTTGTATGTACCATTCTGGTAGCTTTCCCTTTTGAGCCTTGTGTCATATGGTCATTCGTCATAAATAACAAACTAAACCTACGAATTAACTTACTCTTAAATCATGAAACGTTATTTACCGTAAATATACGAGGCTAATATGCGTATTAAATAATGTTAAACTAAATTATAGACCTGATTTGCTTGTAGCTGACTGACGCATTGTGCTAATTTGAATTTCCTCATGGAAATTGTAGTAAGCTGACACATACATGAACGACGAAGATCACTGGCAACCCAGGTGTTTGTAATCTGGGGGCCACAGTGATTTACATGTGATGTCAGACACAGTCTCTACTGTGCATTCACCAACCTAATCGTACACGTTTAGATGACGATTAGAAGCAAATAGCGTTCTAATCTGTGTATGCAGGATTGGTAAATAAGACTAATACTATGTTTCCTATATTTATTTCATAACTGATACCCTAGAATCCCAGTATTTTATTGTCATGTTGTTGTTACTAGATTGTACAATTATATTGTAATGTTAGACCTGATTGTCATATTAGATTTGCTTAGTTTATTTTTCTTACGGACGTTTATCGCCATAGTTTTGTTTCAGACAGGATTAGCTAGAATAGGTAATGTCAAATGTAAATACGGGTGTGGTACCAGGATAATTTAGCTTTGCAGTCATGTTGCGACTTTCTTTTTTATGATGTTCCCGTCTGGAATCATCATTTGTGCTTGTATGTTCAATCAAGGTTTCTTTTCGTACCACATTTCAAGCTTTGTTATTGCTTTCTTTTATGTAAGTAGGACGTTTTGAGAGGGGTAATTTACAGTCAGTTAGGAGTTGGTTTTTTTTATATTAGCTTTGCGGATTAGCCGATTTAAACTCTCCGATAGTAGGGTAGGGGTTTGATTGATGAATAAATCATTCCTGTCGAATTTAAGGGTGAAGTTCTGTGGGTGTCTATTACATTTTCTTCCGTTTTGGACCTGATCCTACGGGAAGTTAACCTCGTGCTGACTAGCCTCAAAAGAAGTGCACCCGATCCTCTCTGGTCATGTGTTTGATTGATGGGGTTGTTTGGGAGACCACATTACGGTTGGTGGTGACCAGATAATCTTCTCTAACGGGCACAATATATCAGAACAGACCTGACATTACTCCGGAAGATATGAAGTTGACTGTTCTTCCACACCAGATCGAGTCATACAAAGGCACCGTTTGCTTTTTGGATACGTTGGGAGACATCGTTTGCCACTCCTCCATCTTTGGTCACCACAATGCCCAGGTAAGTAAAGCTATCCACATCCTCTATAGGTTCATCCTCGAAGACAAATGGGTCAATTTTGTTGGTGTTAGTTCTTAGGGCCTGGGTCTTTTTTGAGTTTATCGTTAGCCCCACATTTATTTCCCTTCTACAACTAGGTCTTCAAGCTTTGCTTGCATTTCACCATGTGCCTCAGACAAGAGATACAAATCGTCAGCAGAATCCAGATCTTCCAGCCTATTGGTAAATCCCGATTGGAAACCATGTTTCGCATTTCTAGTCACATTCCGCATCACCGCATCAATCACAATCAAGAATATGGTTGGCGACAGGATACAACCTTGGCGTACTCCTGCACATACAGATATAGGTTCGGATACACGGCCCTCATGAATGACTCTGCATGTGTACTAACGATATGTTTCTTAAATGAGACTAATAATCTGCGACGGCACCCCATAGCGCTTCACTTCCTTCCACAAGGCTTCTCTATTGATCGAATCAAAAGCTTTCTCAAACAAACACTGCATAGAGGCGAGATGACCATTCTGCACACTGCTTCAGAATTATCCTAAAGGTGTTTATTTGGTCGACACACGAACGATTGACGAAAACCTGCCTGTTCTCGTCGGAGCCTTCGGTCAACATATTCTTTAATTATGTTTAGCAGAACCCTTGTAAAGACTTTGCTAAGGATTGAGAGAAGTGTAATGTCACTCCAGTTATTACAGTTCGACATATCTCCCTTCTTTGGCAACTTCACCAGCAACCCACATCTCCAGTCTGCCAGCATTTCTCCATTTGTCCATAACTTCTCAAATAGCGGCTGCAACATATTTGATGTGGTGTCTATATCAACCTTCATGACTTCTGCTGGAATATTGTCAACTGCTGCTGCCTCACTAATATCCAACTCTCTCAATGCTAGCTTGATCTCCTCCACTGTGGGTATGCAGGTTTTAATCCTTGGGTCATGCTGGATCTCTTCTTCATCTCCTCCTTCTCCCTCTTCTAGTTGATCTTCCAGGGAGCAGTTTAAAACTGCACAAAAATGCTCCTGCCATTGCTTCAGTTGACCCTCAGGGTTTGTTAAAAGGGTATCATCATTGTTCCTGACTGGTCGGTTTCTCTGCATCTGCTTCCTTGCCAGAACTCGGGTGATTGTATATAGTTCTTTAAGATTTCCCTTCTTGGCTGCCTCTTCTGCCTGTTTAGATAGGTCATCTATTCAATTTCTTTGATCTCTTCTTGCACTTCTCTTAACTTCCTTGCCCTTTGCAGCATATTTTGCTTGTAATTCTGCGTTTTATGCTCGTGTCCTACATGCGTTCATTTCCTCCTTTATCTGTTTCTTTTCTCTGTTGATATCCCATGTCTGTCCAGTCATCCAATCTTTTTACCACCTATCCTTGAAACCCAGAATGTTTTCACTTGCTTCGGTAAAGACAGATCTAATCTTCACCCAATTTTCCTCAACAGTGTCATCCTCCACCTGAATAAGTGCTTGGAATCGATTCTTTAACTCTATCCTAAAGGCTTCCTTCACCTTTATGTCATCCTTTAGCTTTCCCACATAGTACCGCTTCCTCTTCTGGTTCATCCTCCTTTTCTGTGCCTGAATCTTCATTCTGAAGGCAGATCTGCAAACTGGACCAGATGGAGATGCTTCATTGATGCCCTATGTTTCACAAGGGACAATAGGAACTATGTCAAGTCGAGTTGTTACATTTGACAGATAAGTTGTAAATTGTAAAGTTGTAATACATCAGTTAGGTTCATTTATCTACTTATTTATTCTATTCATTATATCTTTGAAAAGTATTGAAATAAAGTACAGTGATAGGAGGGTGATCAACAATCTATACATAAACCAGACGGCAGTAATTCAAGACGAAAGACATGAGAGAAACCACTGTTATCACCCATACTTTTTAATATATACATTGAACAAGTAATGAAGGAAACTAGACAAACTTTTTTGAGATTTTCTGATGACGTTGTCATCTTAGCCGATTCACCCGAGGATTTGAATTAGTTTTTAAATGGTATGGAGTCCATCTCGAGGAAGGAATTCATGATGAAAATCAATAATATAAACCGCAATAATTACAGAAGTGTAACAAACTAACAGAATACAGAATAATTGCTTGAAAAATCTGACTCGTTACAAGTTTAACTAAAAAACTTCTAGAACTCAATAATTGTAAATACTGTTTTATATACCAGCCGCGGTGGCCGAGAGCGCTAATGCGCTACCTGTGCCTCGCTGGCATCGGGAGAGCATGGGTTCGAATCCCGCCTCGGCCGTCCTGAAAATGGTTTTCGTGGCTTCCCATTTTCACCACCAGGCAAATGCCGGGATGGTTCCTTTCAATAGGTCCACGGCCGATTTCCTTCCAATATCCCTTCCCTGATCCGTCCTCAAAAGAAAAGTACATGACCATTGGCTGCATTAATAAAATTATTATATACCGTAAGTGTTATATATGCATCCACTGAACCTAAATTAAGCCTAAGTGAGCAGGATCTGATAATGTTTGCTTGACGTCATCCAACTAAACCCCCCATTTGTAGGAGAAGTGTTTTATTAAGTGTATAAATAACTCATGTGCAGTATTTATTTCAGGCAATAGGAAATTAATTGTTAATTCCAGCCCAATCTAATTGGGTACACTCGTGATGACTGACTGAAAAGCAATAGAACACGTTAAAGAGACTAATAGCATCAGTTTCCATTCATGATTCATTCATTCATCCAGTATTCATTCAAAGAGTTGTCCGCAAGCATATGTGACTCAGCTCAGGGCCTTTGGTCATCACTCCAGATAGAAACACAGAATATAAATACAGTATGATTGATGACAATGATGCAAAATAAATGTGAATTATAAACTTACTGAATATGAATACTAAAAATACATAATACTACTTCAAGATGGCCTTGTTCCTGCTGGAATTATAGTACAGTGAAACCTCTCTTGACGGACACTCCTCTGAGGCGGACACCCCTTCATAACGGACGATTTTCTAGGTCCGTGACCAACCCCTATTAAGTATATTAGTAATTAATCTCTCTTATGCGGACACTTGCTCTTACGGACACGGACACCTTGGCCGCATTTAAAATAATCAACCAACCTCTCTTAGCGGACACTTGTTTTCAAAAGAAATCGCACCTATGTAGGTCTATTAGACTTGTATGAACACTCTGTTGTGTTAATGTACTTTCGACACATCCTGTGCTTCCTGGAAGTCAGTTAGAGCTAACCATCCCATCCCCTACCTTCTGAATTGCACCAAAAATAAACCTAGGCCTAACAGTATCACTTTCATTGTTCTCTTGAACTTGAAATGACGGTGATAAGGGAATTCATACTGTCACTATCTGTTCAGTTTTACCGTGAAACTCTTTAAACCTATTGTAGGACCTGTGCGTTGCAGTAGCAAGTACCGGTAAGTGCATATGAAATGGCTCCTCGTAAAAGTTTAACAAAGATAAAGTAGACGTAGATTATCACAAACGTAAGAAATGTGGTGTTTGGAAACTATCGAAAGTGTTTAAGATTGGAAAGACACAGGCAGCGGAAATTGTGAAAAAACAAGAAGAGATAATTAAGGTATGGCGTCTTAATGGTGATGAGCTGCAAATTAGAGAGTTTCAAAGTGGTAATGGGGGCAGATGACCTCGTAGTTCCGCCCCTTAAAACAAAAATAACTAATAACTAACTAAAGTGGTAATGGTGCAGTTATTGATAAGGCAGTGATAGAGTGGTTCAGCAAAATAAGAAGTCAGAATGTCCCTGTGTCTAGACCAATGATACAGGCCAAAGCATTGGATTTTGCGGTAGAGTTAGGTATCGGAGATTTCAAAGCCTTGAATGGCTGGCTCGAGAATTTCAGAAAGCGCCACGATGTAAAATTTTGAGCAATTTGCGGAGAATCCTCTACTGTTGATATGGATAATATTTCAAGCTGGGAAGAAAATTTGCCTTCCATCACTGACGGTTATTCGCCAAAAAACATTTTAAATGCGGACTAAACAGGACTGTTTTACCACGCGTAACCCTACGTTTTCATTTAACACATAATGCACAAGAACATGTGCCAAATTGCAATCATTTTCTCTAACCCTCTCTATAGTGGACACCCCTCTTTAGCGGACAGTATTTACAGTCCCAAGGGTGTCCGTTATAAAGAGGTTTCACTGTATTGTCATTTGTGGACTACCAATTTTGTGACATCTTGGGATCAGGTTTGCATTGGAAAACAACACGTCTTCTTCTTCCTTAGCGTTTGTCCCGCCTAGCTGCAGGGTCCGCTATATGGATACGTTGTCACCATTTGTTTCTGTCTCAGGCCATGTCAGGATGAAGGTGTTGGTACTTCAGATCTCCATGTAGCGTATCATCCCACCGTTCCTTCGGTCTTCCTTTAGGTCTCTTGCCGACGACTTATATATTGTAGCCAGTCTTTGCAATTGTGTCCACTTCCGCTCGTAGAACATGCCCAAACCAATGCAGACGGCACTCCCGCATCTAGTCACAGATTGGTGCAACCCAAGACCGTTTCCTGATGTTGTCATTGGAAACATGATCCAATTTGGTGACACCTGCTGTCCATCGCAACATCTTGGTCTCCATAACACCCAAGCGACGTTCTGTCACAGTAGTTGTTGGCCAACACTCACATCCGTACAATACGACAGGACAGATGACATTACGATAGATCTTTGACTTTAGGTTGTCCTTCATCCTTCGATTGCAGATGACTCCAGTTGTCGTTTGCCACTTCATCCAAGCTGCGCTGATTCTCATATTGACTTCTTCTACAAGATTTCCATCATTAGTGATTATAGTGCCTAGATATTTAAATTTTGTTACACGTGGCAAGTCTTCCCAATCTACTTGGATAGTACCTATATCTTGCATATCTGTCGTCATGTATTCCGTCTTTCTTTTGTTTAGGCGCAGGCCATAATGTGCAAGTCGATCACTCCAGGCTTGGGTCTGAAGCTGCAGGTCTTCTTTGCTTGTGGAGGCTAACATGACATCATCAGCGTAGAGGTGGGTCCACGGTATTGGCTTTTGTAGGTCAGATGTTACAGTGTCCATCACTAGGATGAACAAGAGCGGTGATAACACAGAACCTTGATGGACACCAACAGTGATGGAAAAATCTTTTGATGCTCCTGTGGCAGCTCGGACGTAGCTACTTGGTTCTCAGTAAAGGAGTTGCACCCAGTTTACGAGGTATTCTGGCACACCATGCTTTCGAAGCGCAAGCCAGATGAGGTTGTGAGGTACACGATCAAACGCCTTCTCGAGGTCCAAGAATGCGAGATGAAGTTGGTGGTTCTTTTCACGGTGTTTCTCTAAAAGCAAATGTGCAGCATGAATTGCATCAGTTGTAGCACAATTCTTTACAAATCCAGCTTGGTTTCTTGTGAGCTCCTCCTGTCCAGAACATGCTCAAAGATCTTCATGGCGTGACACAGAAGCCGGATTGGACGATTATTACCGCACTCAGCAGGGTTCTCTGCTTCGTTTAACTCCATATTGGAATTTGTTAGGTCCGTATTGACAAAAGACTAGTAACCCAAAATTTGAAGGAATCTCCGTCAATCAATACTTGTATATTCGTACACAATTACATCGGGGACATGTTTTGGACCCAATAGGTACTTCTTCAGCCCTGAACTTCAATTTTTTTTTTATCAATCATGATACAAACTAACATCAACATAATAACATATGAACGCTGAAAACGACACAAGCTAAAATATATTAAAAACACACATTAAAACACTGTAGTAATTAAGCTAATGTTTGTTGCGTCATAGTGTGACGACTTAGTCCTGTTGAATGATTGACCACGTGAATTTTTCAAGAACAGACTTGGATTTGAGTTGCACTGTGGCGTATGATGTGTCATGTTGATAATCAAATGGGTTTTGCCCATGTGGCTTGTGACGGAGGTTTCTTCTGTATGGTATCTTAGAAGAGAATAAATAACTTGATTTCCTTGTGCAGAGTCTATCCAAAAGAAAAGAAAAATCAATTAGAGTGTTTAAGCCCATAAAATGAAAATTTAATTTAAGAAAATCAAGGACATACTCAATCATAAAAGCAAAATATAACAGAATAGTTTAATTGTTACGAAAGCCGACAAAGGAAATACAATTGTCATAATGAAAGAATCAGATTATATTAGCAAAACAGAAGAATTCCTCAACAGCCCGAATTTCACTGTTTTAAAAAAAGACCCCACTACATCAACTCAAAGGAAGTTGAAGCAATTATTAAAACATACCAACTTCATTCTTAACGACAAACAATCTGATAAAATGGTGAAAATGAATCCATGTATCCCCACGCTCAGGACATTACCTAAAATACATAAAATCAACACCCTGATAAGACCCATAGTCAATTACAGGAGCAGCCCTATTTACAAAGTTTCTCAGTTTGCGCAAAACTTCATCAAAGAACATTTCAAATTAAAGCAAATAGTAATTTCAACAATTCGGTTCACTTTTGTGAATCTACCAGGCATTTAACCTTAAAAGATTCCCATTCCATGCACACTGGGGACATAAAGGACATGTATACTAGTATACCTGTCCCAGAAACAAACAAAAAATCATTGAAAAAAACTTAAAAACGTTCAGCAAACTTTCATCAGTTGAAATCAGCGAATTTATGGAAATTTTAGAATTCATTCTAGAAAATAATCATTTCAAGTTTAATAACAGAATTTATTCGCAAACCAAAGGTTTGGCAATGAGTTCACCTCTGTCAGGCATTCTTGCCAACATTTACATGGATGATTTAGAACACAACCAAATCATTAACAAGATTAAAGGGTTAATCTTCTGGGGTAGGAATGCCGATGACGTGTTCATTATCATCGATGAAGCTGAAGTAAAAGGGGATCACTTACTCAAGGAACTTTATAATTTGAACAATAACATTAGCTTCACAATAGAATCCGAAAACAACAACAGCATTAATTATCTAGATATCACAGTAATAAGAAATAATAATTGCTTAGAGTATCGAATTTACAGGAAGCCAACCCAAACAAACACCATTATCAGAAAAGATTCACACCACCCAGAATCCCACAAAAGAGCTGCCCTCATAAGTTTCGTCAACAGGGCGATCAGTTTACCCATGTCAGAACGTGATTATAAGGATGAAATTTCAATTATTTACCAAATAGCCCAAGCAACTGGTTTCACTAAAAAAGATGTCGATAGCATCATTCATAGAATTAAAAACAAACCTGCAACTAAACTCCAACCGGAAATTAAAAACAAATCCAAATTTGCATTGTTTACTTTTCACAACAAACTAACTTATAATATCACTAACATTTTCAAGAAGAATGACCGCAAAATAGCTTTTAGAACAGTCAACACCAATCAGAAAAAAAAATTCAACTCCACAAAAATCAACCAAAATAGCAAATTTAACAGATCAGGGGTCTATGAATTAAAATGTCAACAATGTCAAGCTAATTACATAGGCCAAACCGGTACAGAGTTTTTTACGAGATATGCTGAGCATGTCAACGCCACGAAACATAAAAAATTCTCTGCAATGGCTAGTCATATGCAAGAAACAGGCCATAAATGTACAGACATCAACAAAGTTTTACACATTCTCCATTTCGACAATAAGGGATCGACAATGAATGTTTTGGAACAGTTTGAAATCAATTTAGCCCAAAGATCCAAACCAGCAGAAAATCTCAATGAAATTTACTGGGAACCCAACGTTCTTTACGACAAACTAGCAGACCACATAATCAGAACCAGATTTAAAAAACCACCATAGATTCAGTCCCCAGATCAGATTCCCGGACACACAGTAGCAATCCAGCTGCTTCCTCCACCGTGGTTCAACAACCTCACTCCCAAACACACCCCCTTCCCCTGAACCACTCCCTCGCCTCTCCTCTTCCCCTTACGAGTCGCTGTTTCCCCGCTGTGGCACTACACACTTTTCGAGTCATAGCCCGCACAGCATTCCACTAGTGACCTCCGCACAAGCAACATCGAACCAGGTAACTTTGAATTCGTTTTCACACCACACTTAGTTATTCTCACTTTTCATTTTTTCACATTTAACTTAACTAAGCTTCTTCCATCGAAAGTTTTCCTTTTTTCTAACACATAGTTAATTTGTTCAATTTGCAGCTTTTTCAAGATAGACAGGCCGGGATCACAGACCCATTCTCCTTCCTTCTACTTTCAACAGGCATGTCAGTTTGCATAGTGGCATCATGGTTTAAAGGTTTTTCTAAAAGTTCTTTTATAAAATATTTTTTAAATTAAATTTTCATTTTATGGGCTTAATCACTCTAATTGATTTTTCTTTTCTTTTGGATAGACTCTGCACAAGGAAATCAAGTTATTTATTCTCTTCTAAGATACCATACAGAAGAAGCCTCCATCACAAGCCACATGGGCAAAACCCATTTGACTATCAACATGACCCATCATACGCCACAGTGCAACTCAAATCCAAGTCTGTTCTTGAAAAATTCACGTGGTCAATCATTCAACAGGACTAAGTCGTCACACTACGACGCAACAAACATTAGCTTAATTACTACAATCTTTTAATGTGTGTTTTTAATATATATTAATTTGTGTCGTTTTCAGGGTTCATATGTTTTTATGTACAGCATGTTTAACAAGTATTATGTTGATGTTAGTTTGTATCATGATTGATTGTTAAAAAAAAATTGAAGTTCAGGGCTGTCCGAAACATGTTCCCGATGTAATTGTGTACGAATATACAAGTATTGATCGACGGAGATTCCTTCTAATTTTGGTTTACTATTCAGCAGGGTTTCCTTTGTGTTTGAATATGGGAACAGTAATGCTCCGTTGTCAATCAGTTGGTGTTCGTCCCTCTTTGATAATCTGATTGGAAGACAACACGTCATCAAGAGTTAACCTACTTACACTCTGTGAGCTGCCAGAATGGGATTGATATTTGGCCGGAAATTCCACGTCAATCATCACCCCTCTGCCTCTTGACCAATCCATGGTCGCATAGTTGATGTCATAATACTCTGTGTTGCAATACTACAGCCCAAGTGCTTCAGTGCCTGGTCAACTGTATCTCAGGCTTGTACAGTTTGGCAATCTCGTTCTAAGACCACATGGCGAGGCGAGAACTGTCAATCCCATTCAGGCAGCTCACAGAGTATAGGGAATATCAACAGCACTGGGACAGGTGCCTGTACAGTGGAGGTGGAGGTGATCATCTGTTATCTCCCTTGAACTATC
The DNA here is from genome assembly GCA_946902985.2 of Meconema thalassinum. Classification (NCBI taxonomy): domain Eukaryota; kingdom Metazoa; phylum Arthropoda; class Insecta; order Orthoptera; family Tettigoniidae; genus Meconema; species Meconema thalassinum. Next base: position 1,265,158,865 of record OX336388.2, read on the forward strand.
ATCAGTATGCTGTCGCTGTGATATGGTGTACACTGTCCACATTTTGTGTTTGATTCTAGACATCAGTTTTATTTAACCAACTCTTATATTCAATTTCTTTAAATATTTTAGAGTAAGGGTCAATGAAAAAGGTATTGTAGCAGTGTTCTTTATTACTTTATTGCCCCAGAGTTTTTATGTATTGAGTCAAGTGCAGGATGTTGTTCTATCAATCTTATATGTATGTGTTTGACAATCAAATAATACAGTAGCTTCAATTTGTTATTCCTCCATTTAACTTATTTGTTCATTACAGTTAGGCATGGATATTTTCTGTCTGTCAGGTAGTTAGCCCAGAGGCTGGTTGGATCCTCTAAAAGTTCTGCCATAGACAGCACTATAATGAGGCGTACTAGGCAAGATGAGGAGTGTGGTAGTTTGCCATTGCTTTTCTCACTGAGTCAGAACAATAACACTGACCCATGAGGACAACCTTTCACAGCTCATGCAGGCACTGGCTGTGCCCTGAAGGCCATTACTCAGCACCACTCATACCTCAGTAGCTTCCATATAATCTCAGCCATGAATGAGACTGTGACATTGGTGAAAAAACATATTTTCTACCTGACTATTTTCAAATTGATACAAGTAAGACTCTTGAGATCTTGACAGCTCTGGAGATTTTATTTTATATTTTTCTTATAAAACCATTTATGGCACCCAACTTTTATTTCACATGTTAAGTAGTGTAAAATTTTAGTGTGTTCTATCTTTGCAAACTTTTTGACAGTTCAAGGTATATGATTATGTAATTATTATTTATAATTATCAATCTCACATAACATGTAAAAGTCTTCCATCAGGATAGACAAAACACTTTCCCTTGGTGCCCATTCAATCATAAACCATCTTCAAGAGTATACAGTAAATACATCTGGTTGTTTCTTCTTAATTGCTTGAATTACACTAAATATCTGATGCAGTAGTATAAAATTTAGTCAACAACCACAAAGCTTTGATTCAAACTATCATCCATCATATTCAAACACTTGTAAAATCTTTTCCCCATGCAGTATACAAGGGGTTGTCAACATCCTCCGCGGTTCAATCAACTGCAATTTTACTTGCCACCCGTATGGCAAAGTGTGCATATATAGTAAACTTAACCTCCATACAAGAAATTTCAGATTAAGAAATAATCTGTAGGTTAAGAAATGTAACTATGACTTCAGTTGGTATACAAATCCGAGCCCCCTGCAGTTTGAGCAGGTGGGTTTCCTGTGTCCCCAACGGTCCATGCCACAGCCCATTCCAAGTCTTACACGGAGACATACACATCTTCCTATTAAGGGCAAAATTTTAAATTTTCAAAATCTAAAAAGTAACTATTTTTATTCATTTCTCAAAATTTGGACCTGGCTTTGTGTTGAACTTCACCATTTCCCTCATATTTACCATGTCTATAGATATTTTTGGACTTTTATTTTATTTTTTAAGTTGATATTAAACGGGAAACGGGGAAGGTCAACACAAAGCAAGGACCAAAATTTGAAAAATTGATAAAATTAGTGGCTATTTGAATTTTGAAAATTTTAAACTATGTTTCTAATAACAAGGTGTGTGTGTTTCCTTGGAAATGTACAATAATCCCTATAAGGGGCAACACCATAAACATGTGTCTTGTGAATTTGTCACCCATTTAAGTCCAATCCTGTATTTTGACATGGGGGGTGGTGGCAACATAACTCAAGCAGTAACAGATAAGGCTCATGGGCTGGCCGTGCATAATTTTCTGGTTTGAGGCTCTCTGAGAAGCTCTTGGACATCAAACAGCTATCAAGAAGATAGCTATCCACCTCAGACTGGAGGGGAATAGGACTTTGAATCTGTAAGCGAAGGGGGCAAGTCTCCTGCTGGAGGAATGCTGGATTGATGCCCTATGTTCATCTGTTACCATCACTCTCTCTCAAGCTACCAACTCACTACCGTGATTGGAAAAATTTGCGTATTCCCGAGCTATAAAAGACTACTGAGCAAGTCAAACTTAAGATTACTCCCGGAATCTTAATGTCTCCATAAAAACTCGTGAATCACTGAATCATTAAATAATAAAGTTAGGGATTTATCATCTTGTCTTTTAAGACAATTATATCTAAAGAAAGCAACGATCTGAACTCTGCAAGCGATAATAATGAATGTAAAGGGACTTCGGTTCAAATACCGGGTCATTAAATTAATCTCAAACACTTCCGTATACTGTGACTCAGACATCCCGTTCCTAGCCTACCACACTAAAAGAGGGTAAGGGTCTGTCTTAACTACTTGGGTTGATTTATTGCATGGAGTGAGGGAGAAACTAACGTCTCGCCTCCACAAGGGACTGGTTATTCAGCTTTAAACGCAGCTGTTTCAAATGCATTTCTCTGAATGGCAAGGCTTACAATACAAATTAACCACAAAACAACTAATAGGTTCTACCGACCTATTCTCCTTTTGCTTCGGTACAGTATAATTATGAAGTGTCCTCATTAGCGGGTAAGAAAATTCAATAAAACAACCAATATTAAGGGGCTTCAACACGGACGACTCGGAGTTCGATCCTTTAAAATGCCTCGGGAGCAATATCCCTACCTTTGAGGACTTACAACATTTGCGACTTAAGGCCGGCCTCGCCCATTACCAGCGCTCATAATACAACATAAATTGCACCCTTTTCGACATACAACATACAATGCCTCGTGATCAATATCACAACTTTGAAGACTTACAACAACTCATCCACCGCGACTAACTGTCCCTCATAATTATTTTTACCGAGCATTTCAACGCATTCCTAGCGTGACAAATTACTTCAATGCGCGACATGGCGCTCATACATAAATTAGCCAAGTTGCCTTTCAAAGAATCAAATAAATTCAAATCAACATTTGATCTACATCTCAAAATATATATTATTCATCCTCCATTAGCAATAATCATTTATACCATAAAGAACATATGTTCACAACATTTATTAATTCATCTTAAGGAGCTCTTGAAGCTACTACTTCAATATAAAATTCATCACATAATTGATTCATCTAATTATTATTATTACGCTTGCTTTACCAGAGCCTCCGTGGCTTAGGCGGCAGCCCGCCGGCCTCTCACCGCTGAGTCCGTGGTTCAAATCCCGGTCACTCCATGTGAGATCTGTGCTGGACAAAACGGAGGCAGACAGGTTTTTCTCTGGGTACTCCGGTTTTCCCTGTCACAATTTCATTCCAGCAACACTCTCCACTACCATTTCATTTCATCTGTCATTCATTTAATCATTGCCCCAGAGGAGTGCGACAGGCTTCGGCAGCCGGCACACTTCGTATCCTCGCCGCTAGATGGGGGCTTCATTCATTCCATTCCTGACCCGGTCGGAGACTGGAAGCAGGCAGTGGATTTTCATTTCATTACGCTTGCTTTACCATAGTTATATCATTTACCATTATACTGATATTCCACTGAATATTTTCCACAAGGGATTCATTAATATTTCACATATTTATTATATTTCTATCAGATTAATCGTTCAAATCGCGCAATCTTTCTTTCACCTGTTATCACAACATCCCTACTTCCACTCATGAGGATTATACGCAATTCTTCCCAAAACACATAATAATGAAATTGTTACTCACATGACTGTACAGTCAAAGACCGAATTCTCCAACGATGGAACATTTTCACCCACGAATTTCTTCTTAAGCCATAATCATGGTTATATTCACACTCATTAACACTTTTCTAACAGCACATAAAATATATACCCTCATCACTTTGAATATAAGGAATACCATTTTGTATTCGTTTTCACTTAAACACAGTACAATTTCACTAAAATTATTACACTCAAAAATTTAACAATATTTACATTACATAAAATTTTTATCACTCTGGCATTAATTATTCGCCTTACACACGTGATTACTTTATTTTTCCCGTTTCCAAGGGTTGCACTATATGCACGTCGGCTTCCTACTCTGATGAGATGATTGAAAGTCTCGATCGAACTAACCTCACTGGAACGGCTGATCTTCTAATTCTGGGTTTGACTATCGGCTTCTTTAACTTTACTGAACGATGTCGTATCTTGCTAGACGCTAACTTGTTCGTCTAAATAAAAGTCTGTCCCTGATGTATTACTATTATGATTGCTCGAACTTGTCTATCGGTGACCTAGTAATTTCCTTGTATTACTTTCTGTTACTTTGATTCGTGGCTTATTGGAGTACTCCCCAATGTTTGACTGTTCATTTTCCACCTAGACAAAGCCTGGAACCTCGATTCCTAAATTTTATTGTACTTCGCTCTATCCCCTCAGTTCAGGAACACTAGGCGTTACTATTTTGTTCTACCCTGATCTGGTTACTTAACGTAGATAGAACTGTATATTTCACTGTCCTTGGGTACTTCGAAACCTTATGATGCGTCGGTTCTTTAACTGAACTATTATATTTGAGTTCCTATCGCCGGCAATTTCTTAAGTCCACAGCCTAAACTTTGACTGTACTGGTGAACTTCATAAAGTCTGAAGCTTGATGATATTATTCCTATAACAGGATTCTGATATGTCTCCACACGGCGATACTAATGACGATACTGAACGGCCACTCCCCTACGGGGTGCTCGTCTGCGATACAGCGTACACGACCTCTCACGGTCTGGTAAAGACTGCATTTAACGATGATTGTTCCTGCGTGCAGCGTCCAAGCGCTCACTAAAAAAATGTCTTTTTGTACTTTGCGAAACGGTATCACGCTTTCCGGCGTCTTTTATAAACGGAATGTACTTTGATGCAGCACTCCTGCACTAGGAGTTTACTTGTAGATTGTCTTGTAGTTGGTTGAAACAGCACGACCCCTCCTAGGGTTCGTAAGACTGACTGATTGTTGATGCTCCAACGTCACGCCTCTCTGGGCTGACTGATACTGCATGCTCTTCCTGGCACGTCCAGGGTTTTTATCCAAATCTGCGGCAAAAAGATCAAATCCGCTTCTTCTCCAGTACTAACTACTGAAATAATTGTCGTATAATTTTGAAAAATATCTCAATTGAAAGCTCTTGTTTTAAACGTAAGGTGGTTTCTTTGATCATGAAAATCGATCACACAATTCCAAGATATTAAATAATTTGGCTCCTCAGATATGTGGGTGGTGAGGTTTATTTTCCCCTCCCTTTCATCTCTGGGCTCGGGGAATAACTATCGACGTAATGCCGCGTATGCAGGTCTTTCCTGTGCAAATATTATAAACTTTTTCCCCACACAAAAATCTCTTTTCCAGAATGATCAACAATGATGTGTTCATTTCATTAATTAAATGCTTGCAAATGGCTTAATTTTAATTATTTCTCTTCTTGCGTCATTGCAAGGTTGCCGTTTTATAGCTGAGTTAGGTCTATTTCCGAAACTCATTCTCCCTCACTCGTCGTGGAAAGTTTTTCTAGATCTATTAATAATCATGCGCCAGCTCCTTATCGATGCGTCAAGCGTGATCTCATGCCCGCATGACTAGTGGTCACCCGTTCTCGCATCACATTATAACAGCTCACTTCTTAAAATCTTTCCAATACATTCTAAAAACTGCATTATTTCCTCCCTTCTTTTGCATATGAAATATGGATTCAACGCTTGAACCAATTACAGATGGGTTCAATTCTCCCCCACTTAGATAAATAAATTTTCGAAACTTTAAGGAAATGTATTTAAATATTTTTCATAGAAATCTTATTCTTTCAGTGTCGAAGCCATCATAACACTTCGCAGTACCTTCTGGTCTTCTTTTTACAAGCACTTCCTTTCTCTGGCTTGTTGTGGTCTCAACAGGGTTCCCTTCATTCATTCCCTTTAAGCGGACGTCCACACTTAAGGTCATAAATCACTTGTCTCGTTCGAGTATTTCTCTGCCTTCTCACAGTCTGGCGTGCACTCCAAAACTGTGTCAGTCGGGCTCCTTTTTCTCTTTCTTTATTTCATGGGACTGGCGTTCTGCCTGTCTGTCTCCTTTCAAAGTCTACAGAATTTCATCTTTCATTACGGGTGAGGTCTATCCCTACCCGTATCCTCATCTGTTTTCTTCCTTTTTCCTTCATCTCATATCAAGATGGCATTTTTCCCAAAATTTATTTTTTCTACTCTTCCAATTCCAGAGTTCTTTAAGATTCTCTCCTTTCCTTTTCTTTCTTTCATTCCATTTCTTTCTTCTAAGCTTCCAGCTGTAAAAAACATGTGAATTATCTTTCTCCAGGGGAGTTTGCACTATTTCTAACCCTCTCATAGTTTCAATCGGAATCTTATCATCCTGTAAACCTGCTACAATTATCGGTTTTCTTCCTATTTCACCATTTCTCTCAAAGACATCTCCTCTATTTTCTTTATTATCTCCAATGGTTTCATCCCTTTCTATGAGGTTTTCTTTACTCCCATTTAAGTCGATTTCAATTTTTCTTTGCTCGGCCCTTTTTCGTTTGCATTCCTGATATTTCATCATGAGTTCCAAAATTTGTGCCTTCAATTGTTCTTCTTCCAATTCCATTTTGTCTTCCTCAGACTTATGACTTTCTTCTGGAATTTCACTTTCCTTTTCAATTCCTATTGGATCCTGAATTTCTATTTCCATTCGTGCCTCGACGACACTCTCTATTAGGGTTTCAGTTGTTCTATCCATTCCCCTAGGAACTATTATTTTAGTCTCTACGACTTCCACTTCTTCTGTTAACCCCACTTGATCTGGGTTTTTATCTTTCTCTTCATGCTCAGTTTTGGCATAAGAATGGTCTTCTTTAATTTGAAACTCGTTTTCATTTCGGCATTCTTTCTGACATGGAATTATCGTTTCCTCTTGAATATCCGTTATTTTTTCTTGAGGTAGCTCAATAGTTTTCTTCGTTTCCATAGGAGTCACACCCATTTCTACTTCTTTTTCTTCTTTGGATTGTTTAAGGCAATTTTCGGGCTCTACCGGCACCGTTATGTCCTTTCCCTTAATTTCTTTTATGTCACTTATGACTGGGATAGCCATTTCTTTTGATTTGAGGTCCTGCGCTAATATATATTCATCATATATTTTCTGAGCGGCCTCTAATGTTTCTTTATATTCCTGAATTTTAACCTTCCTTACTTCGGCTAACTCCTGAATGGTTATTATATCTTGTTCATCATACATGCTCATTCTGAACTGATGCATCTTATCACGTCCTTCTATTGTATAATCCATCTGTTCCTTAATGTATTTCTTCCTGTCGTGCTCTTCGTAATCGATTTTACACTTAATATGACTCCTGTTGATCCATATTTTCCATAATTGTTTCATTATTTTACTTACTTCCTCAATGAACATTCTTATCTCTTCTCACGGAGCTAATTCTATTTTCTCTTCTTCATCCCAGCGTTTCAAAAATTTCTTTTCCGTTTCTCTTAATGACTTTTTAACATTAGGGATTTCAGTATACAATTCTTCTAATTCTTGTTTGGGTATCTTATACCAATTTCTTCTTGCCCTCTTCATAATTTCATCTATATTCTCAATTTCTTTCTTAATATCCTCAATTTGTTCCTTGATTCCCTCTGTCGGATTTAAATCTTTACACCACATTTCCCTAAGTTCATTTTTCATATTATCGTGCTCTTTCGCATTTCTCTAATTATACCCAAGAACTCTTTTATTTCATCACAGGTCGCCATTTCTACTTTTTCCTGATCCTGAATGCTAAAGCTATCATTCTTTTCCCCTTCACTTTCCGATCCTACTTGAACTTGCCTTACTAAATGAGACTTTGAATCATCCTTATTATTATCCTCATTATTGCTTTTACTATGCACGCATTCCCTTGGAACTGGTTTACATGTTTCATTCTTAATTTGGAGCTCTATAGGCTCAATCTTTACCCTGTTTTCTAAAGACATGTTACCTTCTTTTCGTGCAACTATGCCTCTAGATGCACGCATGCTTTCTAAGAAAATTTCTACATTTTCCTTGGTTGGGTACCATTTTTCATTTTGTTGGAGGTTCACTTTACTGTCTATAGATTCATATTTATCTTTACTGTCTGCCTTCACGACCTCCAAGAACCTCTGCCTCGCTTCACTCAATGACATATTACTATCTTAGAGAATAAAGTGGGCTACTTTGTCCCATCATTCGTTCATGCATGAGAGATGGTACTCTGCACTCTTGTGTCCCAATTTCCAAACTTCAACCTCAGTACAGGTGTTTACTAAAACGTACCCGTCTGGTATAATACTCATTATAATATCAACACCTTTATGGAAGTGATTTTCTTAAAATTCAAACATTCTGAAAAACCATAATTATCAAAAAATGAAAATTTTGATTTTTCAAGAAAAAACTCGGGTTTTCCCTAGGAAAACTCATCCCTACGTACTGGGCGCCATGAAATATGTATGTTATGGGGTGATTTAAGGGCTGCTCGGTGTTAGTTTCCAGGGTCCCAATGAGGTCAGTTAAATTTATATTTTGTAGCTAATTCTATCACTATTTTTACTTTTACGTGATATGACCGTCTTAAGTGTTCCTAAAAGCATTAATCCAAGCACATTACTTCTATGCACCCATGTGCCCATTTCAACCATGAAATATGCAAATCACAGTTTGCCAGCAATGCTCAATCGGGGTTCATGGTTTGTTCTACCACTCTGTGACTCACACACTTTGGATTAAGCATAGGATACACTTCCAAAAATAAAAAAAATCAAATCCTACTATCAAAACATTTAATTATCCAAAATATGGCACTACAAAAAATCAAACAAATGAAAATACTGACACTACACTTCACACTTGTCCAAAGTTGAACAAGGAATTCAAATTAAACCATTACAAAATAATGATTACTGGTTTTCCAAAAACCAACAAAACTTCAAATAAGTTTCACTCCCATATGGTGTCAATTCAAATTCTTTAAAATAACGAGCTCAAATGGCTCGGTAAAGTTTACATACACTTTGTTAGCCTTAAATACACGTCTATTAATATTTACATGAGTATATCTGGTTTTAATCATAATATCAAAGTATGGCAAATCATTAATTAATTTTGGGCTTTCACAATGTTCATCTGTTACCATCACTCTCTCTCAAGCTACCAACTCACTACCGTGATTGGAAAAATTTGCGTATTCCCGAGCTATAGAAGACTACTGAGCAAGTCAAACTTAAGATTACTCCCGGAATCTTAATGTCTCCATAAAAACTCGTGAATCACTGAATCATTAAATAATAAAGTTAGGGATTTATCATCTTGTCTCTTAAGACAATTATATCTAAAGAAAGCAACGATCTGAACTCTGCAAGCGATAATAATGAATGTAAAGGGACCTCGGTTCAAATACCGGGTCGTTAAAATAATCTCAAACACTTCCATGTACTGTGACTCAGACATCCCGTTCCTCGCCTACCACACTAAAAGAGGGTAAGGGTCTGTCTTAACTACTTGGGTTGATTTATTGCATGGAGTGAGGGAGAAACTAACGTCTCGCCTCCACAAGGGACTGGTTATTCAGCTTTAAACACAGCTGTTTCAAATGCATTTCTCTGAATGGCAAGGCTTACAATACAAATTAACCACAAAACAACTAATAGGTTCTACCGACCTATTCTCTTTTTGCTTCGGTACAGTATAATTATGAAGTGTCCTCATTAGCGGGTAAGAAAATTCAATAAAACAACCAATATTAAGGGGCTTCAACACGGACGACTCTGAGTTCGATCCTTTAAAATGCCTCGGGAGCAATATCCCTACCTTTGAGGACTTACAACATTTGCGACTTAAGGCAGGCCTCGCCCATTACCAGCGCTCATAATACAACATAAATTGCACCCTTTTCGACATACAACATACAATGCCTCGTGATCAATATCACAACTTTGAGGACTTACAACAACTCATCCACCGCTACTAACTGTCCCTCATAATTATTTTTACCGAGCATTTCAACGCATTCCTAGCGTGACAAATTACTTCAATGCGCGTCATGGCGCTCATACATAAATTAGCCAAGTTGCCTTTCAAAGAATCAAATAAATTCAAATCAACATTTGATCTACATCTCAAAATATATATTATTCATCCTCCATTAGCAATAATCATTTATACCATAAAGAACATATGTTCACAACATTTATTAATTCATCTTAAGGAGCTCTTGAAGCTACTACTTCAATATAAAATTCATCACATAATTGATTCATCTAATTATTATTATTACGCTTGCTTTACCAGAGCCTCCGTGGCTTAGGCGGCAGCCCGCCGGCCTCTCACTGCTGAGTCAGTGGTTCAAATCCCGGTCACTCCATGTGAGACCTGTGCTGGACAAAACGGAGGCAGACAGGTTTTTCTCCAGGTACTCCGGTTTTCCCTGTCACAATTTCATTCCAGCAACACTCTCCACTACCATTTTATTTCATCTGTCATTCATTTAATCATTGCCCCAGAGGAGTGCGACAGGCTTCGGCAGCCGGCACACTTCGTATCCTCGCCGCTAGATGGGAGCTTCATTCATTCCATTCCTGACCCGGTCGGAGACTGGAAGCAGGCAGTGGATTTTCATTTCATTACGCTTGCTTTACCATAGTTATATCATTTATCATTATACTGATATTCCACTGAATATTTTCCACAAGGGATTCATTAATATTTCACATATTTATTATATTTCCATCAAATTAATCGTTCAGATCGCGCAATCTTTCTTTCACCTGTTATCACAACATCCCTACTTCCACTCATGAGGATTATACGCAAATCTTCCCAAAACACATAATAATGAAATTGTTACTCACATGACTGTACGGTCAAAGACCGAATTCTCCAACGATGGAACATTTTCACCTACGAATTTCTTCTTAAGCCATAATCATGGTTATATTCACACTCATTAACACTTTTCTAACAGCACATAAAATATATACCCTCATCACTTTGAATATAAGGAATACCATTTTGTATTCGTTTTCACTTTTAACACAGTACAATTTCACTAAAAATATTACACTCAAAAATTTAACTATATTTACATTACATAAAAATTTTATCACTCCGGCGTTAATTATTCGCCTTACACACGTGATTTCTTTATTTTTCCCGTTTCCAAGGGTTGCACTATATGCACGTCGGCTTCCTACTCTGATGAGATGATTGAAAGTCTCGATCGAACTAACCTCACTGGAACGGCTGATCTTCTAATTCTGGGTTTGACTATCGGCTTCTTTAACTTTACTGCACGATGTCGTATCTTGCTAGACGATAACTTGTTCGTCTAAATAAAAGTCTGTCCCTGATGTATTACTATTATGATCGCTCGAACTTGTCTATCGGTGACCTAGTAATTTCCTTGTATTACTTTCTGTTACTTTGATTCGTGGCTTATTGGAGTACTCCCCAATGTTTGACTGTTCATTTGTCCACCTAGACAAAGCCTGGAACCTCGATTCCTAAATTTTATCGTACTTCGCTCTATCCCCTCAGTTCAGGAACACTAGGCGTTACTATTTCGTTCTACCCTGATCTGGTTACTTAAAGTAGATAGAACTGTATATTTCACTGTCCTTGGGTACTTCGAAACCTTATGATGCGTCGGTTCTTTAACTGAACTATTATATTTGAGTACCTATCGCCGGCAATTTCTTAAGTCCACAGCCTGAACTTTGACTGTACTGGTGAACTTCATAAAGTCTGAAGCTTGATGATATTATTCCTATAACAGGATTCTGATATGTCTCCACACGGCGATACTAATGACGATACTGAACGGCCACTCCCCTACGGGGTGCTCGTCTGCGATACAGCGTACACGACCTCTCACGGTCTGGTAAAGACTGCATTTAACGATGATTGTTCCTGCGTGCAGCGTCTAAGCGCTCACTAAAAAAATGTCTTTTTGTACTTTGCGAAACGGTATCACGCTTTCCGGCGTCTTTTATAAACTGAATGTACTTTGATGCAGCACTCCTGCACTAGGAGTTTACTTGTAGATTGTCTTGTAGTTGGTTGAAACAGCACGACCCCTCCTAGGGTTCGTAAGACTGACTGATTGTTGATGCTCCAACATCACGCCCCTCTGGGCTGACTGATATTGCATGCTCTTCCTGGCACATCCAGGGTTTTTATCCAAATCTGCGGCTAAAAGATCAAATCCGCTTCTTCTCCAGTACTAACTTCTGAAATAATTGTCGTATAATTTTGAAAAATATATCTCTTGAAAGCTCTTGTTTTAAACGTAAGGTGGTTTCTTTGATCATGATAATCGATCACACAATTCCAAGATATTAAATAATTTGGCTCCTGAGATATGTGGGTGGTGAGGTTTATTTTTCCCTCTCTTTCATCTCTGGGCTCGGGGAATAACTATCCACGTAATGCCGCGTATGCAGTTCTTTCCTGTGCAAATATTATAAACTTTTTCCCCACACAAAAATCTCTTTTCCAGAATGATCAACAATGATGTGTTCATTTCATTAATTAAATGCTTGCAAATGGCTTAATTTTAATTATTTCTCTTCTTGCGTCATTGCAAGGTTGCCGTTTTATAGCTGAGTTAGGTCTATTTCCGAAACTCATTCTCCCTCACTCGTCGTGGAAAGATTTTCTAGATCTATTAATAATCATGCGCCAGCTCCTTATCGATGCGTCAAGCACGATCTCATGCCCGCATGACTAGTGGTCACCCGTTCTCGCATCACATTATAACAGCCCACTTCTTAAAATCTTTCCAATACATTCTAAAAACTGCATTATTTCCTCTCTTCTTTTGCATATAAAATATGGATTCGACGCTTGAACCAATTACAGATGGGTTCAATATATATACAGTGGAACTTGGCTAATTCGAACTTCTATAATTCGAAATCTTCTTTAATTCGAATTTTTCTCTTGGTCCCTAGCATTTTGTATACAATCAATGCTAAAAAATAGTGGTTAATTCGAATTATATTTTGGATAATTCGAAGTTTTTAGTGTAAAAAGCTGATTGGAAACCAAACAGTTGGGGCAGTTCCCGAAAAAACTGTTCCGAGTGCAGCCCAAGCAACAAACTTTTTTTTTGAAAACAGAAACGACGTAAGTGGTTCCATTTTCCGTTTCTTAAATTTGTTAGATTCTTTTGTGATGGCTGAGAGACATAATTGTAGGAAACAATTCAAAATCTCAAAGTATTTTGAAAAAACTGTAGGTTTCTCTATGACTTACCTAGATTGCTGGATTACTACTGTTGTTAAATAGGCGAATAGTACATTTTGGTTTTATTTTCCATTTTAAACTTTTGAGGTTAATCACGATCCAGTCTCTATAAAGTACCGTTGTCTGTTAATATGCTTTGTTGAATGTAAATCATTATGTAAACGTAATACAATATCTTTTCTCTACGCTTTTCAAAGAACTTTCTTAATTCGAATGTTTGGATAATTCGAATTTTTGTACTGGTCCCTTGAGGTTCGAATTATCCAAGTTCCACTGTATATATATACAGTAGAACGTTGTTAATCCGGACATGAAACAACCGGAACGTCAATTATCCGGACGAGCAAAAAAAAGACAGAGCAGCGCGCGCTTACGGTAATGAGTCGGTTCTCTCTTTCAATTGCTGTCTCCTACCGTTTGTTTACTCTACAATGTTTCAACGTGTTACAGTATGTGAGTGTGCCTACTGTACTGTATTATGTAGTGTAAAGGGCTTCTACGAGTGGCAAAGGGGAAAAACGAAATCGCAATGTTTTATCGATTGAGTAAAAGGTGGAGATCAGTATACTCTGTGAGCTGCCTGAATAGGATTGACATTTAGCCGGAAGTTTGACGTCAGTCATCACCTCTCCGCCTCTTGACCAATCCATGTTCACATAGTTGATGTCATAATACTCTGCGTTGCAATACTACAGCCCACGTGCTTCAGTGCGTGGTCAGCTGTATCTCTATCTTGTCCAGTGTGATCGCTTGTTATTCTGTTTGGCAACCTTGTTCCCTGACCACATGGCGAGGCGAGAACTGTCAATCCTATTCAGGCAGCTCACAGAGTATAATAAACTGGATAAGGGTGGGAGTGTGCCGTGTCTAACGAAAACTTACAGTGTTGGAAAATCCACATTTTATGATTTGAAGGACCGAAAAGGTGAAATTCTGAATTATGCATCTGAGTAAGATATTGAGGAAGGGTCTAAAAAAGATAAACCAGCTACGGATGAAAACTTGGAAGAAGCGGCGTACTTATGGTTTATTCAGAAAAGAAGTAAGGGGAGATCCCATTTCTGGACCTTTGTTATGTGAGAAAGCGTTGCAGCTAAATGAGAAGCTTGGTGGTTATCACCATAATGCACTCTGCATAGTTTATCCTATGTAATAAACGCATGTTTGATTATCCGTAAAAATCGTTATCCGGAACACTTTCGGTCCCAATTAGTCCGGATAAACGACGCTCTACTGAATATATATATATATATAGGCTATATACTTACTTCCTCGGTGCTACAGCCCTGGGTGAGCCTTGGCCTCCTTCACTATACACGTCCAAACCTCTCTTCTTTATCTTCTCCCACCATCCTTTAATCTTCATCTTCTTAAGGTCCTCTTCTATGTAAGGCTATATACCTTAAGCAAAATAACATGACATATTCCTACCATACAAATTATTAATAGTTAAAGTTAGTCCTACCTGAGTCTTTGATGGCAGCAGCTGCATACGGCACAGCTTCCCATGGGTGTGGCAAGTCAAGGAAAACAGCATCTGCCTTGCTGTCCAGATCAGAACCAAAGCCATCGCGACACACATCTCTTTGTTGAACAGTCACATAGTTTCCCAGACCATGTCTAGCAAATTCCTCATTTGCCACAGCCACACGATGAGCATGGAAGTCAAATGTATACAGATGCCCTCGAGGCTTTACAGCACGGATGAGTGCATGGGACAATGAACCACTGCCCGTACCTATAAACAGTACCATGGTTTATAAAAACTATTCCTGTAACATTCCATAACATACATTACAACACTGAGAAATACTCAATCTAACTGGGGTCAGGATCTGTTTTGATTTTCCAAAATTAAGTTAATTAGGCATACTCTATTTTTTGTTCCTGTGTTTTTAAAACCAGAACAGGAACTTCTTACACCTACTGCAGATTTAAGTTTCTTTGTGCATTCCTGATCCGCAACATTGGCTTACTCTGCAAGATTGAAGTTACACACCATGCAAAAAGAAACCAAGTTCTATTTTTTGACAATTATTATTAACTCACCTTCCCTACATAGGAGTATATAAATCTTTCTTGAGGTGTCTATAAAAAATAAATTTCTGTTTTGTCCTTCTAACGTGTTAACAATTAATAATAAACTCGTATAAACAAATCCATAATAGGAAACTACAAGGTAGACATACAATCATTGGACAGAAAAATAAGAAAAGGAACAGGGAATAATGACTAACACAATGACAGGCAACGCCGGCCCCGTGGTGTTGGAATAGCATACCTGCCTCTCACCCCGAGGTCGATTCCCGGCTCCGTCACGGATCTTAGAAACTGACATGAGGGCTGAAATGGGGTGCACTAAGCATCGTGAGCATAATAGAGTAGCTGTCTGACAGTGAGACAGTGCCCCAGTCACGAAAACCAAGATTAAAGGCCAGGGGGGCCCGATGCATTGACCACGCGTCACCCCAATATATGCAGGCCAAATGGCTGGGCAGCGGTCACTTGGTAGGCCTAGGCCCTTCAAGGGCTGTAGTGCCAGGGGCTATTATTGCAATGACAGGCAGGTGACAGATAAAAGAAAACAAGTAGTTCCGTAAAGAACTAAATAGCCTATTGTCATTTCTCCTTATGTTAATTGCCTATATCAATATATAAAATTTCCGTCTGGTTGCTGTAATAGATTCATAGATATTGAGAACCATCTAAATATTTTGGATGGTCGCCATGTTGGATTATTATATATGTAGGCCACAGAGTTATGTACTATTACATGAAGATTATTGCATAGGTGTATTATTCTAACTTCAATCGCATGATTAGGACACAAGAATAAAAAACGAGATTTTAAATTTCGCACAGCCACCATCTTGCGGTTATGAAAACAATTGAAATAAATTAGATGTCAGTGGAATAAAATTTGTACAAGTATTTAACTTACCAAGTTTCACTGCGCTCGGATGGTTAAATCGCGAGGAACATCCATTTAAATATTTAAATTTCACGTCGCCGCCATGTCGGATTTGCGCTCACCGGGTTATTGAAAGTCCCATAGGTAAACTTATGTTTATAGCCTTTATCAACATACAAAGTTTTAGTTTGCTTTCTATCAAGATTAGTAGATATTGAGAACCATTTAAATATTTCGGATGGTCGCCATGTTGGATTTTTATGTATGTACGCCATTGAGTTATGTACTATTAGATGGCAATTATTGCGTAAGTTCATTATTCAAACACTGACTTTGATCGCGTGATTAGGACACACGAAATAAAAAAATAATTTTAAAATTTTGAACAGCCGCCATCTTGAGGATATGTAAACAATTGAACTAAATTAGATGTCAGTGCATTACAATGTGTAAAAACATTTGCCGTACCAAGTTTTACTGCGCATGGATGGTTAAATCACGAGAAAATTTTACTTAAATGTTTCAACTTCACATGGCCGCCATGTTCGTATTGTACTTAACAGGTTTTCGAAAGTCACATAGGTGAACTACCATTAGTACCCTTTATCACCGTACAAAATTTCAGGGTGACGTCAGTAATAGTTTCGGAGATGTATAATGCCGGTGAAATATTTCGCACAGTCGCCATGTTGGATAGGTGCAACATAATAAAATTTGAAGGGCACAATCGGGATCGGACAAAATAGTACTATTCTGAGTTTCATTGAAATCGCTCCAGCCATTTAGATTTTACTAGCTTTACCCGGGAACTGTTATGAATGCAATACGTGATAGACGCTTTTTTTTTTTTTTTTTTCCGATGTCAATGAACCTATATCTGTTTTACGTCTCGGCATGATGAGTTAAAATCACTGACTGGACTATTAATTATATTATCATGGAGATGCATGTGCAACGAATTCTTGTCAGACATAATTTAAGAATGGTGAGGTGCATGAAACACAAATCCCCCTTCCGTCCAATCTTAACTTGACTGTGTATTTTGCGGAACGAAAAGTTCACAGGCGAAATGAAGAAATGATATGGTGTTTTTTCAAACTCCAAAAACAACCACTCTTCTCTCAAGTCTTAACTCGACAGTTTGCTGCTGGCTGTATCTGAGGGGGATTTGTACCTGGGGTGATAGGCTCGCCCCTAGCTAGTTCGTGAACTGTCGCCTCAGTAATAGAATGGAGATTGTTGGAAGAAATGAAAACGTAAAAATACTTATAGTGGGCAATGTATTGAAGATAGAGATATGCTCTCGCAGACTTTTTTGTAGAACTTTTCATGCTGAACAATTCTTACACTCATAGTAGGCCTATATTGATATTTTTAACGGTTTGCCCAGCATAAGCTTAAAAAGCGCAGGTACGCCAGGTTTTTTTCGCCTTTTCACTGAAATCATTACTGCTTGGCTTCCTTTTATCATAAATAAATTATTTTCTACAAAAATCTTCCTCGACATATCCTTTACAGAATGGTGAAAACCACATCGAAATCCATCCAGTGGTTCTCCAGATTACCCGTGATATCCAAGAATCGGGGACTTTGTTTTATACTAAGTAGAGATTAGGGGGGCACACACACACACACACATACTATTTTTTTCATAAATGGAAATAGGCTAAAAAGGTCAAGCATATAAAAGGAAGATGAGGAAAGTAAAAAATGTTTATGATTGTTTGGTTTGGTTTCTAATCCATCCTCCACCATCCAAGACAAGAGGGTCTTGTTGAACCCCTGTTAGGCTATAGACTATTTTCAGTGACAGAAGAACTGGTTGTGGCCCTCCTGATGAGACCGAAAGCATGTAATGAGCATGTAATTGGTTGACATCAAAACTACTGGAGTGTTTGACAAAAAAATTTGTATTTAAGTAGAAGGTGTACCAAAGATAAAACCAGGCTACAAATTATTTGTTTAATTCTAAGGGTTGGGGGGGGGGTTAAGAGGAAGTCTTTATTCGTTATTTTCTCTTTTCTTCAAAGTTTAATTTAGTAACTGTACAGAACAAAAGTAATTATGAACATTCTCAGCTAATATTTATGAAGAACCCTAACTGAGGTAAATGTAAATATCTGTCCAGGGAAGTAAGACTATTCTATACTCTGATTTACAAAAGAAGCTCGGTGAAAGCTGTCACAAGCTTGATGGGTGAGGTGAGGAGTGGAGACGAGAGGGGTAACGGTCTCCATGGCAACAGTGAGCAATGTTGCAATGTATGCCGACACAGCAATAAGCACATGGTTTGACTCAGTGTGTCTTCACTAGTCACGGTCATTAGAGTGCCAGGCAGGGGGGCTAACTTCCACAGTATTTGTGTCTTCCTGCAAGCCTCTTGGAATGTTATCAGTCATGATCTGCCTCAGTGGCAACGCAGCATTTCCCCACGTGCCAACTTCGACAGCTGTCAGCGAGCTTTATTGGTAATTCAGAGTATACAATCTGCAATCATTTCTTTTCCTGACGAAAGAAAACTGGCATTGATGGCACAGGATAGTGATTCACATCATCCATCAGCACATCACAACTTTGAAGGTGAGATAGATGTAACATGATGAGTACATGTGTCCAATTCAAACGCCTGAAACTGAGCTTGCACTCAGGAATGGGCATGTAAAAGTGTGTTGGCTTGAATTGTAAACACATAATATATACATTCCAACAATATTTCCTCATCTAACAATATACATAGTGGAGGTAAAAATAAATCAAATTGAAGCTGGCTGCATGGCTTAAAAAGTAGGTACTTAAGCTATTTTTTTTTATTTGTTTTACTTTTATTTTTTGGTTTTCAAATATTCCCGAAAGAAATATGGTGTTAGTTTACTTTTCTTTCCAAAGTTAGCATGGTGTCTCGGAGTTAAGTTATTTTTTTTAGCTAGTTAGGTATTGTTGTTTTAAGGAACAGAACAACAAGGGCATCTGTCCCATATCTAGGAGATTATATCTTTTAAATTGATGTTTATTATTGTCACCTCAACTGTTCATCCTTTCAGTAAGTTACCAAATTCGAAGCAGAACAATATACAAGGTGAAAATTATAAAATCACATGGGTGCTGGTCATAATAGGTCCAACAGTCTCGCCATAGCTTAACTAACCCTGTCTCCGATCTCCTGAGCAGTGGCGTAGCCAAGGGGGTTACTGGGGGTTAGAAACCCCCCCCCCCCCCCATTGGAAAATCGGCATGGTTGTGATTTGTGTCTGTTTCACCACTTGGCTACTTGGTGATGTACAGTTGTCGTCTTTCGGTCCGGCTCCACATTTGAGGCTAGACACGTCTTCATGACAACGTATAACCACAGTCTATCTACACAGCCGCGAAGCTTGGCTCATATTTTTCTACCGCCGCGCGCAGTGCGACAATAATGCTCTCACGCAGCCAGCAATCATGTGCCGACTGCGCAGTGTTAGTGAATGTTATCGTTGCTGGATTTACTGTATGTTAGCATTGTGTAGCCGTTATGTGTTTTACAAGAGGAGATGTGCAGTGCAATAAACAGATCAAATATTAAAAGCCAGATTTCAGTGTTGCTAAGTAAGCTAGGTAACCTATATGATTGCTTTTCAGTCAGTCAACAGGAGTGTAGGTGGGAGTGACAATTTATCTCCTAGTGCCTGAAATAAAAATACATGAATTGTTTATACTCTTAATAAAACACTTCTCACACAAATCACACCGGTATGTTTCTAATTAATTATAATCTTACTCAATTTTACGAAAGAACAAACTTTTGATATGGTTAAGAATTTGATATAGCATAGCTATTTACAATTATACCCATACTAGTAACCCGCCCCGGCTTCGCCCGTTATCTTTAGCGGTTTACCCAGCGTAAGCTTCTCTGAAGTCTTAACTTGACACGACTCAAAAGTTGAAGCTGGCCGAAGACTCGCTCGCTACCTCGTTTACTCGCTCCGAAGCTAGTAATTTATATTTCCACTGAATGGAGATTGTTGTAAGAAATGAAAACGTAAAATCACTTAACTTACTGTATAGTGGGCGATATATTAAAGATAGAGATATGCTGTCGTGGGGCCTTTTTGTAGAACTTTTCATGCTGACCAATTTTTACACTCATAGTAGGCCTATATAGATATTTTGAACTATTTGTCCAGCGTAAGCTTAAATGGCACACGGACGGCAGGTTTTTCTTCGACTCGATTTACTTAAATAGTTACTGCTCGGCTTCCTGTGGTCACAAATGAATGTTTTTCTACAGAAACCTTCCTCGAGAAATCCTTTTCAGAATGGTGAAAACTGCATCAAAATCCATCCAGTGGTTCTCGAGATTACCCGTTACATCCAAGAATCAGGTACTCTGTTTTATACTACAGTATGTCGAGATGCCCGCGACTATCATTGAAACAAATACATGAATTTAAAACTAGTATGGGTTATTAAATCTTCGTAAGACTCATTAAATACGTCATACAACTGCTCCTAGGGATACTTGTAGAGGACTGAACTAATAAAAACAGAGCATTTTTTTAATGTTCCTATGAATTAAAAGTGTACAGTATATCAACATTGTGATTTAACACGACTTACGTTTAGAATGGAAATAATCCCTCAGGTGAGTTAAAATTCATAAAACCCCTACAAAAGTGAAATAGTGAGTTCCGCGAATAACGAGCTCAAGGCAGTTGCCAGCTTGCTGGCCCCTGCAAGCGCTAGTGTCGCTCCATCTACCAAGACTCAAGAGGATGCAATTTCGCAACGCAGTGAGCTTCTTGACTGCGTATACAACTGGTAATACAACTTCGTCCTCCCAGGTTTGCCAATCTAACTCTTCCTCCGCGAAATATAACTTATTTCAAACTGAGGCTAGCACCAAATAATTTTGAATCCCACCTAGCTGGACAATATTAGCTTTTTTCTTTTCTTAACGGGAGAGAACTTATATGTAAATTAATCTAGTTTAAATTTAAAATGACACATTTTAATAAGGACTTCAAAAATTCTATGGGTACATAAACACTATTTGTAGAGTTATGAAAAATGTACCTCAGTTTGGAACTGGGTTCATTGTAAATCAGAACATATTAAATTCAATAATAGAGTTTCAATCCATTAATGAAAGATTATCCCTGCTATCCTTTAAATCAGTAAACAAAGTCTAATTTTGAATTTAATGAGTGACAGATAGTGGTCTGAATCTAAACCTGCACTCTTAGCAACTTTCAAAATTGTCAATACACATGCACCAACTAATGAGAAAAATAGGACTCAGAAAGAACAAACGGAAAATTTTTGGCAAGAACTATCAAACACCCTGGATCAAATTCCATCAAAAAATATAATACTTCTACTTGGAGACTTTAACGCTCAAATCGGCAAAGAACGTCAACATCGGTCCATAGTAGGCAATTTCCCGGCACATAAAAGAACTAACACAAATGGAGAAATACTTATTAGTTTATGCAGAGAGCATAACATAGTCCTGAAATCTACATTCTTCAAAAAACTTCCTAGGAAACAAACTACTTGGGTTTCCCCAAATCCAGTTTGTGGTGAGAAACAACTTGACCATGTTGCTATTAGCAGACAGTCTACAACGGAGATACTCAATGTGAAAGTTGCTAAGAGTGCAGGTTTAGATTCAGACCACTATCTGTCACTCATTAAATTCAAAATTAGACCAATATATAAAAAGAAAAATCATTATCAATCCAAAAAGTTTGATACTCAAAAATTAGCTACAGAAAATAATTTCAAAACACTTTTGGAAAGCAGAGCACCTAAAACATGGGAACAACTTCAAAGAGACTTAGTACAGACAGCGGAAGAAACCATTCTCCTTAAAAGAAAACGAAAACATGCCTGGTGGACTGCTGAGTGTGATGAACTAATCTTTAAAAGACAACGAGCTTGGAACATCTGGAATGCAAATAAAAATGAGAATACCAGGAACAGCTTTATAGAATCCCGAAAACGTGCATCTAAGGGACTCAAAAGGGTAAAAGTGCAACATATGAAAGACCAATTAACATTAATAGAATCGGACTTCAGACAGCACAATATAAAGGACTTCTACAAAACTTTCAGAAGTAGTTTAAGGAAGTATACTCCACCAAGCTTACTTTTCACAGATCCAAAGACTCAGAAAACTGCATATAATAACGCTGAAAATTGCAGAATACTTGCGGAATATTTTGAAGAACTCCTCAACTGCGATCCACCAAAGGAGACATTTAATTTTGATAATATACTCCCCGTTCCTCCAGACTCTAAACCACCAACAACAAATGAAATTAAAGAGATTATAAACGAACTTAAAAATAACAAAGCATCTGGAGAAGATAGTATAGTTGCTGAATTATGGAAATACTCGAGTGACAACATGATCCTATGTTTAACGGAAATCATAAATGACATATGGAAAACACACAGTTTACCATCAGAATGGACATCTGCTTTGATACATCCACTACATAAGAAAGGGAAGAAAACAGATCCTAACAATTACAGGGGAATCTCCCTCCTGCTAGTGACCTATAAGATCTTATCCAAAGCACTTTTAAAAAGAGCGGAAAAAATACTCGACCCACAATTGGGAGAGTATCAGGCAGGATTTAGGAAGGGACGATCATGTATGGAGCAAATACTAAATTTAAAGTGCATATTAGACATGAGGAAAATCAGGAACTTGAAATATGTAGTTACTTTTGTGGATTTTAAAAAAGCCTATGACTCCATTGACAGAAAGGCACTTATGAACATTCTGAAGGAATTTGGACTTGATAACAAGACATCTGAAATAATTCAAGCAACACTAACGAACACAACTTCCAAAGTTAAATTTAGAGGGGAACTTTCAAAATCTTTCAAAATAAAGCCAGGTGTGAGACAAGGAGATGGTCTGTCACCTCTGCTTTTCAATTGTGCATTGGAAAAGGTAATTCGAGAGTGGAGGAAAGCCATCAATACTAAAGGCGTTCAACTAGGAAGACATCCAAATAAAATCACTGTAGATTGTTTAGCTTTTGCGGATGACATTGCATTACTTACTGACTCACTGGATACTGCCCAAGAACAAATTAGAGAGTTGCAAAAACAGGCAGCCAAAGTCGGACTACAAATATCATTTGAAAAAACTAAGTTCATGACAAACATCACCGATGCCCCCAAAAGTATCACAATTCATGACAGTTCAGTATGTAAAACAAATTCCTTTAAATACCTAGGAGAGTGGATAATGAATGACTCACAGGAAAAGACAGCAATAGAAACACGTATGCATAAATTACAAAGGTGTTTTCATATGACAAAAGATATATATAATAAAAAAAGCTTATCCTGGAACACTAAATTAAGGCATTATCAAACAGTAGTCAGACCTGAAACTCTGTATGCAGCAGAAACACTTAAATTAACAAGATTTGGTGATTTAGACAAATTAGAGAAGACTGAAAGACGAATTCTGAGAAAAATACTGGGAGCTAAACGAAATAATAACGCTGAATATAGGTTACGACCAAATAGAGAGTTATATTTGAAATGTGAAAAATTAACTGATGTAATGAGAAAGAGAAGATTACAGTTTTTTGGACACATCTATAGAATGGAAAATAGTAGACTAACTAAACAGATCTTCAACTTACTGACTAGTTACAAATCCAAACCCACATGGTTCATTGAAATTGACAAAGATTTGACAAACGCCAAAATTCAGACAGACACAATAGCAAACAGATCACTCTTCAGAGAAGCTATTCAAAACACAAAATTTCAAGAAAGGAAGAAACAAACAACTGGCAGAAAGTGGACTCAGGAGGAGAAAGATCGTCACTCTAGAAGGATGAAAGAAATTTGGAAACAACGGAAATTGAATACAATGGACAATAGCCAACGTTGATTCATCGTACCCTCCAAATGGGTTATTCGAAAGAAGAAGAAGAAGAAACACTATTTGTGGGATCGTTATTAACTTCTTGAGCATGAGATTGCCGTCAGCCGAGTTGCTACAGTATGTCCAACAATTTCCCGAATTACGGTTATCTCCCAGTTACGAATGAGTGAAATTTGTCGTATGTGTAGTGTAAGCAAATAAACCTTTTTCCGGCTGCATGTAGCATTTGTAAGGTAAAATGGACTTAGTAGGTGACAAAAATCTTCGAAAATTATATTTTAGGCGTTCAGGGCTAATTGCAATATAAAGCACAGGATCTCGTTGAAAAAAAATGAATAAACATAAAACTGAGTAGCCTATTGTATAACTCATAAATCAACATGATACATCGTGAGAGGACATGCCCACTTTAGCTGAGACTTCTGTAAAGTCTTCTCTTGTTGAGAGATATGCAATCTTCATGTTGGTAGCAAAGATAGATTCGAGTTTATTTTGTTCCTGTCAGGGGGACATGAATGTTCTAAATTTACCATTTCAGTAAATAATTAACTTAATTTTTTACAGAACTGTCTTTTTTTTTGTTGTTCTCATATTCGAAAACTTCTGGACCAAAATACACGAAACTTTTCGTGTGTAACAATATCCAGTGGCGGCTGGTTCAGAAAATCGGTTGTGTGCTGTAACCCATCTGCCCCTACAAAGAATAAAATATTTAGAAACATAATTTATGGAAACACTCACTCGGTAACACTTAAGAGGCTCTTCACCGAGTTTTCCATACTGAAAAACTATAGTTCATCGATTTACAAAATGTGGCTATGGCATAGGTAAGTTGGGAGTGTTAAGAGACCTTCTGGCGGTATCAGCTGATGGCTTCCTCTATTTTTTCCACCGTTTGCTCTAAAATGCTACTGCAGAGTCTAGAAGGCGCCAGATGCTACATTCTCATTTCGTGTGACCAGTGCTGCCGCTGTGTGGTCGAACGAAGAATTGCTGTGATGTCTTGGCCTGTGGTCTTGGCTGTTGTTCCAACAGCACAACGGAAAAGGTGGGCACGCATGCGCAAAAGGCAGAGTTCATGTTTGCTGGCAATAAAGGTAGAAATTCGCGCTGAGCTGCGATCTACACAGCCAGTGCCGGACGGGCAATGGAGCGCATGACTAGACACCTCGTTGTGAGGGGAGTTGATATATTTCCAATTATTTTACTGACATCTTCTTAATGCACTGTAATTGATTACTAAAGTAATTAATTTTCAAATAAAACAATGTGCTGCAGCACTTCAGCACATAAGGAGCAGCCGCCCATGATAATAGAGAAATGGAAATACTTGTCGAGTTGTTATTAATAATTCATTGGAGGGGCTTCAGACATCTTGGTCATAAGCCCCGTGTAGTTGGGAGTGTGTTGAAGCTCTCTGGCAACTTGTATTGCTGTGATGACTGTAGTAATGTGTGTAAATGTATCAGGGACAGGGATGGGATAGATGCTCCGGGACTTGAAGTAAGGCATTATCCTGGCAATTTCCTGTAGGGAGAGAGGAAAAACCCGGGGAGAAACCACACTCAGGATAACCGCTGTCAGCACTGGGATTTGAACCTACGATATTCGTACTTACTGCCACTGCCCTCGCAGCCATGGTGCACGTTTGACGAGCGTGGCTAAGCCGCGGGATGAAATGCTTGTACAATTTGGCTTGAGTAACTATAAACCCCCCCATTGGTCGATCCCAGCTACGCTACTGCTCCCGAGTGCTATTGTTACCCTTACAGCAAAACCATCAACGATGAGTATGAAAAGCTTAAGTCATACCGGTATCTAATAGCATCTTAAGAATATTATACTACACAATAAGATTTACGTAGCTGACAACAAAAATCTTCTTTAAATTCGTCAGGCAATTAAACTGACCTGACTCAACCACAACACAGCCAGGTTCAAGCTCCAGCTGGAACAAAATCATGCTTATGTCTGGAGTGTAGATGATCTGTGTTCTGTGTGGCAGAGTTAAAGTCCAGAGTTCAGGAGTAGGATGTAAAACATATGCCCAACCACGCGACAGTGCCACTTTACTGCCAAACGCCTTTCCGATGAGAGATTTCACTTTGAGGGCACCATACGGTGTTTGGAAGACGTTCTCCACCATCTCGTCCTTCTTGTTCTTGATCTGAGGCTTCACTTCAATAGCATGCATGCTGTTCACATTCAAGTAAAGGATGATAGTATCATCCTGTTCGATTACGTCCTTGAACTGGGCAAAACTCATCTCGACAGGCAGTCCTTCAATCTGAAAAGATACCACAGTTTAGATAGAGCTGCCTTCTGCATCTCATTATGTTTCTAAGAAAGAGAAATGCAATAAATGTAATAAATATAATGTTGTTTTGAGGGACATTCTTCTTCTTCCTCTAGTCCCTATCCGTTCCAGATGTCGGCAACCATCTAGGTTATTGGTCTAAGTCTTTGTCTTCTGAAAGAAACACAAACATTCCCACCCTTTTTTTCAACCACAATATCTCAAAAGAATACAAAGAAATCTATCATGAACCATACCACATTTTGTCATTTATCTCAAATTGCTCTAGAAAATTATATCATCGAGGAAGGAGCCAAACCCTGTATGTCACATTTGTTTGTTACACAGAAGTGTTCCACAACCGATTCTCCTCCACGGAACACTTCTGAGTTTCTGAGTAGCAAACAAATGTGACATGTGAAGTTTGGCTTTTTCAGAGACCATGTGGATTTCTTTCTTTTATGGATTGCCCAACTGAACTTAAAATTAACTCCAGCAAATCTTCTAGGTAGTGTGGTTTGCCCACCAGTACTAAGTTAGGTTCATCTGGAGGCTTTTGATACACCCTGCCTGGTTCCCACTGGGATAGTGCCTTTGTACTTTGTCCGATCAATCCTAGCACCCGGCATTCATTCATTTTTAAGTCTATTCACATTGCATACACCAAAACTACTGTACGGATGCAATTAAGTAATGCTGCACACAGCTGTTTCCCATATTACTACAGAGATCTTCCTTATTGCACCTTGACTTATTTCCTGTCGCTTACTCTGGGCATAGGGCTTTGCCAAAATTCCTCCACCTAGTTCGGTTCCGGGCCAACCTCTTCACTTCGTCTTCAACCGTCCTTTTCCAGGTCTTCTTTGGTCGCCCACGTTTTCTGGCACCATGAGGATTCCGATCCAACGCCATCCTTTCAACAGCTCCGTTCAGCTCCCTCAGTGTACCCGAACCAGCTCCACTTCCTCTCCTTAATCTGCACTCTGATTGGCTGCTGATTGGTCTTTGTACGAGGTAACGTCTGGCCACCTCACATTGATAATGTACCGCAAACATCTATTAATGAATACTTGGAGCTGGCTGCTTAACTTCGTTGTGACCTTCCAAGTTTCACAGCCATAGGGGAGAACCGACTTCAC
Organism: Meconema thalassinum; assembly: GCA_946902985.2. NCBI lineage: Eukaryota > Metazoa > Arthropoda > Insecta > Orthoptera > Tettigoniidae > Meconema > Meconema thalassinum. The sequence goes on from OX336388.2 coordinate 1,265,186,313, forward strand.
ATTGCAGTTGAAGAGATGGAGCTATGTCTTCCTGGAGATGTTTCTACACTGTACTGCCATACATTCCGTCAGTAAAATCTAAACACGTTGTAGTATGGTAAATGTGAATGAAGAAGTGTGACAACGCTGTATGTTGTCGTCCACAAGGTCACCTTCACAATTCCGTCAGTAACCAGCTTGCAGTGTACTATTAGCAGGCAGCAGTGAAATTTGGAATGGGTAGTGTATGAGAATCGTATCACTGTATTGGCATTATTTCATTGTGGAAAGCGAGCTAAGGAAATTGTTTCTATGCTGAAACCTCTCGGTATCAATGAACGATTTGTGTTTCGGATAATACCACGGTTTAAACAAACGGATGCAACTGTTGATCACGTCAGATCGGGCCATCCTAGGTGTATGCGCAGAAAAGAAGTTGTGAACACTTTTCGTACAAGGAGCAAGTTCCATGTGTGCAGCACGAACATCACCCTGCGATTTCCTGGCGGAGAACATCGGATGTGCATTTTTGCGAACGTGGATGCCAGACAATGTTGGAAAAGGTGATATCACATATCAATTCGAAGCTGTTTGAAGGGAAATCGCAATAACCACGTACCAGTGGTTGGCAACGATCATCCACGGTTCATTGCTGCTAACTGGCCTAGTGGAAGTCCGGACCCCAATCTATTGGATTATTCTCTGTGGCAGAAGTTTGAGGCGATAGCATGTCAAAAACAGCACCGCAATATTGCGATGTTAAAAAAATCAATCTCGTCAGCTGTCCACTGGACATGATATGTTGCTTCAACGTCTTCACCACTGTGTTGCCGCAAATGGTGATCATTTCGTATAAGAGTATGTGCATTCTGTAGCAATTTTTGTGTTCTTTCAGAATATAGTATGTTAATGGGTTTGCCTTGTCTTATTTAGCAGTTATATTCATTGAAAGTACTGACAGAACATGTGGCAATACTGTGTAATTTCCAATGGGGTAGAACTGGATTAACGCACCATTCGCCTTCTGAAATCTTCCTCTGCCCCTCCAGACATTGTTATTATGCTTCCAAGATTGAGGAAAGACTCAACTTTCTTGACTTCCTTACCGTTGACTGTCAGTCTGGTCTTGACATCCGAGTTAACTCTCATCTCGTGTTGATCTTCATGCCTGCACTTTTCGCTTCTCTCTGCAGCCTAACCAGCTTACCCTCAATATCCTGGTACTGCTGTGCCATGAGGCAGATGTCATATGCAAAGCGCAGGTCTTCGGCCTGGTTTGCATCCCCCATCGGACACCTCTCTTCCGTCCCCCATTACCTTTTACATCACGTGGTCTAGCACCCCAGGAACAGCGTGGGAGAGAGGATATAACCTTGCCTCATCCCAGACATGATACTGATCATATCTGTCAATTTATCTTCATGAAGAACCTAGCATTCATAACCTTTGTACATATCTTTAATGATATTGATGATTTTTAACGGAATTTTGTATTCTACCAGGATCTTCCACACGACTCTGTGGTTCACTGAAACAAAGGCTTTCTCGAATTCAACGAATGGGAGGTAGGTGTTTCTCCACTCTATAGCCTACTCTGCTCCAGGATGATTTGGAGTGTGTTGAATAGGTCCACACACAGCAGCAATGTTAGCAAAAACCTGCTTGTTCTTTCCGAAGTTGTCTACCAACAGAGTTCTTTATACGATTCAAAATGACTCTTGACAGCACTTCGCTTGGCATAAAGAGCAGAGTAGGAATACCCCTCCAGTTGTTGCAGTTGGTGGTGGCAGTTTGATTATCAGGCTCTTCCTTCAGTCTGTTGATATCTTGTCCTCTTTCAAGATATTCTCTAGCAGCGGGTGCAGCAAGTTGACCGTGGTGTCCAGGTCTGCTTTTAGCACTTCCGGCATGATGATGTGCCTTCTCGCTCTCCATCTGCTTCAGTGCTTTCTGAATGTCGTCCTTTCTTGGAGTGTCAAGGCTGATGTTTGGGTCGCTTTCTACTTCACCTTGTTCCTTTACATACAGTACCAAATCTCTATTTGTGAACCTCTGCTAGGTGTTCCTTCCATCTGCTCAGCTGGTGTTTGTATGTGGTGAGAATTTCACCCATCTTGCTCTTCACTGGTTTGATTCTATAGAAACCCTTCTTCAAAAGCATATTTGTGGTGCTATACAACTCCTTTGCATCCCCCCCCTTCTGTGCTGCCTGCTCTGCTCTCTCTGTCAACTTAATAATAATGATTATAATAATAATTAGTCTGCTCACTATTCCCATTTTTATGGTGGTCAGGGATGAGGTGAGATGAGTGTCTATGTGGTGGATTACCTTTCTGACACCAACTTGATTATGTATTTAATCGTATGATAATTTATACAATATACTGTACAATTATACATAACAAGGTATAATCAAATTTTAAAGTCCATCCTTCTCAACCTTTCGGTTAAATCGGGTGTGAGAGCGAACAAATCGTCAGGAATGCCAGCGTTGGACCAGATATTCGATCGTCTGTTCTTCCAGGTTACACTCACACATTGGTGAGCTGATCCAGCCCCACTTGTACCTGAAATAATTGCAGCAACCCTGTCCAGTCCTCAGCCTGTTGATGCGGCACCAGAAGTTCTTCGCTAAGTCAAATCCGTTTGGTTTCTTTGTGGGATCAAGATGGTGGGCACTTGTTCCCATGTTTTAGTTGACCACTCATGCTTCAAGCTTTCATTTAGATCAAATCCAGCAGCAATGAGCTGCCCCTCAGTGACATTTACTGGTCTTCTAGATTGCAGTCGTTGCTGCGATGGATGACAGAATTCTTGGTGCAATGGCAAAGAGGGTGATGCAAAAATTTTCTTAGCTTCCCTTAGTAGACCTTGCTTCCTCCTTAAGTGAGGGTGGAGGGATGTGACTCAGCTTGGGTAACCAGTGACATGGAGTTGATTTGATGGAACCAGTAATACAATGCATTGTATCATTCAATTGTGTGTCAAACCAACTTGATAAGAGGAGTTAATGAAAGGTGAAATGATTGAAACTGGGCAAGGATTTGTTAGGAGGCGGCCGTGGCCCATCGTGAGACACCATCTCGACATTTGCCGGGAAAACAAAAGAACAAGGACGACCGACGGTGGTTAGGGTTCGAACCTACTTGTCTACCGAGTCCTGAGATAGGCTGACCCTTTGCACCTAATAAGCGCGCGTAACTACCCCGGTCGATGATGATAACACAAAAGTGTGTATATCTTACACTGAAAGATTACAACAAGGGGTTATACACACAAGGTTACATACATAGATACAGTACAAGTGCAAGAGAATGTGAATGAGATCTACCTACGGTGGGAAAGAAAATTTCTTCTTTTAATGATGTTTACCGAGCGCAACAATTATCAATATACAAGATGGATAAAGAAATATCCCATTTCATGTTTTCTTCATGTTACAGGAAAAGAACACGTTTTCTGTTTTCTTATGTCAGTGAATACTACTTTCAAAGGTTGCCAGTTTTTATGCGCTATTAATTATTATTTATTTGGTATTACAATGTTCTAACACTTGACAATCGCTATTACACTATGACCAATAGAATGTGCATTTTTAATTATCCTGTACACTATTTCTAAGCCCATAACACAATGGAAAGCAATAAAAATGTAACTTGAAGAATATTTATGAAAAAAAATCAATAAGAATCTATTATTTTGAGTAAGGACACTCAAAATGCGGCTATAGATTCTATCCATGAAGTTAGCTAACCTGTTAAACAAAGGAACATCCATTAAAGTTTTGAGTCGCTGCAGTTGGCAACAGTAATTTTTTCTGTACCGTCGACCGTCATATTATATTTTAGTGATTGCTAGAAGTTAAAGTGCGAAAAATTTCTAGTCTTCAATTGGCATTTATCATTATGTGTCAGTAGACGAGATATATTATTTCCCAGTCAATCAAGCAATAGTTCTAGCAGTTTTTCAACGTTTATCCTTTCCTAATTAGTTGTATTGCCATACATCATGATGAAAACGAGGCTGTTTCTCGGACTGTTTGTGCTGTTGTTTGTTGAATATGTTGAGTCCGATATATTTTATGATGTCCTAAGCAAAATTGATCCTTGTGAATCATTGTGCGATAAGTCATACCCAGCAAACACCCCTGAAAATGTAAGTAGGCCTATGTTCTTGTGAAGTATGCTGCTAAGGCCTAGGCTATGTAGAATCGAAGTTCCATACCTGTACCACATTGGCATACATTACTTTCTCATTTCCAGACCAAGCATGCTTCGTGTTGCTGTGTTGGTTGCCGATTTTTCAATTTGATCCATTTGGCGGAGGACAGAGAAGTGGTGGAATTAAACACCACCAAAGATGACTGCCAAGCTTGTAAGTCAAATTATGAATAGGCTATTTGAGAGTTTAATGAAGCTATATTATTGTGGAAGGTATTTTAGTCTGGGACATTTTTCGGCTCTTGTGCAGTTAACGGTGTCCCATTTCAATTTTGTTGGTTTTGTTAGTAGCATGCTTAAAATTGTTTGCACTTAACTTACTGTACTAATTGAAGCTAACTGCTTTTGACAAACACCACGCTCACACTTTAGGGACATTATCAACATTCACTTTCAAGTAGACTAATAAACTGATTAAAAAACATGTCTCCATTTTTGATAGGCCTAAGGCTTTTATCAGGCAATGCTGTCAACTTCACTTCGCCACACTTCCTTGTATCGTTGTTAGGCAAAGGCGACTGTCTATCTGGACGAAAATTACTGTACTGATGTACTGAAAATGGGTTTGGATGAATCCATTGGTCACTTCTTGGTTAGAAGACTGTCTGGACGAAACCATTGGTCTCTACTTGGTTAGACGAGTTTCTGGACGACCATTGGCCTGTACTAGGTTAGATGACTGTCTGGATGTAAATTACTGGTTGTACTACAAGCAAGGGGGTCTGGGGTGTAAGTCCCCTAGTATGTAAATAGTGATGTTATTTCTTGTTCATTCAATGACAATTGTCATTTTGTCAGACTGTACATTAGGCCTCAACTGTTATCGATGCGCACATATTGACATCACATTACTGTTACAAACGTGTGGGATACAAAATACACCTTGTATTTATGTGAAAAGGGAATAATTGCAAAAATTGCATAAAAATTATTGATTCGCGAGTACGGTACTCCCACTGTGTGACAAAAACCAGAGTTGTGTAGTAATTATTGATCTAGGCAAAATCCATTGGTTTGGATAGCCTAAGATTATTGATTCATGAGTAGTACCGTATTCAGGAGGTTGGCAATATTATTTTTATCCCATAATTCACGCATATGCTGGCAGACTCTACTAGAATTTTACTATATAAGTCGTGATCTAGAAGGGATGGTGGGTGGATTCTAGGCAGCGGAGAAGAATACTTCTATTACCGGTACCACAACATTGAACATGAATTCAATTATAGGAACAAGTCTACAATACCATGTATGTTATGATGTGTTTGAGGAACAGGGAACCACTGACGTTCATTTTCCATGACTGGATGCGTGGTACAGTGGTAACGTCACCTACTGTTCCCAAGGTTGCAGGATTGATTCCTGGCTCAGTCGGTTGGTATTTGCGGGTGGGAAAATTCGAGGGAGCCGTGTCAGTAGATTTACTGTACTTCTGAACTAAATGCCGCAGTAGTGAAAAGGACGTCAAATAAGTCACGCTATCGTTTTCTGTGATCCTGCCTAACCTGTAATTATCAATAACTAGCAACCCGCCCCGGCTTCGCCCAGAAACTGAAGCATTATTTATATAATTTATGGACGTATCATAATTCATAGCAGAATTCTGTTTATCAGACCACGTGACAAACCATGAACATTTCTTCCTTGTGTCAAAGGAACTTTGGGGGACGACTCCTTTTGTCTTTGCGAATTCTTTCTTCCTCTCTCTTGTGACAATTGAGAAATTATTTGTTGCTCAGTTTCATTGTTACGCGATAAGCATATTTTTTTTTCGATTTCAATGAACTACGACCTATATCCGTTTTTCGTCTTGGCATTATGTGTTAAAGTCACTGACTGGACTATTAATTATATTATCATGGAGATAGCATGTGCAACGAATTCTGGTCAGACGTAATTTAAGAATGGCGAGGTGCTTGAAACACAAATCCTCCTCCCGTTCAATCTAAACTTGACTGTTTATTCTGCAGAACGAAAAGTTATTATGCTCAAGTAAGTTACTGTATTGCCAACCCCACACATTCAAAACTATTTCTTATCCGGTATCCTAAAACAAAAGAGCGCTGTCAAGTTAATGTGAAAGTGTGCCAAGTTTCTTTACAGTGGTAAATACTGTTCTACATATTGTCCTCGTGCCAGGACAGGCAGTTCAACACACTGCGACGGGGAGCTGGGTTCTTGCAGTACGCATGCGTGGCCCGCCTATTCCAAACCTAAATATATCGGCTTCCCGCATGCCAGGTTGTAATCGTGCTGAGTGAAGCAAGTAGTGACCAACTTAATGTTTTTGGAATTGACACGCAGTGAGTGGGAAGACATCTGGAGTTCAAACACAACTGCCTTCTCTTGGAGTGATATCAATACAAAACTTACGCCCAAGACCCCCTCGCTTGTAGTGCAATCAGTAATTTTCATCCAGACAGTCCTCTAACCAAGTAGTGGCCAATGGTTTCGTCCAGACAGTAGTCTAGGCAAGTAACGACCAATGGTTTCGTCCAGACAGTTGTCTAGCCAAGTAGCAACCAGTGGTTTAGTCCAGACACCCATTTTAGTTCTGATGTATTTTGTATCGGACATGTTGGCAACGGTGATGGAACGTGATACGAATTCAATGTGTGTCCTCAAACATGGCTGCTGTCGTTGAACAAGCAAGAAATGAAAACATTTATTTACATAATATTACAAATCTTGTTAGTTCGGCAGTGATAATTGCCAGTATTTTCAATTCCTAATGACTCCCAGAAAGGTATGTGAATCATATATAAGGTGCGTTCAAAAAGTAAAGAGCCAGAGGCTAGAATGCGCAAACCTGTGACTAAATCTGCTAATTGTGGCGTGTGTAACGAGGTGTGGTTCCGACCAAAGCGTGGAAGGTCACAGCCCGTCGCTAGAGGACACACGTGCACGTCACGTGACGATACAAAGCGAGCAGCAGCATGCACCAATCGTCCAACACTGCCAGTCGCATTGCAAACAGTGACATGGAGTTGTTGTTCGGTTTCTGACAGCGGAAAAAGTAGGGGGAACGGACATTCATCGCCGAATGTCACAAGTGTACGGGGAACACTGCATGTCCCTTGCAAGTGTCAAGGCGTGGCACAAGCACTTCAGGGAAGGACGGGTGTCGTTAGCCGATGATGCCCGATCTGGGGCACCCCCCTGCATTACTGATGACAACGTCCAGCTGGTTGATGCACTCATTACCCAGGACCGCCGAGTGACAGTGAACGCCATAGCTGCCGTGGTCGCTCCACGACAATGCACGACCTCATACGGCCAACACAGTCGCGGCACTCCTCCAGAAATTCAAATGAGAGGTTCTCGGCCACCCTCCTTACAGTCCAGTTCTCTCTCCCTGTGATTATGCCATGTTTGGTCCCCTGAAAAGGGCTCTGCGGGGCCAACAGCCAGGGCCAATATTTCTAACATACAGGTAACTGACTGTTTTTTTTTGTAATTATGCCTCCGGCTCGTTCCTTTTTGAACGCACCTTATATTTATCATATATTTTCAACAAGCTTCCTGGTTCTGTAAAAGTCAAGTTCTGGTCAAGGGAAGAAATAATGACAAGATCTTGAGATTATCCATGTTTTCAATGAAATTCACACATGCCTGCTATAAGACATGAGGCAGTTATAGGGCACTTTCTCCTACATACAAAAGCTATTCTTGAACACAGTAGTCAACTATATGATGCTGTGCTTTATCATTCTTTTGACTTAATCTATACTGCATGATATTCTGAGTAACATTTCAATAGCAACGAGATGTTATTGGACTAAAACTCAGCAATTTTTCTAGGTTTGTGCCTTGTCTTGTGTGGGGTTTCGCCTAGGACACCAAGCTGGCTCATCAGCGGGCTCTTGGTGTTCCCGCCCGAACCCCCACAGGAGTAGCAAACTGCGCGCTACCTCCCTTTTTATGAAGCACACCTGCACCTCTTCACTGCAAGACCTAAAAGTTCAAGAAGCCATAACCTCCCTATGAAGGATTCCAAAAAAGATGGTATATTGGCTTTCACGGCCAGTGAATTAAAACTCGGTAATTTTTCTAGGTTTGTGCCGTGTCTTGTGTGGGGTTTCGCCTAGAACACCAAGCTGCCTCATCAGCGGGCTCTTGGTGTTCCCGCCCGGACCCCCACAGAAAAGACACAGCACAAACCTAGAAAAATTGCTGCGTTTTAATTCACTGGCCATGGAAGCCAATATACCATCTTTATGTTTTGGATTTCTTTATAAAGTCTACTCATTATTCCCATTTCCGCAGTGTCTCGCATGACGTGAGAATGGTGGATAGATTTATGGCCAGATGCCCTAATTGACATACTCTTGAGGGAAATTAATGAGTGATGAAATAAATGAAGATAAATGGAATGTGGCAAGGATGTGGAAGGAAGCATGGCTTATTAGAAAGTACTGTCCTTTCAAGGATACTGACGGTGAGGGGTTCACATTGAACCACTGTCTACCGAGTTCGGAGATAGCTTGGACCCATGGCCTCGAGCCTTAGAGCATGGGTTCAAATAACTTATATACCACGATTCCTACGTATGTAGCGAAATTCATTTTCACTTATTTCATCTCATTTATGTGGTTGGTGTAGTGATGTGGGCCGGACAAATGCCCAGTGGGCAGGACATCTATAAATGGACATTTGCCCAAAGCAGTTTTAAGTGCCCAAAATCTGGACATTTAAGAAAACTTCTTTTTTTTTTACTTTTTACTACTTGTAATTGTTACTAGAGCTTCTAAAACATAATAAAAACCATTAATCAAAGGTACATTTATAAACTAGTAATGCCTGAATATTGCTAATAATAATTTAATTATCCTCTGTCAATGTTGTCAATAACATCTAAATGGGAATTATGTATATCTGGTTTGAATAAAACATTGTATTACTGAGTTAGGCCTGCAGGCCTACTCATTTATATTTAGGAAAATTAGGTAGGAGTTTGCTTATGGTGTGAATAGTGGCTTTGGGAGGAGGGTGGATGGGCTAGGCTCTGGGCAGCCATTGTGCTATGATCTTGGAATGGGGGTAAGGTGGTTGTGGCCTTGAGATTGGCGAGGCATTCTACCACCAGCAGCCCAGCCCAGTTAGTTGTGAAGTAGAGCTTCCTTCCATCATCTGCATTGTGTGCGGCCGTATGTTCTATGCCAGAATTGGTCTGTTGAGTCACCAGCGACATCACCATCGAGTGAATACAAATTAGTAATGCAGGAAAGAAACATACACTCGGATACGAGTATTGGCCGACGACGAGAGCTGTCTGTTGAGTGGTTGAGTCTGAGATAACCTCACTACTTTCTTAGGCTATTTATATTTTTAAGTGTTAGATTAAATCATTACAAAATGCTTAGGAAAAAAAAGACCTATTTGGAACTTTTTTAATTTGAAAGGGAAAGGAGTATCTTGTAAATATTGTAATAAGGACTATTAAGTCACATTGTAACAAAATGGAAAAGCACACAAAGAAGAGTTTTAAGTGCCCTCAGGATCTTAAAAAAAAAAGTGCTTCATTTAGGTACAATGCAGTGGTTGAAAAACCTTTTCGAAAGAAAACCCCCTTATGAAACTTTACTAATTGAAGTGGATGATTTCAACAACAAATCTGCAGTACCAAGCATAAGCTCAGCCTCAGAACCAAAATAAAGTTCTTTCAGTGAATTCCTATAACAACTTCTGCAGCCTATTTTGGCCTCAACTCCTGTTTTTATGGATAAATATGTAGAATACATATATGTAGATACATACATGGCTAAAACAATATATAAGCGTTGCATTATGAATATGTTTTTAAAAGAGGTAAATGCCCAAAATGCCTGGGCATTTATGGGTTTTGGGCATTTGCCCGGGCATCTATCCTGGACATTTGCCCCGACTTATAAATGCCTAGACATTTTACATCACTAGGTTGGTGTCAAGAGGGGTATCCCTTCACAAAATTCATTTGCCATTTAGACAGTCATTCCAAATAATGGGGAATAGAAATATATTTGGTAATTGAAGGTCACCAGAATTATGTAAACAAAATCAGTATATTGCAACCCTAACCAAGCAATTTCACACTACAATTCCTTTTGAAGAACACCTGGGTATTGAGAAATGTTAATTTCCATTTATTTTAGATTTCAACTTAACACTCATCCTACTTATGTTATTTCAGCATGCATGGAAGCTTACAGCCACACCAAGGAGCGGTACGCATGCAACATCGGATGTGCCTGCATGGCCAAACTGAAACAGGTACAAACACAGGTAGTGTGCATTTAAACTACAGTACTATCATACAACAAAGTTAATCAGTCAACTAACTATTATTATTATTATTAATAATAATACACTGTTTAATATTCTCCCATTTCAGACTCAAGCCCTGATTCCACAGATTAGTTTTTCAATGTTCATTGAGGAAGGGGAACGTGTCGTGATGCTGCAACCAGGTTAGTTAAGGAATGAACCTGTAAGTGTTGACAGGCTTTATTCATTTAATTAAGTAACAACCAAAGTGCTTCACCTGTTGTTATAAGGTTGTCATTAATCTAAAGTACCTCCATTGAACTATCGATAGAGAAAACCATTCTGAGCAATAATGCCGCTAACACTTTCACGTCATCATCGGCTTTAATTCGAATCCGAGTATAAATCTTCTTCCTTCAGTCCAGTTTGTGAATGTGTTTACTGTGACTAAAGAGTCCAATCCTGGCATGGAACAAGCGTCCACACAAGTCACATAGTATTGCTGGAGGAGGACGTGGTTGGGCTGCTCGAAGTTTCCTAGCTTGACGCTTGGCCTCTTCATGTGTGCGTTGATCCCTTTCAAACGTCTTTACAGTATCCGAGATGGTACGGTGCCAAGTTGAGCGGTCTTCAGCTAGCATGTCCCAGGTTTGTGAATCAAGACCTGTCAATTTCAGGGTCTGCTTAAATTGGTCCTTGTAGCGCCTCTTAGGACCACCATGAGGTCTGGTGCCATAGCATAACTCACCATATAGCATTTGACGAGGTAATCTCACATCATCCATCCGATTGTCATGACCAATCCATCTAAATTGGTGACCTATTATGGATGATTCTATACTGTTGATTTGAGCCTTTTCCAGAACAGCAATATTGGTAATGCGGTCTTCCCATTTAATCCTCAGGATTGATCGAAGTTTTTGTAGGTGGAAATGCTCAAGCTTCCTAAGATCACGTCGGTAAAGGGTCCACGTTTCACAGCCATACAACAATGTAGAAATGACTACTGCTTTGTATACCATAAGCTTTGTACTCATGGACAGATCTTTATTCATGAAGACCCGGTGCGCTAATCGTCCATATGCTGCATGGGCTGCGCCAATTCTCTTATCCACATCCTGCTCACAGGTACAGCTCACAGAAATGTACTGCCCAGGTACGAGAAGTGGTCAACCTGTTCTAATGGCAAATTTGAGATGGAGATATTGAACTGAGGAAGAGGTGTGCCTGGTGAAGGTTGTGCCAAGACTTTAGTCTTATTGATATTTATGGTAAGACCAAAGCGATCACATGCACTTTTGTAACAATTAACTGACTCTTGCAGCTCTTCTGGTGTGAGAGTTGGTGACGCAGCATCATCTGCATACAACATGTTAGTAACCTTAGTAACCTGAGTTTTCCTCAAGGAGCAGAGACGAGTTAGGTTGAAAAGCCCTCCATCAAAACGATACTTGACCTCCACACCTGGGATGTTTGTGGGTGAATCATAAAGCATTGCAGCCAAGTACAGCGCAAAAAGCGTTGGAGCCAGTACACATCCTTGTTTCAGTCCATGGGTGATGGGAAATTCATCGGACATCTTCTTCTGATGGCAAACCTGACATGTCATGTTATCATGGAGAGCCTTGATTAGATCTACAAAACGCTGAGGTCAACCAAACCGCTTCTGCACTGCCCACATGGCTGGTCTTGGAACCGAATCAAATGCCTTTTCCAAGTCATAAAAGACTAAGAAGAGTGGATTCTGTTGTTCTCTACATTTTTCTTGTAGCTGTCTCACACAGAAAATCAAGTCAATTGTGCTTCTGGAAGTTCTAAGTCCGCATTGTGACTCTGGGAGGATCCTCTCAGAGATAACCTTGAGGCGGTTAAGTAGAATTCTTGCAAGAATCTTCCCCACAATTGATAGCAGTGATATACCACGGTAGTTGCCACAAACACTGCGATCGCCCCTTTTAAAGATAGTGACGATAGTGGCATTCTTTAGGTCTCCAGGTACCTTTCTTGATTCCCATATTCTGAGGATAAGGATGAATTCTTGTTTTGAGGGAATGACCTCCGGCTTGAATTAGTTTCAGAGGGATGTTATCTGGGCCAGGTGCTTTTCTGGGTTTCAATTGGGTGAGAGCAGCACTGAATTCATGATAAGTAGGAGGTACTGCCAACAACAGTTGCGCAGCTTGTTGCGGCACATCACAGAGGAAGTCTTCAGCAGCTTCTGATGGACGATTTAGGAGATTTGAGAAGTGTTCTTTCCAGCATTCCAAGATTTCTTGACTATCAGTAAAGGTAGTAGAATTATCAGCGCTTTTCAGTGTACTTGATGATGAGCGAGATGGTCCATATATTTCCTTGAGTGCGGCATAGAAGTTCCTCAAGTCTCGAGCATCCGATAGTCTCTGCAGTTCCTGAGCCTTCTGTTGCCACCAAGTATTTTTAATCTGCCTTATCTGCGTCTGGCATTTACCCTTGAGTTCCAGTAGTTTATCTCTCTTTGTGTTGGAAGTTGGGTCTTGAAGATGGGCAAGATAGGCATTCCTTTTGGCATTGATGAGAGACAGAATTTCCTCATTGTTGTCATCAAACCAATCTTGTCTTTTCCGCACTATAAAACCAATGGTTTCCTCAGCTGACTGTGTGATAATCTTCTGTAATGTGGCCCATTCTTGCTGAATATCATTTGTTACTGGGTTTTCTGATAACTGGGTGACGATCCTGTTTCCAAAATGTTTGTACATGGATTCATCCTGAAGTTTGGATGTATTAAACTTCTTGCTTGGCAAATTTTTGATGTTCCTTGGTGGTTTAGGTCTGATGGATATCCTGAGCTTACATATAAGAAGTTTATGATCTGTCCAACAATAGTCGATATTCCTTGCTGTTCTGGTAATAAAGAGTGTCCTTATCACATTGCCGGGTAATGTTATAATCAAGAATGTGCCAATGTTTGGAACGAGGATGCATCCACATGGTTTTGAAGCGGTCAGGTAGCCGGAACTGCATGTTGGTAATGAAAAGTTCGTGTTCTGCACAAAGACCAAGAAGCAACAGTCCATTGGGATTACATTTTCCAAGTCCCTGTTTGCCCATCACATTATTCCATAGCATGCGATCTTTCCCAACTCTGGCATTGAAGTCACCGAGGAGCAAGAGTTTATCTGCAGATGGTACCTTGGAGATGATTTCACTTAGCTGATTATAGAACTGAGCCTTTACTTCATCATCAGAATCTAAGGTAGGAGCATAGGCAGAGTTGAGTGTCATAAAGGAACATCCTGAGAGTGGTATGCAGAGAGTCATGAGCCTTTCGCTGATTGCAATGGGCGTAAGTTGGTGATAATTTACCAGTTTGGTCTTCACAGCGAAGCCCACACCATGAATACGACATTCACCCTCCTCCTTTCCTTTCCAGAAGATGGTATATCCTGTTCCAGATTCAGTAATCTTGCCTTCAGAAGACAGCCTAGTTTCACTGAGAGCAGCAATGTCAACGTTGAGTCTTGATAACTCATGGGTTACGAGAGCTGACCTTCTCTCAGGTCTAACGTTATTGTCCAAATCAAGCAAGGTTCTGATGTTCCATGATCCAATAATCAATTTGTGATTCTTTACTGTTTTTGAGTTTCGACCGCATGAGGGATGACCTGCTGAGTGCGGTTGCCCAGCCGGACCAAGATTGTGACTTCCGATGTTTAGCCCACCTTTTCTAGGGCCTTCCCCATGTGGGGTGGGCAGCGGTGATCTTAAATAGGCCTGTCCAAACACAGATGCAGGACCGAATTCCTGAGTAGTCACAGAGTCTCCGGAAGACGACCATCACACATCTGCTGCCAACGTGCAGGTCCGAACTAGGGGCTTCCAGTTACACCTATAACCTGTCCCCACCGTCCATATCCCATCGCCGTTGGACTTTGAAAAGTGACGTTCGGAAGAAGTGCCACTGGCGTGAATTTGTTTAGGGTGGATCTCAGCTTGCCAGGACGAGACCCACACACTATGATCTCTGAGCCTTATCCTGCGGCTCACAAAGAATGAGACATGCAGGACCGAACACAGAGACTGCAACGAACTGCCGCATACTCAAGTACTACTGAGGTGCGCCTTTACAGCCAGTCCGTCTGGCGTGGCCTCTTTCGCCTCTATGACCGTTGGGAGCCATTGTAATGGTAATTAGTTAGTGCCCCATGTTGGTAGCGACAAATGTAATGGTTTTCGCTAGCCCACACTGTTGGGAGAGAAATGTAACTTTACCTTTGCCTAAGCTATGTTGTTTTAATGGGCGCCAAGACCTCAATGCAATGTTGAAATCTAAATTTGTATTTAACAACGTCTAGCTCTGGCAGAACACATTCAAGACTCTATTCACTCAGATCGTGGTATGATTTGATCATTAACCCAACAAACAATTGTATCAGGAGAAGGAATTGGTCTATATCTAATGCTACCTACTGAAAGCAAAGATTGCATTGTAAAAGAAATGAATTTATTATATAAAACAAGTATAGCAAAATTAATAATAATAATAAGTTTAAAATTTAAATTGGAGCGTTGTGATTTGAATATTACCGATAGAAAATTACGTGAAAACGGAGTCTGATAAATTGATTTTACTCTTATTTCCAAGCTATGAAGTTACTGAATTATGAAATATAAAACAAAGAAAAATGAGAGATTGCGTATTTCTGCGTCATTAGCGCTTACCCCTGGAAATTGCCAAAGCATTTCCCTCGTTCTTGATGATGCTGTGTGCTTCCCACAGTCTCCTGGACGTCGTCATCTCCGTCGAAATTTGATGATATTCTGGTAGATTAGATAATTCTATGGTCCGTACATCGGACCCAAACTCTCGTAAAACCGCACTGGTTACGTTTTACAAAAGTTCGTCGCTAACTCCACTGAACATCGGAGCGTCACGCACTTGCGACCGTACACTGCAAGTTCTACACAGATTGTTCCTAACTCCATTGAACATCGGAGCGACTCGCACGCGCATCCATACTCCTCAAGTATTTCACAGATAGTCCGCGTTTCACGGCGCGTCGAACGATATATTCACCTGTCGGCTCCCCCACTCCGGAGCAGTCTCCTAGCTTACGTTGTCTCCGCTGATTGGCTGAGCACGCCGCCACTTCCCCTCCTCCGGTTCATTACACTCCGCGGGCGAGAGGGAGAAGTCGTTTTCCGTTTCAACAATTCGCCTCTTCTAGACCTTGCGACCCAGGATTGCGTCATGCTTCTCGACAGGAATCAGCTTGTATTAGAATTCCCAGTGAGTCACGTCTCTCAATATACCCTAACTGACGAAAACTCCGTAAAATTCCGTAATCGCATAATTTTCTATGATATCGTCGTTCGTAATAATTTGCTTGTTAGCGTTTTCTAAGACATAGAAAACCTATCTGTATGCTTATAATTTTTATAAAATGCTCCGAAAATATCTTAATAATAATTATAATAAATTAATAATAATAATAAATTAACATGAAAAATTATCTTGGCTGAACAATTTGCCGCGTAAATAAATATAGAATGGCTTCCTACTGACTTATGCCAGTTGCATAAAAAACCCTCGAAAAACACGTTACACCATGAGAGTGATTGGCTCCTCCTCCGCTCATTTTGCCATTGGGCCAAAACCTGCCCATCATAACTATGGGCAATAGTTTGCCCTATTAAACCTGAGCAATAGGCTGCCCCTTCCGCCAACCACACTGTGCCAGAGTTCACCTCTTTCACTGCAGGTACCATTGAGGACTTCACTGTAACCCTGGCAAGGGACCCTAACAAGGTACTACCAGCCGGGCCAGCTGGACCAGGGTTTTTTAAAGAGGTGTTACTCCTCTATGACTCCCTACTTGATCATACTATATATATACTGTAACACTGTATTGCCTATACTATATAAGATATCACCATTGCTCCATGTACTGTATTAGAGTAGTACTGTATAACATTACACTATGTGCTATTGCACCACACTGTGTCACTCCACTAGTAGTAATACCAACACTGTATAACATTCCACTATGTGCTATTGCACCACACTGTGTCACTCCACTAGTAGTAATACCTACAGTGTATAACATTACACTGTGTGCTATTGCACCACACTGCCCCACTAGTAGTAATACCAACACTGTATAACATTACACTATGTGCTATTGCACCACACTGTGTCACTCCACTAGTAGTAATACCTACCTACACTTTCACGTATCTTTGACAGTACAGTAGAGCGTTGATAATCCGGATTAATTGTGACCGGACCCTGTCCGGGTTTTCCAAAAGAACCAAAGTAAGGTCGTTTTGAGTTCATAACAATAAGAAAACTTGCTAAAACCATTAATAATTAAATTTATTAAGGAGCTCTCGAAAGAGCATTAATTACAAGCAAAATGAGTAAAAATAACACTGAAATATATTTTACCGGAATGGGTATTAGTTTTCACTATAATCAAAGATTTCGTCCTCTTCCGGCACACTGTGATGTGATACAGCGTACACCTCCGTCCATATAATTCACACACACATCTTTCATTCGGCGAGTGGAAAAGCTTGTTCTCACAAATCTTGTGGTGGAAACCATGTATGGCCAGACTCGTGATGATATGTCTTTGCTCCTGGTTCGTGTTGGTCCAGGTGCGATCGATCATCGCCGATGAACCGTAGAAGTCAATGTCTTATCTCTGCTCTTTTCTTCCTCCTACGTTCCAGTAGTTTGACGGAAGCCTCAGTAGAAGGCAGGCTTAATCGGAGATCCTCCATGTAAAAGTTTCCTTGGCAAGTTCATAGACAAGACGAGATGGCGCATATTTTCCAACCCTAAGGGCACATTTTATGAATCTTGCTTTCACCTTTTCTATTCGTTCTAAGTCTGTGATGGTTAGTTTTTCCCATATTAGTTCCAGTCCGTAAGTAACTTTGGGAGATATTGTCGTCTCAAAGAGCCTCATGGCTGTCTTCAGTGATATTGCTGCAATGTTCTTTATCCTGCATATTGCTTTCGTGGCCTCTGCTGTCCTGTCCTGTATGTGGCATCGGAACGAGCTCGCTCTCGTTTGAAGGGTTACGCCTAAGTATTTGAACCTATTTACTATCGTTAGTGGTTGATTGTGGAGCGTCATTATGAAGTTTTATGATATTCTCCCCCCTCCCCCCCTTCCTGAAAATCATCTGATGGGTTTTCTGCATATTGATGGAAAGTTGCTTTTTCTCTGCCCATTTTTCCAGTTCCATCAAGGTTTTTTGCAACTCTTCTCGATTGGGCGAGCCTAAGACCATGTCTTCTGCTTAATGATTAACGTGGTTGTCTTCTTTCCCTTGAGTATCTCAACGATATCTGCTGTCATTATGTTGATCAATAACGGGCTTATGGGGTCGCCCTGGAGGACTCCATTCGTCTGTGTGATAGTCAGCAGATCAATATCTGCTGACACCATCGTCAATTTCGATGCAGTTATATTGGAGGACGTCTTCCAATATATGGATGAATGGGTGTTCTATGCCAATCATGTCTTTGATTTTCTGTCTCAGTAGATTTCTGTCGAGTGAGTCAAAAGCCTTGCTGTAGTCTATGAATACAGTTAAGTATTTCCCTTTAGGTATCCTTAAGGCTTCTTCTACTTCTCCCAACAGGCCCCGGACTGCATGAAGGGTTGATTTCCCTTTGGTGAAGCCAAATTGACATTCTGGAATTGTGACTTCTAGTTCTAGCCTTGCCGTAACTATCTTCATATATATTTTGAAGATGTTGTTCTCTAGCGCCACTCCTCTATATGCATTGGGGTCACTTGTGTTGCCCTTTCCTTTGTAGATCACTTTGATGATCGATTTCCTCCATGTGTCTGGAATACCTTTGCTTAAGTAGATATTGAAGATATTGGTCCACAGTGGTAGTAGCATCTCGAGAGATTCCTTGATATGCTCTATACAGATTTGATCAGGTCCAGGTGCTTTTCGGTTTTTTGAACTTCTTATGATGTTCTTTATTTCCTCGGATGATGTTGTCAAAGTCCTTGTCATAGTATCTACAGTTTCCCATCTGTCTCTGGTTCAAGCTACGTCCCCGTCCGATTTATTCAGAATTGCTTGGAAGTGAGATTCCCATTTATTAAGCGGAATTACTTTGGCTCTTGGAATCGTTTTCTTCCTCATCGCTAGGAAAGGGTCATTTCTTGCTTCCTCTGCCATTGTCTCAGCTTCTCGTTCAATTAGATCGTCTCTCTTCTTCTTGAGAAGCAGCTTATATTCTTTTCTTCAGGAGGCATATATCTGATGATCTTCCTCTGTGAAATTCTTGTCCAATGTAGGGCAGCCAGAGTTTCCTTTCTTTTTTGTAGCACTCTGCATCAAACCACCTAAGAGCTTTTCTGTGTGTTCTTGGTTCAGCTGCTTCCAGTATAGTCTTCCTTCTTGAGACGAGCTCTTCCGCCTTCACGCGGCTCATTTGATTTAACTTGTCCTTGTCCAACCTTCGCGATGGCTTGGTGTCAGTAGTTGTAGTGAACATCATTGATTGGGAAATTCTTGATAGTTTTATGTCTGTTGCTATTGGATTATGTTTCCTCAAGAGGGAGTCACCTGATGTCCAGAGCCCTTCCTGTCTCTTGATGATTATTTCATTTTCATTTATTTATTTAGCTTATGATGCTTACAAGACAGTACTGTAATTAATAAATATAAATTTTCAAATAAACAATTTACAGCATTAGGACCCTTTATATATGGGCTGCCAGGTCTTGAATCCATTCAAGAGCTTGTGGAGTGGCTGCATGGAGCTCTTCTAAGGTCCCAGAGTACATATATAGAGGGCATTCCTGCACGACATGCTTGATGGTTTGCACTTCATATCCCCAATCACAAAGAGGCGAGTCTATCCAACCCCACTGATGTAAGGCTGCTCTAGTTCGAGCAGTGCCACATCAAATTCTGTTCAGAAGGGGACCAGACAGCTCGAGGGAGATGGAATCCAGGTAGTTTGATGGTAGGACCAAGTACTTTAGGCCACGAGGTGGAGAGGTAGACCATTCAACTTTCCATGAATTTCGGGGGTTGAATGAAGCTGAAGTAAGTCCATAGCCGTCTCGTAGGCTGGTTTCCGTGATTTCAACCTGGATGTGGAAGGTTGATTGACGTCTTGGTGGATTGGGAGAACTTCATTATTCATAATTCTGCGTCACAGGCGGGAAAGAACTTGCTGTCTCCTGATGTGAGGAGGAACAATATTACACAGTACAGGTAGCCACTGTGAGGGAGTGCAATGTAGAGTGCCCGAGATAATCCACATTGTCTGTCGGAGTTGAGTATCAACCAGTTGGCAATGGGAGCTGTTCAACCATACACCAGCACAGTATTCAGCTGGAGAGTAAACGACAGCCAAAGCAGTAGTCCTGAGTGTGTTGGCATCAGCGCCCCATGATGTAACAGCTAACCTACTTAGTAAGTTATTACGGCTTTTTAATTTTGCTGCTGTTTTTGCAATATGCTGTCTGAAAGTTAATGCCCTGTCCAATATCACTCCTAAATACTTACGGGAGCTGTTGTACTTCACATATAGGTTACCGAACTTCACTCTAGGTTGGTAGTTTGCCTGTAGGTTGTTATGGTGAAATGTGGTTACCTCAGATTTAGAAGGACTTGGTTGAAGCCACCACTTTGTGAAATAAACATTCATCGTCTTAAGGTCTTCAGTCAGTAAATCCTCTGCTTCAACAAAAGTGGTGCACTGGACTGTAAGATTTATATCGTCCGCATAGATGAATTTACGGGATACCGTTTCTGGCAGATCATGAATGTATAAGTTAAATAGCATAGGGGATAAAACTGAACCCTGAGGTAGACCATTATTGAGTGTATGGAACCTGCTTCTGGCACTTTCATTGTGAACTTGGAATAGTCTATTACTTAACATGTTGCTGATGAGTCACTGTTTTAAGACAAGGGACTGACTTTATGAGTTTGAGGAGAAGTCCTTTTCTCCAGACAGTATCGTACGCCGCTGAGAGGTCCAGAAAGGCAGAAACACTTTTATGTTTCTTCTCAAAGCTAATTTCTAGATATGTAGTTAAGGCAAGGACTTGATCAGAGCAGTCTTGTTTTGGGCGGAATCCAGCTTGTTCAACAGGAATCTCTTGCTCAATTGCAGGAGCAATTCTATTCAGTAACAGTCTTTCAAGTAATTTGTAGGTGACACTGAGTAAGGCAATTGGCCTGTAACTTTGGGGTAGCTTTGGATCTATTCCTGGCTTCAGTATTGCAATTATTTTGGTCTTCTTGAAAGACGGTGGAAGACGACCTGATTGTAGAATGGAACTGAAAAAGTTTTCAAGCCATCGTTTGGTAGCTGGACCACATTTCTTGAGAAACTCCGGACACACACCATCAAATCCCGCTGCTTTTCCAGTCTGGAGGGCATCCAAACCATGTTGTATCTCTTCTAATGAGAATGGTCGCAAATAAAACAAGTTAGGTTGGACTTCACATTTTAACTTGTTGAATTCCAATCGGACCTGTCTGCTAAACCTCTAGTCTCTCTCTGTCCTGGATGTAGAAATAAGGTGGTCAGCTATGGATTCTACGTTGATAGCGGAATGCTTTCTTGTGGGTAAGGATGTTGAACTTTGTTTCATTCAAATCCATAATGGATTTTGTTAGGTCCGTATTGACAAATAACTAATAAATCAATTTAAGAGGAAAACTCCATCAATCAATACTTATGTATTAAAACATAATTACATTGGGTACATGTTTCGAACCTTATTGGTCCTTCTTCAGCCCTGAACTTTTATAAAGTTTGCTAATAATCATAATATAACTAACATCAACATAATGCTTGCAAAGCATAGCGTAATACTACGACGCAACTAACATTAGTCAATTTTAACAGTGTTTTAATGTGTTTTTCATTGTTTTAAATTTGTGTCATTTTCAGGATTTATGTATGTTTTTTTATGTTTAATATGCTTTGCAAGCATCATGTTGATGTTAGTTATGTTATGATTATTTGCAAACTTCATAAAAGTTCAGGGCTGAAGATGGACCAATAAGATTCGAAACATGTACCCAATGTAATTGTGTTTTAATACATAAGTATTGATTGACGGAGTTTTCCTCTTAAATTGATTTATAAGGATGTTGAATCCAGTTTTCGTATGTGACCATGCTTTCCTGCTTGAGTGGGTGAAATTCAAGTTTTCAACAGTCTTGTTTCATTTCTCTCTTCTAGCATTGTCCAAGGATGTTACTAATTCAACAGCTTTCTCTTGACTACTGTTCCATTCAAATTCATTGCATAAGCGCGTTGTTTCTTCATTCCATCCAGGGACATAATCTTTACGGAAACCTCTAGTACTGCTTCGTTTAGCAGCGGATCCAACAAACTGGTCTTAGTTCTCAGGGACTGGTTGTGCCCATCTAATGTTGGCTTCTGTGTAACTGGCATACAAATCCAGTCAGTTTTCTGGAAGTTCCATCGAGGGTGGGGTGTAGATCTAATAACAGGGATATTAATACCAATGTTATAAATTATTGGTCTATGCTGACTACGCGGAAAGTCATTCAGAACATGCCTTTGTATTCGTGGTGTTGGTATCATTAGGCTATTGGAGACAAAACATAGATCAGGAGAGTAATCCTGGTTCCATCGAGCAGAATGGAAGGTGCCTCGATCTTTAGCATCATATATCAGTGTGAGATTATTTACATCCATCCATTCAAATAACTTTTCATCATTATCATAATTTTTCACATACCCCCAGGAAGTATGTTGGCTGTTGAAATCGCCAAGTATTATACTATCTTCTGCAGAAACTAGTGCAATTTGATCTGTCCAGCGGACTAATGGGGGCTTATAGATGTTCGTGATGGTAACACCCTGAATCCTGATAGAAGCTGAGTAAGCATTTGGGCATATATCAGAAGGCAAGATCGTATAGTCTTCAATGTCACTCTTGCAATGCCATATTTTGGATGATGAAGTTCCGTCGCTATTTTGTATCCAGGAATTTTTCCTCTGTTAGACAGCTGAGTACCATCTTCAGTGTGTGTTTCTTGTAGTGCCAATACATCTACAAAATGGTCCCTAAGTATCTTAGATAAATACTCGCACTTAGCTCTACTGATTCCCTCAATACAGTATTAAGTTGACAGATCGCTAGCTGAGGGCCCAATGTCGTGGTATTGAATGCCAAGTCCTTACAAGGACTTTTCGTATCAATTTTACTGTTATGGCCGTGAGGCCCCATGGGGCAGTACCGCGACATCTTATCACTGTTGCTTTCTTAGCACCAACCAGGGGTTACGTGTAGGGTAATTTAAGGTTTCACCTATGGATGTGAAGCAACGATCGACCCCCATTATTTCATTACCTTTGTAGGAAACAAGGTCAGTGGCACTAGAGCCATTAATAATTCACTTGAGTGGTTAAATAATTGGAGCAGATATATAAAATCATTAATTAATATGAACTTATAATGTATTTTAATGAAAGAATATACATACATATGTAATGTACAATATGTACATATTTACAGAATACTGTACAGGTTATACATTGTCAGAGCTGTTAAAAAATTCGATTGATTTTTGAACTGCAGTAACTTAGTGGTTCGCTTTTTTGCAGCCAAGTCTTTGATTCGTAGCGGTAAGATGGCCCTGCCTGGCCTGTCGCATCAACACTTTTGTTTAACAAATATGTATGTATTCACTTCAACTCTTTTTTTCACCGGATTATCGACGCTCTACTGTAATTCTAAATTGTTATAAAAAACTGGTTTGAAGTATAACTTACACCGCGATTTCTCCATGCCTAAGGGAATTTTTTAGTGTATTCAATAACATATGGACGTTAGTGTTAGTTTCTTTAATACAGTTCCCTAAATTTCCGCTATATAACTGATGTATGAGGTTTCAAACGGTGAGTCATCAAATGCGGATGCAGTCACATGTGTTCAATTGAATTGGAAGGTTGCATTGCACTTTTTAAAGCCATAGCGAGATAAAAAAAAGCATTGGTTGCTACTTGTTTAGATGACATTATGGTCAAAACCATTGGATCACTACTTGGTTAGACGTCAGTATGGTTGAAACCATTGATCGCTAC
The DNA here is from genome assembly GCA_946902985.2 of Meconema thalassinum. NCBI lineage: Eukaryota > Metazoa > Arthropoda > Insecta > Orthoptera > Tettigoniidae > Meconema > Meconema thalassinum. The sequence goes on from OX336388.2 coordinate 1,265,209,854, forward strand.
TAGGTTAGACGAATGTCGGGGTAAAACCTTAGGCTGCTGCTAGGTTTTACCACTGTCTGGACAAATATTACTGCTTGCACTACAAGCAAGGAGGTCTGGGGCATAAACCCCAGGTTAGGTCTATGTTTTTATGTCATCATTGTCTGATACTGATTCACATCTCTCCTGCATTTTTTCAATATCAATTATCAGGCATGGAGATGTCTTTGGCCTATAAATTCAATCCGGGCATGAAATATTCGACCACATTGGTTGCACCTTATAAAGGTTAGTGGACGTGGTTGAGCTTGGCGTAGTTTACGCCTCTGGCGATCTACTGCTTACTTCAGTGTCACACTCAAATTGTGCAACATAGCTGCCGTGGTCGAGCGCCAGTGAGGGTGATCCTCTGTAGCGACGCACCAAGTACTTTGTTCAATGCCTGTACTCCTGAAGGTCGTCTTAAGCTGGTCCTTATAGCATTTCAGAGGGGCACCACAAGGTCTCTTGCCTCTACTTATTTCACTATACAGGATCCATCGAGGAAGTCTGCTATCTCTCCTGCGCTGAACTTTCCCAATCTATTTGAGTTGCTGACCATCAATAAACAGTAGTTCATATTTGCCCACTTAAGAACTGTTGTCTATGGAATATAGTCATCCCATTCGGTGTTCATAAGGTATCTGAGCTTCTGTTGGTGGAAGCGTTCTAATTTCTTCATATCACAGCAATATAGAGTCCAGGCTTCACTTCCATAGAGCTGGGTGGAGGTTTTATTTATCGTATGGCATTTAGTGCCGGGGAGTGTCCGAGGACATGTTCGGCTCGCCTGAGTCTGTAGCTACTTCCAGCGGACACCCTTAGGGTGAGCTACAAGTTCCATTCCATTTCAAGTAGTTCCAACTTTCGCTACCAGATATCAATGATACCTAGTGGTGAACATTGGAACTTTGATAGAGCGTTCCGACAAAATCTAACCTAACAATTTAGCTTCACATAAGTTTAGTCTGTGGAAGGATCTGTTACATGCCATAAATCTATGATATGGGGCCGCCGGCTTTACTTCCCCTCCGAAGGAAGGCATACTGAAGGATTTTTAACGCTGTTAAAAAATCCGATGACTTCGGCCGGGTTTGAACTTGCTATCTTGGCCACAGAAGTTCAGCATGCTACCAACTACGCCACCGAAGCCGCTTGGGTGGAGCTGACAACTGCTTGCTACACCATCAATTTGGAGTATATTCTCCGATATTTATTCAAGAAGACTCGGGTGTGTGGGACATTCGAAATCAACACGTAGTCTGTTCTCAACATCATTCTCCGATGATCAGTTTCTGGAGAGAATACTTCCAAGAGATCTACTTGTCCAGAGGCATACCAGAAATACTTGCAAAATTACATACCTTATAAATGTGTGATGGATACAGGTAATAAATCCATTTAAGTTGGATTTTGCATGTACACAATTTATGTACCTACAGTCACTTGTTAAGTCACAAAAGGAACCAAACAATCTTACATGCATCCCATTATGCCTCAGTAGGCCTCACAATAGGTCTTAATGTTCAATTCCGAGTGATGTTCCTGTAGAGCCTCATCATCACACTTTTGCTTTCGTATTTCTCGTCCTATTCCTGATAATCAGCAATGAATCGATCAATGTCTCTAAGGTTAGTGTAAGTTTCAATGCTCGCATAGGTTGCCTAGGTCAAATATTTCCTGAAGATTCTCAGTCATCGACAGGGGCTAATTCTTCTTCTCCGTTCATACAATTGAAATTTGCTTAAACAATCGCATCAAGCACAGAAATAGACCGTGACTGACTGCTGACAGAAGTTGCTGATTTCATATTGGCAATAGGTGATGTTTTTTAACAAATAGAGAGATTCTGCGTAATCAATACTTTATTTATGAAATTGGATCACAATTTGACCTAATAGGACATGTTTCGGGGCCTGTACATCATTGGCTCCCTTCATCAGCATTTTTTCTTTTTTTACGTGGGATTGTGGGAAATCTGCTTCCAGACACTTGAAGATGCTTCTAGTGTGTGGGGCTCTTACCCACTAAAACCCACACATCCTTCTCCCATGACGTGTATGTCTGCCCCGGAACCACTCTCGCATTACTTCAGGGCGGCGGCGTTTATGAAGTATCTTATGCTCCTTCTTCCTTCAGTTCTTCTTTATTATTTGCCATAAGCGTCTAGATCCCGCTTCTTTAGGCGCTAAGTACTCTCCATATACACTGCCACCTGATCCCAGGATTCCTGGTTTTGTAGCATGACATGGATGTTGTCTGGCGTGAGCTCTCCCTGCACTGCCTCCAAACATCTTCTTTGTGGCAGCCAATGGTCACATGTAAAGAAAGTATGGAGTGCATCATCAATTTCACTGCAGTATATGCACACCGGACTACTCGCTCTAGTCTGTAGAGGAATTGGCGAAAGTATCCGTGACCTGTCAAGAATTGAGTCAGGTAATAGTTCACCTCATCGTGATTCCGGTTGACCCAGTCAGCCAATGATGGTTTCAGCTTCTTCGTCCATTTTCCCCGAGGCTCATTTTCCCATCTCTGTTGCCATCGCCTCATCCTTTGGCGAAGCGCCAGCTCCTTTGCATTGGATATAATAAACACTAAAACAGCTGATCAAAGACATCAAACAATTGACGTAAAATAGTCTTCAAGTAACACATGAGATGCCAGCGGTGATGTAATGGAAGCCTGAATCTGAGGTGCATGAAACCAGAGTGAGAAATGTATGAACGTGATAAATACATTTAAAAATCTTTAAGTATAAAGAACACATTAACACACACTAATACGCAGAGCAGTCACACAGCTTGAATGCAAGTAAGGGAGACTACACAAATCATGGATGTATAAAAAAAGTATCTTGGTTTATAGTGTTCATTGTTTGAGATGGTCAACCCCAACTAGTTGCAATATTAATGTTCTTCATTGCATGAAACGGAGCTTAATGGAGTTAGTTCGCTAGACTGTTTTCATACTAGACATGCTGCCACGACTTTGTCGAATTTGCTTGTTCATCAGGTCTTTTATGGTTCCACATTTTTGAGAGACGCCGGATCTTAGAAGACAGATACTACTCTTCACAAACCTCGACCTGTTTCCTCATCAGTCACCTCAAGAGGAAACTTTTTGTATTGTCTTTTCAATGCATTCCTTGTCTCAAAGAATGAACACTATGAACCAATATACTTTTTTATATCCATAATATGCGTAGTCTCTCTAACCTGCATTCAAGCTGTGTGGCTGCCCTGTGTGTTAATGTGTTTTTTATACTTAAGGATTTTTAAATATATTTATCATGCTCATACATTTCTCACTTCGGTTTCATGCATCGCAGATTCATCCTTTCATTTCATTACATCACCGCTATCGTCTCATGTGTTACTTTAAGACAATTTTACGCCAATTGTTCGATGTCTTTGATCAGCTGTTTTCAGTGTTGATTTTATCCAAGGCTGATGAAGGGAGCCAATGATGTATAGGCCCCGAAACATGTCCCATTAGATCAAATTGTGATCTGATTTCATAAATAAAGTATTGATTAGGCGGAATCTATTTGTTAAAAATACTTGATAACAATCAACACGGTAAGAACGTAAATTTCTGAGGAAAATTCTGGAACCCAAGAAAGCAACAATTAATGAGTTTACCCGTTTGAGATCAAATTAAGAGCTGTATAAAAAATGCGAGAACATTTCAACATCTATGAGGAAAAGACGACTGACTTTCTATGGACACTTCAGAAGAATGGGACCAGAACGCCTAGCAAATAAAATAAAATTCATCTTTAGGAAAGGAGAAAGACTCAGGTACCATGGTTGAAAGAAGTTTATCAGGATCTTAAAAAATGTGTCATTGAGTGCAAACAGAAAAGTGTTCTGAAGGAAAATTGCGGAGGTGACAGATCTGTCCGTAGAGAAACCCAAGAGAACTCGAAGGGTGTTCTCGGACGAGGAATTAGCAAGAGTGAGCCAACGAATGAAAGAGTATTGGGGTAACGGGAAAGAACATCAACAGTCAAGGCAGTTGTGTAATCGTAACCCATAGGAGGTTGAAACGATCCTAAATAAATAATACAACCCGGAACCATGATGAACTTGCTATGTTCTACAAATAGGTGATGTTAGGACTTTTTTTACAATAATTTATCTTCAGGCAGTTGAAGACTCCCCGATCAATTGGCTCATTGTTCATACCCATATTTCATCATCTGTTTTAACCAAGCATGTTTTTAATGTGATCTTTTAAGAAGTATTTTATCAATGAGCCAAGGGATATTATAAACATAATTTTTTTCACAATCTTTATGCTACCTTTTTTGTAACTATTATAAGGCTGATGAAGGGAGCCCACATATGATCAGGCCCCAAAACATCTACAAAATGTTTTAGTAATATAAACACATGAATAAGTATTGACTAGGTGGAAAGTTTTCTATATAATTCAACATTATGTGCATTATAAAATGGAAAAAAATGCACTTAAAACTAATCTAGTGTTCTGACATAGAAGTAAAATTATTCCATCAAGTTGGGGAACTTGTATATGAAAAACCTGGCACATAGAATGGGATGACCAAAGAAAATGTTTCGTGAAAGTGGGAGATAAAACAAGATGCAAACATATCCAGCAATTATTACTGGAAGAGAAGTAGCAAGAACTTGTATTGGTTGTGGAGGTTGATGGCAAAGCCTGAAATACTTTTGAGTGAGAATATTGGCACTGATTTTTTATGTATGTGCAGTTATACCTAAAACCATGACCACCTTGTAGTGTAGCAGCTAACACTCTTGGCCGTCGCCCTGGAGGTCCGAGAAATTTAATTCTGGTCTGAATGCTGGAAGAGGGTACACTCAGCCCTGTGAGGCAAAACTGAGAGGGAGTGGGTTTGAATCCCTCTTCATCCATCGTAGAAATAATTTTTCTTGGTTTGCCCACTTCTACTCCAAGCAAATGCTGGGATGGTTCCTAACTGAAGGCCAAGGCCACCTCCTTCCCAATTCTCACCTACATAACAAATACACACACTAATACAGCCATCACAATAACACAGATTATCACTCAATATTATTCACTTAAGCCCAAGTACACGGGGCTGAATGATGACGATGTCCATGCCCCTCAAATGAAAAATCATCCATTTAAATCATAAACGACATTTGTCTTTCTTCTGGTCATAGGTAGAAAACATAAACCATTTTGTATTTGGTTTTTCGCCCTTGTACTGTATGTTATGTATTTGGAGACAGCCAAGAGTGCTATGCACATGCCTATGCATTTTGTACACAGACTTGATGCAATATCATAGCAGATTGTAAAATCTGTCTACAGTCGTTTTGACACCAAACCATAACTATCAACAAAAAGACTAACATTAAACTAAGGTTATTTTTGGTTATTATATACTGCTTTCCGGTTAAGTATAAACTTTAGTTGAAAATTCAAAATATTACCTTAATTGACAATTTTTCTAGATAAACATCTGGAAAACTTTTAGGTTTAATTTTCAATTGAAGTCAATTTCAGTCTAGTTTTATAATTCTTATCCAGCACTAGGATGTTTTGATATTCTGGTTGTCTGAATTTTCTACTGCATGCACATGGTAATTTGTGCCTGTGTACTTTTTTCTTAGGCAACTCAGAGCGTGGGAAGTATAAATGAATAAGATAATTTGCTAATTATTATGTATTGTAGCCTATAGTCATTTGATTCCGAGGTAACTTATTTTAATTACACCCTGTGTGTTGAATCAGAGCCTACTACTATTCTTAAAATACATTACTCCTTCTATTCCTTAATTTGCAGTTGACTTTGAGCCAGATGATGTGCTGACTGATCCAGGTCTGAAGCGCCAACTAGAATTAAAATTTACTGGCAGGGAAATTCATCATCTACCCGAAACTCATGTCCGAACTTTGCCTGTGGATGATTTGGGAGAGAGAGGTGATGGTTCACGCTTGCATGGCGGCAGCGATTGGTTGGATTGTGCAGCTCGCAAGGTGGGACTGCCAAGAATGGTGTTGGCTGGCCTGGTTGTGTTTGCCATCCTGCTGGCCATCTGGTTGTGTCTTTGCTCAGACAGGCGTGGGGGACATGTAGAGTACATGCCAGCTGCTTCAGCAGGAGTTAAGGAGCCATTGGATCTTCCTCCAAAGTACACCCCTCTGGTAAATGAAGTGTAAACAGGTAAGCAGGGTTTTCATAGTATCAGAAACATTTTCCCCAACATAAACTGTACTGAGACACAAAATTCTTTCTTCTCATTTTAATGTTTGTAAAGTAAGCAATTTTTAAATTTTCTCTTTGTGTGTATTAATTTTCTTTTTATAATGTTATTCCATAGTATTTCAAGGCGTAATGACATGAATTGATGGGTTGATAGCAATAACCAGACAAGTCCAAAAATGCACATTCCGAGATAAGTACTATTTCTTGTGCACCTCATCTAGAGCCATCTATTGACATAAAAAGTTTCCTAAAAAAACCACCAACATATAAGAGCTACCTAATTTATTTGAGGCTATTATGTTGTAACATTAACGCAAGGGACAGTAATTTCCAGTTTCTGCAAAATCAATATTTTGGACTTGTCCGGTTTTTGCTATCAACCCTTCAATTTGTGTTGTAAAATCTTATCAGTTAACAAAACCCTCTCTAGTATAGAGTGTCATGTTTGTTTGGTGCACCTTTTTCCAATCGCATACATTGGTCAATTCCATCTAACATTGTAATAATAATACTTTTATTGCAGCCAAATAGCCATTGAAAATCAAGTATAAACACCTACACTAAAAATGCACTCTGGCACTTTGAGTTGCATAGTCTCGGATTGATTTTGTCCTTTTCCTACAGAGCTCTTAAGTGGTAGCGATCACATGCTTCTCCACATAGTTTGCTAATGCAAATAAGGTGGTGAAAACCATGGACCGCCAGACGTGTAAGTGCATGCCTCAACTTAAAGTTCGCTTTTGTCCACGTCCGGTCGATCATGGCTCCGGTTCCATAAAATTCTTGAGGTACGTCTTCTCTTTTTTCGTCAATGATGTTAGTAGCTTTTCCGAGGCGGTGTTTGGTAGAACCGCTTGCGTTGATTTCTCTATCACATGATATGTGAAACATGTAGCACTTGTTTGGAGCGTGATACGCAGATATTTGAATTCCTTTACGATATGTACTTTTCTCCTCTTGATGAAAATTTCTCTCGCTTCTGGAACCTTCCCTCCTTTTCTAAACACCATCATTAGCGTTTTTGAAACGTTGATTTCCAAACTTGTGATCGGAGCACCATTGTTATATTTCTGTTAATGTTGTAATGTTTTCTTATATATATATATCAATATAAGTTATAGGCAAACCATCGGCAAATAACCTAAAAAACCGTGGATGCAGAATGTAATAAATATCCCGTCAGGAGCCAGCGAACAAACTGATAGTCTGTAAGCAATTTATAAAATGGTAGAGCAAGAAGACATGTTATCTTCGAGTAGTAGGGTTAAATCGCACCAACTAGGATTCAAAGGATAAAAGGAAAGTGATTATATATTGTGATGTAACCGATAATACCACATGCAAAGTGACGGGAAGAGTTTATATAAAATGCTAATAATATTTTTGAACTTGTGGTAAATCATATTCCATGCTTACTAGGCTTACCTTGTTTATTCATAGATTAACAAATATAGGTTAACTAAGCCCTCTCTCCGAAACAATTGGTATTTTTATTTGCCTGTTATGTCTTATTATTTTTTTGGGCATATTTCAACAACATAACATGTATAACATTTACGTCTCTTCATATATTAGTCTCACTCCAAACCAATCGTATTTTATATATACAGCTTTTTCCAATCCGCTTATTTGCCAATTAACTTTTCAATATCCTCCTCTGTTGAAGCTGCTTTCTGCCACAGAATAAACTATATACCTTCCTCTTTGCTCTCCATCTCACGCCCATGTCCATCCAAATGTAGTTCCAATTGTCCTCACCACTCAATCAATAGCAACAGTTGCCATATTGCTAGTCATAGATACCATGTCTGTAGCGTATCCACATGATACGCACTTTTCAGTTCAATACTCCATGGATTACAAGATGTCGAACAAAATAGGTTACAATGTGTTCTGGAGTTTTGTGACGTCTGTAGAGCCAATTACAACGTCATCGGCGTACGTGCATGACACTACATCCTCTCTTTGAGCTACTCTCATGATTTCTTCTGTTGCCAGAATCGAAAGTAAAGGGCTAATTGGATCACCCTGAAGTATTCCGTTTGTTTGCAATAATGGTTCTGATAATGGAATATTGTCTGAAATTATTAGTTTGTTCCATAAGAGTATTGATTATATAGTTTGCATCCATACATTGTGCCTACCTAGGGTTTCTTCTAGTTTCTGTATCACAAGTTCTCGGTTTATGAGATCAAATGCTTTGGTAAAGTCTATGAAGACTGTGTAAAACTTTTCTTTTCCTACTAGGGCTTCCCATATATTAGTAGCAGTTTTGTTACGGTCATAGTTGATCTTCCCTTCCTGAACCCGAATTGAGTGGGAGATGTTCATTTATTTCATCTTTTATTCTTTCTGTAATTGTTTTTGTGACTAATTTGAAAGGAATATTTTCCAGAGCAATGCCTCTGTATGTGCTAGTGTCCTTAGGGTCTCCTTTTTCTTTGTACAGTACTTTTATTATTGAATGTCTCCAACTCTCGGGTATGGAGGCCGTCTCTATGCATTTGTTGAACAGATTTGTCCATGTCAGTAATAGGAGGTGAACTGTGCCCTTTATGTACTCACTATATGTACTCCTAGATGCAAGAAGAAACACCGTGGTACCAAACATCCCGCTGGAGATATGGGAAGCCCACTTTACAGAACTCCTACAACTAACAGTCTTTGAGGAACAAGACGGACCAAGAGAGCATACAGAAGGGGAAATGCCACAAATGCCATAATAGAAGCTGAAGTCGGGTCAGTAATACAGAGAAGCAAGCCTGGAAAAGCAGCAGGACCGGACAACATTTCAAATGAAATCATTAAGGCATCACTCCCATACACAATAAGAATATGGACATCCCTATACAACAAATGTATAGAACTCTGAAATATACTTAACTCCTGAAGGAAATCAAGATAATATACAAAGGCAGGGGACCACATGATGCACCCGACTCATACAGGGGGATTGCGCTTGAATGTGCAGCCTTCAAGATGTTATCCAACATCATAAGAGAAAGAATCTTCTAGCGATTAATGGAAGAGACACCAGAGGAACAACACGGATTCATACCAGGAGTGGGTTGGCGACCACGGGGCCCCCGCTGAGTCCGACATTGCTTCCACTTACTTGTGCCGGGCTCCTCTCCGTCTTCTTTCCTGTCGACCTCACTTGGTCAACTCTTGTTCTCTTCCGACCCCGACGGTATTAGGGTATCCGAGGCCTAGGGAGTCTTTCACTTTCCCGCCTTCTTTGGCCCTTCTCTCATCTTTCCTGATACCCTCCTTCTGTGAGGGGTCAGCCTTCTTTTTCTTTTCCTTTTACCTCCTGCCTTGTGCTCAAGGCCCTTAAGGAGGCCGGGTGTATGTAGCCCCACCCCTTCTAGTGCACCCTAGATAATGCTACACCCTCAGGGGCTCGCGGCCGGTGAGTTCGGGAGTTGGCGACCCCGAGGGATTCCTGAGCTGGGTCCGTTTTCCCCTTTTATCCCTTACCTTTGGGGCGGACCCTCTCCTCTCTCCCCTCTCCTCTCCTCTCCTCTTTTCATTATATTTCCTTTCTCTTTAAGATTCCCGCACTGTTTTTGTTACTTGGTTCACCGTGTATCTAAATTCCCTTTTAGCGATTTTTTAAGGTATTTTTAATCTACGTTGCATTTTGTAAAGTTTTTTTTCGATCTAAATTACATCTCGTGATTGTTTTCAACTTCAATTGCATTTTGTAAAGATTGACAATCTAAATTGCTTTTTGGTAAGACTTTCAATGCAGGTAGCCGGGCCTTTTAGTGAGAATTTTGAGTTTCAATTGCATTTTGTAAGTATTTTCAACCAAAACCGCATTTCGCACGAATTTTGAATCTAAATTGCATTTTGTTTGGTGGGCATTTTGCACATATTTTGATTCTTAATTGCATTTTGTGGGTATTTTGAATCTAAATTACATTTTGTCAAGTATTTTCAATCTAAATTGCATTTTGTAAGTATTGTCAATCCACATGAGTCGTTTGAATCTACCGTACATTTTGAAAGCATTTTCAACTTCAATTGCATTTTGTAAGTATTTTGAATTTCAATTGAACTTTGTGAATAATTTGGATTGGAACTGGGATATTTCAATCTGAATTGCATCGTGTATTTTCAATTTCAATTGCATTTTGTACGTAATTTCGATCTCATTTGCATTTTGTAAGTATTTTGAATTTCAATTGCATTTTGTAGGTATTTCGACGCTACATTGCATTTTGTACGTCTTTTGAATCTAGCCTTCATTTTGTGGTTATTTTTCAATCTAATCCTTTTGTGAATCCCTTCTGTTAGAACATTTTGTGAGTTGTTTCAATCTGAGTTCCTTTTTGTAAGTATTTTCCGTCCCACTTAATTTTCGTTCTGGTTTCCGTTCCATTATCATTTTTGCTATCACCCAGATCATTAGGGGCCGATAACCTAGATGTTAGGCCCCTTAAAACAACAATCATCATCATACCAGGAAGATCGACAACCCAAGCAATACAGAAAATACTAGGATACATAGGTGAAGCACTAAGTCAACCCGAAGGCAGCGCATACGCGACCTTCGTAGATTATCAAAATGCTTTTGATGGAGTGAACAGGAACATTCTCATCCAAAAACTGAGGACAGTTCTAGGACCAGAAGACCCTTTCCTTAGACTCATAACAAGCATACTGCACAGCAACGTAATAAGCATATGTGACGGTCAGCTAGAATCAATGAACATAAAACAAACTGAGTTCTGCAAGGTGACCCTCTAAGCCCGATACTTTTCAACATGCTCACAAACGACGTAGTTCAAAAGATCACAACGGAAGGGGTATAAATACTGCTCTATGCAGATGACATGGTGATCCTAAGCAAAAACAGGAAATGATGCAGCAAGTTATCAATAGGTTAGAGGAATGGTCGAAAGAAAACTAACTTAAAATAAACCAGAACAAGACAAAAGTAATGAAGTTTCGCAAAGGCGGACAAATATCCTCTAAGGATGTCTTCCCATGTGGGAATCACACTTTAGGCATAGCGAAGGTGTACAAATATTTAGGGGTAACTCTGCAGGTCACCGGATTCACCTTAACAAGACATGTTGAGGAAAGATCAATCTCGCAATAAAAGCCACAATGGAAATCAAAAGACTTCATCGCCTCTCACCAGGAACATCAATTTCACTGTTCAATCTGAAATCGGCCCAATAGCATCATACACAATTGAAAGAATTTGGCCACACTTGAACTACAAAAACATCAAAGACCTGGATAGAGTTAAAGCCAGATACCTCAAGGAAACCCTGTGCGAATCGAAGTACGCTCCAACCAGATTAGTTTATCAACTGGTGGGAACAAACACATTTATAGAAGACCTAATATTAAAACTAAACCTGATTCAAACACAAGCATGCATCAAGTTCCTGGAAGAAAGAGCCCAGAAATCAACCGAAATAGACCCCGATTTCTACCGCATCCCAGCCATGAAGGAGAAGGAATGGAGATCAGCCGGCTATGAACTACGACACCTCTACACCCGAGGAGCAATACACTGCTTCCACCATAAAATCTGCAACAGGAAAGGTTACCACAATGCCGACAGTCAATGCGGCTGTGAACTCTGCAACCAATCCTGCACACAGTATCACCTATTTGAATGTACACAAAGAACAATGCCAATCTCGCACTATGCAAAGGACAAATGTCAGTGAAATCTGTTATGTAATAATTCTGTACACATTGTGTTTAATTCCAATAATAATAATATATATGTTGTCTCGTCCAGCAGCCTTCTTTTTCTTTGTGCTGTCAATGATGTTTTGTACCTCGTTTGTGGTCAGTGGAGTCCAATCGTTTGTTGAATGTAGGCCGGTTTCTTGGGTGTTTTCTTGTACTGGTACGTCCTTAATTTCATCTCAGTATACTGCTAAAGTGTGACGTTCATGCTTCCATATTTATATAGTGTGTCTGCGTTTGCTTCCTGGGATGAAGCGCAATATACGGGTCATTCCTAGCTTCTTCTACTATTCTGTTGCCTTCTTCTTCCCAATATGTCCTCTTCTTCTCTCCTCTGAATTTATTGTAGAGATTTCTCTTCATGTTGTAAATCTTCAGAAGAATAGGACACTCTATGTTCAATTTTAGCTGATGAATTCCAACACCTCTTTCCTTAGCAGATAGCAGTTCTGGTCAAACGATGGTTGTGCCTTTCGTTATTTTCTAGATCTTGTGGCTTGTGTTAGTAGATCCTCAAGCATTTGTACCACTTCCTACAATTTTGAGTTTTCTAATAAGGTTTCTATTTGCTGTATCCGTTCGATTCGTTCTTCTACTTTTTTAACGTCAATTCTCGAAAATACCGTATTTGCTCGCGTATATCTCGCACCCCATTTTTTAATTTGAAATTTCGGGGGGGGGAGTACTCGCATATATCTCGCATTCATTTCTGACCCCGTCATATATATGACCGTAATAACCTTGAGGTAGAAACACGTTCGATTTAGCGCGCCACAACAGTCCATTTTACGATTTCGCGGACAAAAATTTGAATGATAATTAACAATCGATAATCCCTCCCACTTCCGTACAATCGATTGTTTGTGTGGGTCAAAGGCAAGTCCACGATAGTCGATAACTAGTTCTTTGATATGATTCGTACTTTTAACCGTGTGATGTTTGTGTCGTCATTGTAATTGAATTTGAAGCCGGGATAACCGTTCTTCCATGTGAATCTTAGGTGTCGACAGGCTCTGCTTCGCAAATTCTTTGTTCCGCCCCGTTCACTCGTTGCAATTTAAACCATATTCTTTGACCACGTGAGTTGTTCATTGTTCGCGAAATTGGCGTTCCTTGAATGTTTTCGTCTTTTAAGGTTATGGCATATTTTAATGAAGTGTTCTAGTTTTTGTGCTATAACTTCGTGCTTCGCAGTTTCCTGTATTCCTTGGACTAATTACATTCGTTCCACGTGTGTGTGGTTTTTTTTTTTCCTACCATGTGCATATTCTTTCTTCACAAGGTTGGCGTCGTGTTCATTTAATGATTTAAGACTTTGTGTGCTTTGACATGTTTTAATGAAGTCTTAAGTTATAATTTTATGTGACGTTCAGTGATCCAGGTTCCTTTCGATGTTTTAGTAGATATCGAGAATGAACAAATCCAACAAGAAACAGTACTTCCAGACATTGCATTGCAATGCATCATCATACTCGGTTGATTTTCCGTACATACTAAAATCAAGAAGGGGAGAAAAATTTGCCTTTTGCTCGGTATGTGGGTGTGATATTAATATTGCACATGGTGGAAAAAACGATTTAAGTAATCATGTGAAGTGCGGTAAACACATAAGTTATGTTAAATCGAAGGAAGATAGCAAGAAAATCAACACCTTTTTTTTGCTAAGTCTGGAAACGTTGACAGTGACGTAATTAGGGCCGAGTGTCTGTTTACTTCCTTTTTGGTGGAACACAATGTGTGCTTAAGTGCGGCTGATCATGCTGGTGCTTTATTTAAGAAGATGTTTCCCACATCAGAAGTTGCAAGGAAATATAGTTGTGGTCGCACGAAAACGACATGCATTGTAAATAAAATGGCAAAACATGCATCATCTGAAGTTGTTAAGTGCCTTCAGAACGGACCATTTTCTTTGGCAACGGCTGGAAGCAATGATACGAATGCCAAGTTGTATCCCATTGTTACATTTTCTGATATTCGGCAGGAATAAGTAGTGAGCACTGTGCTATCCATACCAGCGTTGGACGGGGACTCAACAGGGCGAAACATAGGTAACCTGATGTTATCACAGCTGAGTTCTCATAATATACCAATTGAAAACTGTGTGGCTTTCTGCTCCGACAAAGCTCCTGTTATGATAGGACACAAAAATGGGGTTTCAGCAGTTCTGAAGGAAGTTCAACCAGGTATTGCCATCATAGGTTGCATTTGCCACCTGATTAATCTAGCAGCTGAAAAAGGTGCTGGAAGATTACCAGTTAAAGTGGTTGAGATCCTTGTAGATATATTTTATTTCTTAGAGAAGAGTGTAAAGAGAAAAGAACGCCTTCAGAAATTTCAGAACTTGCACAATAAAGAGGCAAAGAAAATTCTGAAACATATATGTACTAGGTGGTTATCTTTAGGCAGATGTTTGGATAGACTACTGGACCAGTGGGATCTGCTTCTTTCTTTCTTCAAGGAGGAAGTAATATTATGTACCCAAAACATTTCCACAAGCTTGACATCTTTCAGAATACCTAAAATTGATCAAAGTGGATCCAAAGAGTATCAGAAGAAGAGAATTCTTGATTCTGCTACTACACATGCCCCTAAAAGAATAGCATATTCTTCCAAATGTGACAAACCCATCCTAAAAAGTAAGACTTCTGCTACAACTCTTGAGGAAAAATTGTTTATGTTCCTGTCCTCAAACTTGAACAAGGCCTTTTGCACTTTCCTTCATGTGACTATTCCTGTATTTGACAAATTGAATGTTGCCCTTCAGACTTCTTCCCCACAAGTTCACTTGTTATTAGAACTTCTATGGATTTGCTAAAACAGCTGTTCACCAAGTTTGTTAAGCCCAAAATTGTCAAAAGCTCGTCATTGCTTGAAGTTGAGTACAACTTGATTCAAAATCAAAGAAGTGATGATGAGTTAGTTATTGGCATTCAAACTTCGTACATAGTGAATGATCTCCAGGATTCAGATAAATCCCTTTTCTTTTCATCAGTGAGAAACTAGTTTTGTACTGCCTGTGACTACATCATCAACAAGTTTCCACTCAAGGATGACGTGTTAAAGAATGCTCAAGTTGCTAAGTTAGACAAAATTGAAGATGCACAGTTTTCTTCCATTCATTTTTTCTTGGGAAAGTTTCCTATCATGTTATGCAAGGAAGAGAATGAAACTACAGATGAGGTGGTGAATGAGCTTCAGAGGCAGTTCACAGCTCTTCAGGTAGATGACACTTTGGCTGCACATCAAGATGCTGCAAGTGATTCCAGTTGGGCACAAATATCAAGAAGCCGATGGACTTCTTAAGTATAACCGAATTTCTCGAGTAATGCTCTCTTCTCACCATACCCCATAGCAATGCAGAATGTGAACGTGTTTTCAGCCTTGTGAAGAAAAATAGAACACAGTTCAGGTCATCCATGTCCAATGAATCTCTGGAGTCGTATTTCTATATTGAAGACCAGGAGTTCTGGTCCCTGTTATGACAAAACATTTTCTCAAGACTTTTTGCAGGAAGCTAAAAAGGCCACAACCATGACTTTATAGTCGAACTAGCATGTGATTTGCAGTGTGTATTATATTATTTCTTGCCTGTGTTACATTAACCAAGTTTTATTGTGTAAAGCCTTTTTCAATTATCGTATATCTGCTTAATTTATCAAGGAAGTCCTGTTATGTATGCTCCAAACCAATATTCACCATGCCTGCTGCTGATTTCTTCTTGTTTGTTATGTTCATCTACAAATCTTGTAAGTAGATATGATTTCATTGAAGTATCCTGTTTAAAGCATGAATTATTGCATTTTGTAGCCCAGAAGTATTATTATTTTCGTCAAGCCGGGGTATGTCGAAAATCGTTAGATTTTTTGTCGCGCGTGAGTTTTACTGATAGCCCTTTTCAAAACTTGGCAGGTAAGGCAATGTCATCGTTCGTTTTGGCGGCATAGGTTTCCTTTATTGTTGTCCGTCAGTTACCTTGTAGAGATCAGTACTGGTACTCGGGCTTCGAAGATGAAGGAAATCTGCGCAATACCACTCGCGCCAACATGCTCGTATGTTTCGAAGATTGCACAAGTAGGCCTACTGTTACATCGCAGAGAAATGCAGTTCAGTCTTGTCGAATCTCAATGATTTCGTCTTTACGCATTCGTAGCATCAGAGCTCGGCCGCGTGCTAACATGTGGTGCGGCATGAGTGTTATAGCACGCGGTACATCGTTAGTCTTTGGCCGCGGTCGGCTAAGTTCGAGCTCGCTCGTTCATGTAGCGAGGAATCGATAAGGAAGATGATCGTATCGATCGCTAAGCGTCTGCGCTCTAAATTCCTTTTCTGCCTTGAATCATCTTTAACGAGCGAGTGACGTATTTTTCATAGGTTCTTAATGACGCATAACCATAACGAATAGAAATAAATGGTGTCGACGGACATTGTTTCGAAGAGCTTCTTGAAGACGTGCATCGCAAATGCATAGCACGGAAGTCAGGATGAAGCAGTATGGGATGATGACCAGAATGATGCACGCGAGAGTACCTCGGAGATTGGCAGCAGTAAAGGCAGTGACAATGAATAGGGCGAGTACCGTATATGCCAGTTGCCTTGTTTCAATAATGCAACTTTTGTGTTTTTTCGAGAATACGGTCATTCCCCGCGTATATCTCGCACCGAAAATTTTCGCACATATTTTTGGTCAAAAGAGTATGAGATATACGCGAGCAAATACGGTAAGTGCTGTGTTTTTTTTTTTTATTCATGCCATTCTCCTGTAACTGTAATTTCCATTGGGATATGTTTACGAATTGGTGTGTGAGTCGCTGTCCAGTGGGGGGGGGGGTTATTTCCCCTTGTATTGGGCCTCTTATAAGTATGATTTCAATCACACTTTTGCCATTATGGTATATATATATGTTAGTAATTTACTGTTATTCAATAGGTGGAATCCTTCTTCTTGCAGATTTTCCAATACTAGTTTTGTTTTGAAACTTGGTATGTCCAGTCTACAATTTAGGTCTCCTGCAATTATTACAGGGTTATCTTGTACATTCTGTGTGATTAATTGGCCTTATTCGTCTATTATCTCCTAGGCCGTTACATTCGGCTGGAAGTAGGCTGCTATGACAGTGATAAACTTTGTCTCGATTAGTAGCGTGGGATCTTGCTGTGTTGTCGAGATTATTGGGTCAGCCATGGCTTCAGGAGGACTGTAATTCCTCCCACAGGTCTTCCTCTTTCTCCTTGTTCTGCTTTTAAATGAATGCAATCTGTATGTTGCCATTGGTCTATGAGAAATGTTTCTGTTAATAGTAATGCGTCGTATCCTTCTATGCAGTCGATGTCACGTTGAATGCGCTTTATAAACCTTCAATGTTCCATGACAAACCTTCAATGTTCCATAACATTATCCTTATATAGTCTCTTTCCTTATTTTCTCTGTGCATAGTCTTTTCCGATAGTCTTATTTGTGTTATATTCGGGAAATGTCCCTGTGTTCCTCCGAAAGAACTGGAAACGTCTGACTGTTATTTCTGCTGGCCAAAATTCTGGCTCATTTACTTTCTCTATTTTGTGTTATATTTCGTTGAAAATTCTTCGCAAATTATGTTTCCTACAATTTCCTTCCTGGTAAGGAATTCCCGATGGATTCTGTCATGGATTCCTGTCTCAGTCTTCCTACGAAGAGCCAGGCCATTTTTTCTGCTGCTTGTAAGTCTTCGTCCTTCAACCCATTGCCTAGCAAAGGAGGTTTAGGTCGTGTTGGTTGCCTTTTCCTTTTGTGAGTTACTGTTGTCCATTTCTCTATAGCTGTCGCATCCTGTGGTGTTTCCTGTTCTTGGATATGGGGATCGTCCTTTGTTAGCAGTGGGAATTCATCTTCATATGTTTTGTAATCCTCAACTCTTTTGTCGATCAAAGTAGTGGGATGAATTCCTTTGGACGAGTTAAATTTTGGCCTGTTCCTGTCGAATTGGTATTTTATATCCGATTTTGTTTGTCCTTGTTCAGATTGATTTCTAATGTTCATTCCTCTCTGATCATCTTTCTGATGTTGCTGGAGATGTTTCCCATCAGCAATTGTATTTGTTGGGAAACTTTTTGTTATTTTGTTTCTGCGCTATTGCTTTTCGACATTTTCTCAGTAGGTGTCGTTACGTACTGGATGTTGGTTGTTTTCTGTAGGATGCCGGTAGGTGGCACCTTTTGTACTGCAGAGCAGATGCTACTTCTCTCTAACTTGCTCTGGTCGTTAAGAGTTTCTGTGATAGGTGTCGTTATTGTTATTTGTTGGGTGCTGCATGTTTTCTGTGCACTTCTGGTAGATATAGCCCCCTTTATCACAGGGCATCCGTCAAAGAATGTAAGAGTACCCAAAAGCAGTTTGACAAGGAAACTTGTCAAGTATTGGAGTCTCTTGAGTAATCTTACGGAACATTGTATTCAGCAAAACTTTAATCATATATAAACAGTGTTCATTTCTATTTTTTTGTTTTATTTGTTTCAGGAGAGGCTGGAGATCCCCCCAAGATATTGTTGAATAATCTCTTGATGTATTTTGTCTTCTCTCACAGATGTCTCACTCTTTTATCTTTTACTGTTTTTATTGGTGTTTTTGAGCTGAATTCCAGGGAATAATGTATTTTAATACTCAACACAGAAAGCGGGAGGGGAGGTGAGAAATAATTCAGCAACTAAATTAGATGAAAAAAGATATTTTAGAACAATTTTAAAACTGGAACAGAAATTTGTGACGTCACTTGCAATGATCAAAATTTGCAAACGTATTTTTTGATATCTGTTAATTTAGCAGAGAATCAATACGGTATTATCTAATTTTGCTTAAAATCATATCCATTTAGTATGTCTATTAACTCATAAGAAAAAGAAAGTTAACTTGCTTGAGTCAGGGATTTAAACAAATTCAGTGTGCAGATTGGGATGCATCTTTTCTCCCTACAGGAAGTAGGAGATGGTATAGTTTGCTTTTATATATTATTTTCATAATATACTTATGTATTGTAGATGACTGATTAGAATAATTTCAACGTAATTGCTTAATAAAAGTGCTTGGGTGGAAATGTGACCAAAAGTAGGTAATATTTTTTATCAGATTTGAAAGCATTATACATTACTCTCTTATGGTCTGCCACTCTATTTAACAATTGTAGCCATTTTTCTTGTGAATTATGATGGTTAAATTATTATTATTACTGTAGATAGTGTTATTTTATATTATCAGCTTGGACACTAGTCTGAGTTTTGTGTTTCCTTTGTTTTGAAGTACAAAATAGTTTTCTTAATTATACGGTAGTTTATTTCCTTGTTGGAAAAGAGAAATTTTGTATAGTTTTGCCTGGGATGTGATTTAGTATAGATCATTGAACATTATTAAGATTATATCATTTGTCACAAATATCCATTAAGAGGTCATCTGTACTGCACATTCCCTTATTGAGAATAGCATCTGAAATTATTGAAAGGTGGAAAGCTGTGGTCTGAACCCCTAGCCTGTATTTTTGTGGTTCTATGTTCACATGTGTTGCAAACAACATAAAGTCGAGGCAATGACTCTGTGCAGCTCATATTATTGTTTGTTAAGACTCGTGTAGTAAGGAAGAATGTGGACCACATGGCAGATATTGACCATGTTAATCTTGGCAGAACATACTTTTCTAGAAATCAGTACAAAGAATAATGAAATTCGTCATAGTAGTGCTAAATATATCTTACATTGCCAAACCCAGTTGTATTACAGTAATTGCCTCTATTTGGATGTTGTATAGTTGTCTTGGTGTGTCAGCTTTATGGATACCATATGTAGTGCTTGATTTTGCAAAAGTTATACTTTGAAGTTTGTTGTTTGAATGTATGTTAAGCAATATATATATAATGAAACAAGTAGTACGTACATATATAATGTAATATTATGAAAAACTAGTCATTGTAATTTTAATCGTCAATGGTTCACCAAAACAAGACTTCATTATTCACTATTCATGTATAAAAAAATCTATCCCTGACTGAATCCTAGTCAAATCAACATGTTACCATGTTATCTTGCACTGAAGCCCAGTATTAATCATATTTGAGTCATAGTGTACTACCCATATCACTCTTGTATGTTGTTGTTTTGAAATAAACACAAGAAAATTGGAAATTTTGGATT
Source organism: Meconema thalassinum (assembly GCA_946902985.2). NCBI lineage: Eukaryota > Metazoa > Arthropoda > Insecta > Orthoptera > Tettigoniidae > Meconema > Meconema thalassinum. The sequence goes on from OX336388.2 coordinate 1,265,229,968, forward strand.
CATGGTTTAGCAAATTTCCATCACATGAAATATAGGCTTTTGGAATCAACTTTTGTCCATGTGTATGCCTGTTTGTCAGTCAGTGTGTGGATCCCCCTTCATAAATTTTGATTGGTTGGAGTGTTTTCATTAAAATTTCAACCCATGGTTTTTGAGTTTCCACAACCGACACTAATCCAATATGGCAGCCATTCAAAATTTTTCACCAACCTCCCCTATCTTACATTATTTAAATGACTCATGGTGGTTCCGTATGATATGCTAGAATAGTTATTAGCAAGAAATATACATCCGCCTGAATCAATACTATAAAGAAAAAAAAAATTATTTAACTTGTTTTCAGTTTCAGTACAGGTTTCGAGGATTAATTACATTTTATCCCCTTCATCAGCTATTGAAAAAAAAAAAAGCATAGCACAGTATTAAGAAACGTATTTAAACCTAATATGGTGCACCATAAAATTTAGGTTATAAGAACAAAATGAAATGAAATAGATGGTGATCAGCTGCTCATGACGAATAGTAGTTCTGTATTGAAGCTTGAAATGGTACATATGTAACACCAATACTTCACCAATCCGTGTAGAAGAGCCTGTATGCTTAAAGATCCAAATTTAGCCTTTTCAAAACAAAGCGGCTTTAAGAAATCCGAAGTGATGGAAAGTGATCTCTTGGTAAATAGAGGTTAGTTTAAAGCATATGGTGTAAGAGGTTAGGACAATGTTACATTTAGAAAATGAGGTGGTTGGCAATAATCATGGAATATACTTGTCTTTGTATACCAGATGTTGGTTCATTGTTGGCTGCTTGGCCATACCATTCAATCGTACGCGAGCACTGTTGCTAACAAGGCGTGACCTTGTTTGAAGGAAGAAGTCTCTGTCTTTCCTTCTGTGCGTACGGGTTATGACTCGCGCTATGTGACAGGTGGCTGGCCAGCCACACATGCGGTGCTGCCGCATTCACATAAGGACGAGACACTAGTGGCCGGCCAGCATACGCACGCCAGTCTACACTCTGTGGTGTATTTCGAAACAAAGAACGTGTTATAGCTAGAGATTTTGTATTCAGCCTGCATGTTCTACTGGCCATGCCCATCCACCACTTTATGGTAGTATCTTTGGTTTTTACGGAACTCGCTCCATGGATGTTGTGGCGTATCATTGCTGATAAACTTCGTTTATTTTGATTAAATATATCATACATACTATGCAGCATCAAAATAACTTATTTTTACTCTCTCCCTTTCCCAAAATAATATATTTTAGAAAAGTTCACGTCGGAAGTAAAAATTTAGGAAAAATGGGGGTCCTATAGCCGAGTAAATAGCGGATATGATGTGGAAATTATTTAAGGAAATACGGGAAAAAGAAAGGATACCTGAGGATTGGAAGAAAGGACTGATAATTAAAATTCCAAAGAAGGAGATGTTACCAAGTGCAAGAATTGGAGGGGGATTACGCTGATATCGGTGCCAAGCAAGATACTTATGAGAATTTTATTAAGCCGAATAAAAGATCAAGTGGAAGCTAAGATTAGGAGAGAACAAGCTGGGTTTTGCTCGAACAGATCATGCGTAGATCAGATCTGCACATTGAGAATCATCATATAACAAAGTTGTTGTTGTTTCTTATGGCTAGCCCGGATTCCAATCCATCAGCTTTCTTGCGTTCCAATAGAGTTGTGTGAGGTTTCCAGAAGTTCTAGCAGTCACATCAAGTTTGTTGCAATGTAGCAGGTGCCCCTTATCCATTTTACTTCCAGGTTCGCGACAAAGAGTGCATTCTTCAGATCTCAGGATGTTGATTCGTTTCAGATGAGCTGCAAGGCAGTCGTGGCCATTGTTAAGTCTGAAGAAGGCTACAGCTTCTCTTCTTGGTGTTAATTTATATTGATCCCATTTAGCATCAATGTCTTTCCACAATGTATTGAGTGGAATAATACTTTTTATGCCACATTTGTTGATTTCGAGAGAGCCTTCAATTCAGTTACTAGGGAAAGCATGTGGATGGTGCTGCAGCAATATGGAATACCTAAGATAATAATAAATCATTAGAGAATCCTATAGACACTGTACAAGCCAAGTTTGTCATAAAGGAGAAGTAACAGAGCCTTTTGAAATAGAAGCAGGAGTTAGACAGGATTATATTATGTCACCTTTGATCTTTCTGCTGGTAATAGATGTGATAATGAAGAGAACCACAAAAGGAAAAAGAAGGGGAGTACAGTGGGGTTTTATGGCTAGATTAGAGGATTTGATTTTTTGCAGATGATGTGTGCTTGCTGTCTGAATCATATAGAGATGCCCAAACGAAGTTGGAAGATATGGTCAGAGAAGCAAAGAAGTTTGGGCTAACAGTTAATAAGTCAAAGACCAAGACAATGCGGCTAAATGTGAAGAAAAGAGACCCTATCAGGTTGGAAAACGAAGACTTGGAAGATGTAGGAAGTTTTACTTACCTTGGAAGCGAAGTTACCAAGACCGGAGGAGCTGATGATGATGATGATGATGTAGGACAACGAATTAGAAAAGCAAATGGTGCCTTCGTACAACTGTATCCGATTTGGAAAAGTAAAAATATAACTACAAAGTTAAAGATATTTAGAAGTAATGTCAAGGCAGTATTATTGTATGGGTCTGAGTCTTGGAAAGTTAGCAACCAAATTACCAGTCGACTACAGGTGTTTGTTAATAGGTGTCTGAGAAGGATTTTGAATATATATTGGCCTGAGACGATCTCAAATGAGGAGCTGTTGGTTCGAACTTCAGAGGAACACATTAAAATCCAAATAAAAAGAAGGAAGTGGATTGGCTGCACACTTAGAAAATCTGTTAATGTCATTGAGAAGCAAGTCCTGGATTGGAATCCCCAGGGTAGCAGGAGAAGAGGAAGGCCCAAGCATTCGTGGAGGCGGACGGTAGAGGCAGAGGGGCGACAACAGGGAAAGAGGTGAAGAGGATTGTCGGCCAACAGAGTGAGATGGGGCAGCTTCGTGGATGCCCTTTGTTCCACTGGGAACGACAGGAAATAAGTCAAGTATAGCCGAGTAAATTGGCCAAAATAGAAATGGTAACCCTCACGGAATTCTCTGTTATTGATATCTCGTATGATGATTACCATTAAGTTAAATGTGTAATTTTTAAGTGTAATTCTCTTAAATAATTACAGATGGTGTGCATGTTAATTCCTCAGAAATTAAATTCCTTAGCTCTCCATTGAATGATTCAACCTCACAAGGGAACTATTCATAAGTCCATATCGATACCAAAAATGAAATTTCGCAAATGTACAAACATGTAGCTACCATTTTGAGCTGTAAGATCCTGAAATCAACACGGAAATGTCTGATAAGATTGCACATGTATATATGTACGGCCCTGAAGCGAGCGTTACCTTGAGCTTTCTGTGTCGGGCAGTTAACAAACGTTTCTTTGAGAAAGCAGTCGTGAATCCGGTTAATGTTCAGTATATATTAAATTATTTTCGTGAGAAAAGTTTTTCTTCCCGTAAAATACAGTGACCGGCAGAAATTAAGAAAAACTATCGCTAGCATGGTGTTTTTAAATATCTATTCCGAATAAATAATTTTAAATTTCTTTCATCAGGTTTTCTGCAATGATTTATTTATTATTGAACCTTTTTGAGCATATGCCACATAGAACCAGGTCATTTCCACTAATTTTTCACTACTTGTGAGTGTATGACACTTATGCTAAAATATTCAGTTTACCTTCAGCAAAGAATCATGCATGCACACGAGGAAAATTGACACCACTGTACACAACCAAAAACCCCAGAGACGAACATTTGAATTCCTTGTGTTTCTCCCAAGGACCGCAGTAACAGCCACTATCCTCCTGGGCATGCTTTCGATCTTCTTCAGAAGAGCCAGCCCCAAATCATGTAATGTGTCCAGTAATGGATTAGGACATCGAATGCATCTACCCCTCATGTCTCATATATGTTCAATGGGATTTAGTTCGGGTGATTCCCATGTTGTATATTGAACCCTTGCAAAAGATGCGTAACAAGACTCAATTTCGGGGTAGTGTTTCGGTTCATGTTAGCCGTGCAGTTAAATTTGCTTCTCATAATTTACAAGGATACATAGGGCAAATCATAATTAAAGAAAGGAGCTAAACCAGTATGCTAAATAAAACAAGTTTAATAACCAAAATATATAAACAAATTAAATAGACAACACCTGGAATTTAATCCCACAACTTCTAATTAGACCACAACTGCAACCCTAAGTTGTGTCTGCATCACAAATCAAGAGGCGTTCAAATATCCACAATTTACCATTTAATAAAATAATTATCTCTGGAGAGATTGTCATAATAAAAGACGTTTGAAACAATAAGTCTCTTCCAAATCTATACTTGTGCGCGCGTGACGATGTTTGACTAAATGAAGGATATAAGTACGATTACGTGATCCGTTACCATAGGGTTTCCCGTCAAGCAACGAATCCGCAATTCTGCGTAAATTAGATTAGCTCAGGGAACACACAACAAAGCACTTAAGAAATATCCGACACCCGCTACCCTTCATCATCATCATCATCATTTCCCCTTATCCAGCTCCTGCCGGGTCGGGGTATTTATGGCACTTCTCCACTTTCCTCTTTCCTTCCACAATTCTTCTTCCACGATCTTGTCCCAGTCCAGATTTCTTTTTCTCACGCTGTTCTTCACTGAATCGATCCACCTTGTTCTAGGTCTTCCCCTTGCTCTCTTACCCTTGCACTTGGCCTCCAGCATCTGTCTTGGTATTCTATTTTCCTCCATCCTCTTTACATGTCCAAACCACCTTAGTTTATTCTTCTCAATTCTCTCATTTAGTTTTCCCATCCCAACTTCCTTCCTAACATCTTCATTCCTCACTCTGTCTTTCCTTGTCTTACCTATCATACTTCTTAGGAATTTCATTTCACTGGCTTGGATTCTACTCTCTTGCCTGCTCGTCAGGGTCCAAGTCTCAGCTGCATAAGTTAATATGGGTACATAGTACATTTTATACATTACCTCCTTGCTTTTCCTTGGTACTTCCTTATCCCAAACAAGTTTTCTTACACTTTGATAGAATGCATTGCTCTGCTGTACCCTCCTGCCAATCTCCATGTCCAACCTACCAGTTTGCATCAATTCACTTCCTAGGTATTTGAACGTGTCCACAATTTCCAAACTCTGACTTCCAATTTTCACAGTGCCCTTTCCTTGTCTTTCCCCTCTTGTCATCACCATGGTCTTGCTTTTCTCTATACTGATTTTCAGGCCATACTTCTGAATATTTTCGTTCAGTGCATCTAGTTGTTTTTGCACTTCTTCGGTGTTCCTTCCCCAGACCACAATATCGTCTGCAAATAATAGTAGCTTCATTTCTTTATGTCCATATGCTTCCTTTGTTTCCTTTACAATTTCATCCATTACCATTATGAATAAAAGAGGTGACAGCACACTCCCCTGTCTTAGTCCAGTCTTGTTCCTAAACCAATCTGTCTTTCCAACTGGGGTCAGTACCCTGCTAACACAGTTGTTGTACATTGCTTGCACCATTTCCAACATTTCTCTTCCCAGTCTCTTCTTAACCATGGTTTCCCATACCTTCTCTCTGGGGACACTATCATATGCCTTTTCTAGATCTATGAAAGTCATGATCAAATCCTCTCCATATTCCCAGTTCTTTTCCATCACCTGCCTCAAGCTAAAGATTGGGTCCGCTACCCTTATATAATACAAAATAGATCTCCGTACGAGATCTTGACCACGTGCAAAAACACGACTAATTGCCCAAAACGGGTCTTGACAAATCAACACAAGCGTACGTGACTACAACAAAATACACGAGGGCATGACCGACCGTCATTCTAATAATTACAACAACAGTCCAAAGTGGATCGTATTAAAAATACACAAGAATCAACACTATGCCCAGTGGCATTTAATTACAACACAAATGTGTTATTTCAACTTAACGCAGGAAGTTATGGTCTGAGTATGGCGAACTCCCTTTAAATCACCAATATAACATACAGTACAGGCTCATCTCACTTGAAGAATCGAGGACACGGAGCACCGACCTCAAACCTAATTAGTGTTATCTTAAATCTGTTTGTCTCGCCGAAGTCACATGTCATTAACCCAGTCCGTTCCACAACATAATCGGAAGCTCGCTCAGCTCGGCCCACGATCACAGAAATACCTCGTATATCCTAAAAAAATCATGTGTGTGAAAAATACCATATTTGTCCCAATAATTCTCTGAAGAATTACGAGACACGACGAACCGGCCAGTAGCCTCCTTGGAGTATCATACTGCCATTAATTATATATTGCTGAAGACAGGAATTATGGTCATATTACCACGATGTTCCCCGCGCAAGTCGACACACATCACCACATATAACACACCCCTGGGTAATGACTTCATCTCACATCTCACCACCTGAAATACGCAACAGATTTAAGACGCCACGGAAAGACTTCAACTGCTTTCCCAAAGATCAATAAAATCATTACTTCATTAGTTTTATATGATTTTATTAAACACAATGTGTACAATCACGTTTTCACCACTCTGACATTTCTGCGATTAGAGATTGAGACCTGCTTACACATTCCACTAAGTGGTATTTGGGGCATGGATTATTGCAATTCTTGCAGACGCAGTCCTCCTTGGGCTCATGAAATGTCTCATTCTGACAGATCCTTCCATGGAACCCATGGACAGCGAATCGCGTATACAGATGTCGAAGTTTGAAATTTGGCCCCTTCCAGATAACTGTCTTCATTGCTTCAGTCTCCATTATTTCTTGTGGTATTTCGTCGGCTTTTTTTCGTCTCTCCTCGATGATGGTTTTATACGTTTGAGTTTCCGGTAGATCGAAAGAGTGCTTTACGTCTTCTATAAAGAAGGATTCCTGTGCTATTTTATAGGCGTAGCTGTTTCTTGAGAATTTTGATATGGATAGAGCTCTCTTAATAAATCTCGCTTTGACGCTCTCTAGCTTCCTCAGGTTATTCACCGACAAGTAGGGCCAAATTAATTGTATGCCATATGTGGCGGTCGGCATAACTTTAATTTTGAATAACTTTATCGCTGTTGACAGGGATAGGCTTTGGAGTTTGGGAATGTCGTATGAGGCTTTCGTTGTTGCCGTAGCTCGCTCCTGTACATGCAGGGAGAAAGCAGTTCCAGTAGTTTGTAGCACGACACCCAGGTATTTGAAGTTGGGTACGAATTCTAAAGGTTCTTCTCCACACTTGAGTTGGTCCATTTTAGCTATCCTTCCTCCCCTTCTAAATTTCATAGCCTTTGTTTTGGAGCTGTTAATTTCCATAGAGTTTTCTTCCGCCCATGCCCTAATGTTCCCCATAGCTGTTTGTAGGTCATCTCGGTATCTTGAGAGGATGACCATGTCATCGGCGTACATGAGTAATTTGGCTGTTCTTGAGTCTAATGTTTGCCCAATGTCTGAGGTCATTACGTTGAAGAGGATTGGACTCATGGGATCCCCTTGTAGAACCCCCTTTGTTTGAGTGATACTCCTCGACGTGGTGATACCATCATGGATTGTAACATAGTTCACGTTTAAAATCGATTTCGATGTTTCTAATTCACTATTGGAGGTGCCTAATATGTTTTCCAGTTTGTGGATAAGTATCCTTCTGTTGATACTGTCAAATGCCTTGGAATAGTCTATGTCGATTGCATACAGCGGTCTACCGGGTTGGGCTAAGGTCGTTATTATTTCTTGCACAAGTTCCTGTACAGCCTGTAGAGTTGATCTACCCGGGGTAAAGCCATATTGATTTGATGGTATGCTAGCACGTAGTCCATGTTCCACCCGTATTAGAAGAAGTTTAGAGAAGGTTTTGAACATAACATTTTCCAAGGCAATTTCCCTGTAAGAGTTTGGATCCTCCTCCTTCCCTTTCCCTTTGTAGATCACAATTATGAGTGTCTTCCTCCATTGTTCTGGGATTGACTTACGTTTTAGGCATTCGTTAAACAGACATGTTAACGGGTCTAACAGGTCATGGAGTGTTTCCTTTAAATGCTCTGTAAAAATCCCATCTGGCCCAGCAGCTTTGTTATTTTTCCCATTGCTTATAAGTTGTCTGACCTCCTCTGTTGTGATTGGGCGAGTGTCTTGGATGTTTGCCAGCTGCGGTGTGAAGCCGTTTGTCCTTATATTAGTTTCTCCAAGAAGATGACTAAAATGTGCCTCCCATTGCGCCATGTTTATGAGAGGAGTTGCTGCCTTTTTCTTCGAGTTCCTTAAGATTTTATAAGGTTTCGCTTCCGCCTCGGCTATTAACCTCTGTTCTATGTATAAATCGTACTCTGTTTTCTTTTCTTTTAGTAGACTTTTATATTTCCGACGCTCCTCAGCATATTTCGTTAGTGCGTCCATACCAAATACCCTAGCGGAATGAAGTAAATGTATCGTTGTTTGTCTCATGACGTAACATTCCTCATCAAACCATGGCTTTGCAATGCGATCATATGTAGGTATAACAGTGGTGGCGTTTAGAATTGTGTCATTCAGTGCTGCTGTCGCTCCATCCAGGTTCCCCTGCCCTATCATATGCATGATTGTCGGTATATCCTCCCTGTTCATTTGCCATCTTTCCTCCTCTATATGTCTAGAGACTCTCTGCTTAGGGGGTTCTCCTTTCTGATGCTGTGTTCCAGTACTTAGTTGGATTTCCGCTATTACTGGGAGGTGTTTTCTGATTACTATTTTTTCGGTCTTCACTTGTGCCTGTCCTCCTGCATTTGAGAAGATTAAATCGATTGTGCTCCTTCCATTTGGAGCAATGTACGTGTAATCACTCTTCCTGTTTAGTAGCCTTAGATGGTAATCTAGAAGAAAGTCTGTGACCGCTTGAGATTTTGTATCCCATTTGTCTACGCGGCAATTTAGGACACCAAGTAACAGGGTTGGTTTATCATTTTCTGTGTTCTCCAGTGCCTTCCCTAGCTCGTCTATTATAACCTCAGGATCTGTATTGGGCGTGAAGTGCGCTCCTATTATGTTCATCTTACTAATGTTTACTGTTAGGGTGTTGAATGTTCTCATAATTTGGCTGGTAGGTTGTAAGTGCGGCTTTATATAGCAGCTCAATCCGCCTGAGGGGCGGCCTCTGTCGCCTTTCGTGGCTAGAGAGTGAATACCGTAGAAACCGTTAATGCCTATTTCTTCCATGCTGAAAGTTTCTGTAAAAAGCAGGATGTCATTCTCTACTAGTGTGAGTCGTGGGGTCAAGGCCAATACACTCTTCAACCCTTCTACATTCCAAGTCATTAATCTGACGCACTCAGTGTTATTGTTGTTGATGATTTTGTTGCTGTGTGATCTGCACTCCGGATGGCCTCTTGCGATGGTAGATTTTGTTGATAACCGGCCTTCAATGTTAAAACTCGAAGGGGCGAAAAGTAACCTCTTTAGGCCAAAAATTTTCATCGTCAACCACTTCTTTGTCTTTCTCCAGGAATGCTATCTTGAACGCTTTGTTCCTTCCTCTTGTTCGAATGGTGAAGCATGCTTTGACGCTATTAATGCCCTTTTCTGCCACATATGAGGTGATGTCTTCTTCCGTGGTTTCTTCGTCCAGGTGTCCGATGTACATCCAGTATAGCCTTGGTGCCGGTTTGAGTCGTCCACCACTGTTATTCCCCTTCCCTATTTTGGCTGTGGGCAGTGGGCGATGTTCTTGCTGAGCAGGGCGTAACTGGTATCTGCTACTTTGGGTATCACATTCATTTCTGTTATGCCTGTCTGGTTGCTGTCTGACCTGTCGACTTGTTGCTGTAGCATACTCCGCGTTTACGACGTCCAATTCTGGTTTTCTTATTGAATTTCTCATCAGGGAACTGGTTTCATGCTGTGTATGAAATTCAAACGACTGTTGAGTTGACTCAGTTCATTTCTAACCATTATGTGAATATTATCCATCATGGACTGTATCTGCAGGTTAATTTTCCCCATGATTCTCGCCTCTATTTCTGAATTTGATAAAGTCTCGCTATGATGAATGTCATACGACTCTGATCGCTGTAGCGTTACTCCACCGCCTTCTCCGTGATGGTTTGCTTCATCTATGGGATCTTTGGGTGCCACTAGCGAGTTGTCCCTGTGACCGCTAGGTGGCACTAGTAATTTGACCGTCATGTTTCCTGCTCCCTCTTTAATTTGTTGTATCTCTTTCGACTGAGCCGCGGGAGCCGGTACCACGTTTTGCCTCTCTAGGTCACCAGACTGCGCCACTTGTCCCGACCAACTATTGTCTTCCTGTACTACAATGCCATTGTCTAGTTGCATAACCTCACATAAAGTAAGCACTTTAACATGTTCCTCACATCTGCATAGTGTAGATTTCAGTTCAACAAAGCATTCTCGTATAATCCTTACCGCTTTATACAAGTCGTCCTTTGATTCCTTCTTGAGATATCTACTTAAATCCGTAATATTTTCAATACTTTTAAGAGCGAATTCAACACGGCTTTCCATCCCGTCCGCCATCTTAATTGGAACTTCATTAGTTTTACACCTTACTTAGCGAACTATGGTTCCCTGCAAATAATATTGCACTTGGCAAATCCAAATAAAACGCCTGTTTATGTCGAAACACAAGGTCAAATGTTACCCCCCAAATTCTAGTTTTATCGTTACTTTATTCTACAAAAGCACCATTTATCGCTCAAACCATAAGTTCTGCTCAAGCGATTTGAACATAGCAATCTGTACACGCATTGTACAATTACAAATTACATTACAATAATCTAAATCAGAAAATAAAATATAGTCCCGCACGATATTACACTCGAGTGTCGGTACACGAATAAAAATCAAATTACATTTAAAAAAAATACACAAGAAAATATTTACAGTTCCCAAACCAATCTAACTACGACTAAAATTGAATAATCAATATTTTGTACTTATTCCTTCGCCAAACACCTTTAGCTCACATCGCCACCCTTGACCCTGCAGTTATTTTAGCCGGACGTCGACATCGTCGCTGGTGTGTCCATGGTCATCCTTCCGACTACCGGCCTCGTTCCAGACATCTTGATGATTTCTTAGGATTGGAAAATGTTCAGTTATTACACAGTTCTCTAAATTAACTACTAAAATTGCTAAATGAGTTGCTAGATTCACTCAAGTCCTAAGCAATTTGTTCGATGAAACTTTCCCTGAATGTTTTTAAGCCTGGTAGCTTCTAAAATTCACACGCAAATTATACATGGCAGAATTATGAAAGTAAAAATGACTTTCTGCCGAATACCTAATTATTTGGTCAACTCGCCAGAGTTTCGAAGTTATAATGATTATCACTCGTCTCCACAGAGACCTCAAAATATGATAAGTGGTACACGACACATCAAAATAGAGTTTTCAAGTGTCACCCACGACACGTCAAAATAGTCAAGTGTCACGACACATCACATAAAAGTCACTTCAACCATCAGCTCGGCGACATTTATACAGAACACGGCAAAACTCCGGTAGAGGGGACGAAATTTAAAAAATAACTAGAAGACCCGTGCTGCTCCGCAGCATTCACTTCAACAATCCTACAGCACTTCTGTGCATATGACGTTTGCATGTCTTTCATGCTAGTGACCTGAACAGACATTTACGGTACCGTCGCTTTTGGGTAAATGATGAAGTAGACTTACGAGATCAAATGTGTGGTTGTCTACCTGTCCTCTGTGTGTGTCCCTATTTACCCTGTGTGAGCTTAAAAGGCGCACGGACGTCAGGTTCCAGACTCTGAAGAATTGACTCGGCAGTTTGATGCTGGCTGAAGCTAGGGTGATAGGTCGCTCGTAAACTCACTCTGAAGCTAGTAATTTAAATTTCAACTGAATGGAGATTGCTGGAAGAAATGAAAACTTAAAAACACTTATAGTGGTTGATGTGGGAGCTGTCGCGGACTTTCGTGCAGAACTTTTCATTCTGAACTATTCTCAGAGAATATCGATATGTTTAACGGTTTACCCAGTGTAAGCTAAAAGACACATGGACGTTAGGTTTTTCTTCAACTCAATTCACTGAAATCATAAATGCTCGGCTTCTTTTGGTCATAAATAAATGTTTTTCTACCTAATCCTTCATCGAGAAATTCTTTACAGAATGGTGAAAACCGCATCAAAATCCATCAAGTTGCTCTCGAGATTACCCGTTACATCCAAGAATTGGGAACTTTGTTTTATACTAAGTAGATAGAGATATCCACACAATTTAAGGCTACAGCGGTACAATTTGGTGTTTTGTCTACTTATGAACAACGGTATGAATTTAAAATAAAAGATTGGTCTCTTATATTTGAATTTAGAGATGTAACTCGTGGTTAACATACAGAGGTGTGCAAATTAATAGAAATAAATAAATAATTTTAATTAGTCATAATTACTTTTATTCAAAAATCATTTTATTGACCAACTTCTTTTGTTGTCCTACGTAGTAGTGTTTCCTCTCCCGTGGAATTACACCTTTTACATAAGGAATTGCGTCTGGAAACTTTCAGATTATTGAATTCCGAGGGATATCTGAGCTGGGTCCATTTTCAATGTTTCATTGACTTTAGAATTCAAGACAGGTGATTTCAATGCATAGTTCATGAATCTTTGAATAGTTCAATAGCGTTCATCAGTTAAAAGAGCCAAAATCCCTCCGCTCTAACTTCACACGTAAAGTAGAGTGAAGTAATAAAAACGAAACGTGGCATTTTGCATTTGCAAGGCTGCTCTGTTAGTGGAAATTCTAAAAAATCATTTTAATTTGAGTTTCTTAAATGAAAATATAATTTAGGAGTCTAGGTTAAACATTTGAAGTAATTTCATCGCCTTGTAATCATACTTAGTGCATTAAACCGTGAAAAGTAAAAATGCAATTTTGGAAAACTGACATAGAATCTAATAATTTGCACATCTCTGTAAAGACAGGTATCGCCTCTACCCCTACAGATAGAATAGTAAGTAAAGACGATTCATGAGAAATGAAAATATAACTCACACAAAAGGAATTAATATTTATTAAGCCGTAAATTTGATTGAGTATATCTTGGTTATAGAACTGAGGGAATGAAATAACAGCATGCAGGATAGTAATCACCGATGTAGGACAATAGTATTTTTTTTTACCATTACCACAGGGCAGTTATCGTATTAAGGATGCGGACGTCCTTGTATAATTGTTATTTAATCTGTGCCCCGTTTGCTGAGGTCTGTGCTCCTCCGCAACATTCGTTTCAAAATTCTAATAGTACTTCCTTCCATTCGACATTTGCTGTTCGCTTGCCTTTTGGTTCTATTAGAACTTTGACGTCATGAAAGGATTTTGCTCGCGATAGTGCGGCATACAGTAAAGTTGTCCGTGGCTAAACACCGGTTGAGGTAAATAAATGCCTACTTGATCTAGTGTTTGTCCTTGAGCTTTATTGATAGTTATTCAAAAAGCCAAACGTACTGGAAACTGCCTCCTTTTGAAGGAAAATGGCATAGAAGTATCTGATGGCGTAAGGTCAAGGCGAGGGAGTAGAACATTGTTTCCAACATTTACGCCAGTAATAATTTCCAGGTGTAAGCAATTGTCATGCATCTTCCAAACCAACAGTCTAGTACCGTTCAACAGACCTTGGGTAACATTAATATTTCTCAACAAAATCACAATTGAGCCTTCTTTTAGTCGAAGGATATGAGGTGGCAATCCACTTATGCCTCTGCTGTCTAAAACTTCTATTGGGAATTGTAGAAGTTAACTCTCATCTTCAGTAATCAAATTATTCACACTGATGTAAGTTCTCGATGATACTGGGATTAGGTCTAAAACTTTGTCATTGATTTCTTTACAATGTTCATTTTAGGTGCTAAAATCGCTATTTTTGAAAGCGTGAAATATTTTTCAGTGTGGGACTAATTCTGAATTTTCTCCAACGACGTGAGGGTATTCACCGTTACCAATTTGTATCAAAAAGTTTGCAAAGTCACGTTGATCTGTATCCGCTCGCATACTTTTGTTGAGTTAAAAAATTTTGAGGCCACAAAGGAGAGAACCTTACTGACATTTGGACTGATGCTGCTTTAGATGCGTGAGGCACAACAGGCAATACCTGCCTAAAATCTCCACCTAAGATGTTAATTTTTCCTCCGATAGGCACGTCGTTATTCATGATGTCCTTGAGCAACCGATTTACACATCAACGCGTGCTTATTAGGCATAGGGGCTTCATCCCAGATGATAAGTTTTGCTGAACGAATATAAAAAGCTTCCTTGTTAACTTTTATTCCTGATTCAGAACTTTCATGTAAATGTAGAGGTAACTTGAACTGGCTGTGTACAGTGCGCCTCTGAGGTAGTAACATTGCAGCAATACCAGTCCGTGCAACCGAAACTACATTTAACCCCAAATTTGTGCAACTGTGAATCAAGCATTGGTAAAGAAATGTTTTCCCGGTGCCCCCTGGACCGTCAATGAAATAGGCATTACTCATCCTTTCATTGCTGTTTTGTACTAACCCCAAAATTTCTGTAATTGTAGCCGTTTGGTTTCCATTTGCTTGGTTTATCATCCGACTTAATTGATCCTCATTAAGTTTTGGATAATTCATTGGTAAATTTGTCTGAGAGAAATTATCAATAATAGCTGGCAATGGGTAGACCATGGAGCTTTAATGTATTAGAAATATGTATAAGAGTGAACTGATGTGCAATAACTATCTTACATTTGAAGGGGTCTGAAAGATACATAATGTAAGAAAACAGTTGTCGTAACTGAGAAGGCATCTGAAATTGTGACTCTTCTGCCAAACAACGCTGCCATTCAGAATAGTCAATCAGCAAACCTAGCTCCTTAGCTGTTTCTTTAAAAGTAGAATAGACAACTGCTTTGTATGTTCGTAGATCCTGGAAGCCGATAGCACCTATGACGTGAAGCAATAACAGGCGTAAATAATACCTTTCTGTTTCTGTAGGCGAAACATTAAACATTCTGCCTATAGTTTTTGAAACTTTTTTTTTTTTTTCCCACTGGCAGTTGCTCCTATTCCAGATGTAATGTACTGGTGTTTCAGGATATGTATACGGACTTCTGGCTTGCGAATCTTGATTTAACTTGAACCACGCTTGTAATTCCGTGTTGCGCAACTGTGCTTGAAGTAAAATATCAGGAGCGTTATCATTTTTAAAATAGATATTTTGCAAGTGAACTGGTAATCGCACGATAGAATGTGACTATTCATGCATGTGAAATGAAAATATCCTGAATGCGGCTTCTGTTGGACCAACATATCTAGCATTTAGGAAAGAAGTAATTTCATCGTAGTTCACCTTTTCGCCTTCAGGACATATTTTAACAATGCAGCAGTCATGACCTTTATACACATACTTGTGGATTTTAATATATACGATACTTGTGGATGTATTTAACACTCCGAACACTTGAGCATATTTCAACATTAATATGAGCTTGCAAGTAAAGTAAAAGAAATGGATTGTAGGGAACAATGAATCGATTTCAATGTCAATGCCTCGAATTGGTTTTATAATAATCCGTCCATTATTTCTTCTCCTATACGAATGATAACCATTAGCATTATCTTTGGTCTCTTCCTGAAACTGTTTAGGGAAATCTTTCTTACATACGCCATCTTTCATACAGCCAGAAGAAGGATTCAAAGATCCGCGAGGACCATGTACCATATGACGCCTTACCAACTCGTATAGCGCTTCATTCTCGAGATCTGGTATTTCGGCTGACACCACACTGTCAATGTCAGAAATTTCTCGAAACTTACAATCTTCCATTAATGTTAAGAGTAAATGGATGTGCGGGAGACCTCGTTTTTGAAATTCCACTGTATATAGATATGCTTTTACCGAAAATTTCCTTAACATTAATCAATCGTAGCAATTCCTTTACTTTGCAATGGAAAACTCTCACTTCAATATCAGGCCTATTATTAGCCGTTTCCCATGGATGAATGCTGTTAAGTATTTCTGGCCAGCCCGCATTATAGGTGAACGTAATGAATTATTCTGGCTTTCCAAACTTCCTTACTATCGCCATCGCATCCTGATAATTTTGCAATATTTTCCTTGGGCTGCCTGTAAAAGAAGATGGCAAAACTACAATACGACCGACTCTGAGATTTTCATTTGCTGCATGCACATGCAAGGCGTCTGCTAAACCGGCATATGTATCAACTCGTAACTTCGTTTGTTGATGGCGTATATATTTTAACCGGTCAACTTCCATACGACAGTAGTAATCCACGAATAAATATCCATTTTGCAAACTTGAGCAGCGACAACTAACTCAACATGACCTCCATGAACACCATTCATAGACATATACATTTTGTAATCATCGCTCGTATTGATAGCAGTTTCGTACATATCGCTGTTGCCAACAATAAAGGAAGAATAATTATTCCACTTGTCTGTAACATGTTTTACAATTCGCTTTCTAACCTGTGTAAATAAACTCTGATTGCTGTACTTACAATATGCCAATGACCTGAACAGACTATTACCGTCACCTTTAATCTTTATAACATTTGTAATTGAGTGTCGCCTCTCATTCATCATAATATGATTCATTGTATTGATTGAGCACACAACCTATAAGGACGAATGATGAATCGAAAAGAAGACAGTTTGTAGCTGGTGAGACCAAAGACAATATAACAGGAAGATAGGATACACAATACAAAATGGCGGTTCCAACATTCGACTGTAGCGGCATCTTCGTGAAATTAGTTGTCTTTCGTATACAGTATTTGTTGTCATTCAAAGATATGTTGACATGACAGTGTCATTAGCAAAATGACTGCTGATTGTGCATGAGCATTTCAGTCTCAAAGTAATCCATTCTTTGAGAAGTTTTAATCCCCTTCTGCTTATTGTATGGATACATGCGACATTAGCGCCCGAGTGGAACAGGTAGAAGTTAACGATATCATGTATGGATACATGCGACATTAGCGCTCGAGTGGAGCAGGTAGAAGTTAACGATATCATGACGTAATTAGGGAACTCTGTTAATATCAAGTTAAATTTATTATTGGGGCGGCGTTGAATATCATGATACAGTGTTAGTCGTTGTCGCCTAGCGACAATATGTCCGTCAAGTCATTCGATTCTATTTTCGTGAGACCTTGAAGGAAGTAATATTCGCAATTATTTTAATACTCGAATGATATAATCAAGTAAGGTGGATATCAATCGACGGTGCTTGACGGGCATTACATTTTAAGACAACAAACGTCGTCGTAGCGCAAATACTTCCCGAGATATTTCATTTTTAGTAAAGGGTGACATTTTTTGAAAACTATTTTAAGATATAAGATTTGGAGTTTTTGAGCTACAGACTTGCTACTAATTTCACTGAACTTCTCTCATTGTACAGGTTAAGAATTTGATCGGCGGAATCGCAAACGATCATGGGTTTCATTAATATCCATTTCGCGCCAAATCAAAGGCACGCCAGCTTTCGCGGGTCGACAAGGCGTACCCTGTTTCATTCATCGATTCATATTCGTCTCGTATAGTGTGACCTAGAAACTCCTCACACATTGTGACGTACAAGTATCTTCTTCCTTGTCACACTCCGTCTCGCCTCTCTCTCTCATCGGCTCAAGACCGGGAGCAACCGTCTCATGACTTGCCAACTGAAGCCAAGGTATTTGAACGTTGACCTCCTTTGTTTCCAAGAATTTTGTCACACATTTCCTTGTCTCACTAGCTTGGGTTAAATATATCTGCCTCGTCTTCTTACTTCCAATAGTTGCAACATTTTTTCTCAACTTGTATCCACTGCTGCTAGTATGAATGCCCTCTTTCAAATATAAGAAATAAAATATGGATCATTATTATATCAGATGATATAAGGGTTCAATATATACTGTGACTCACAGACTGAAGCATGAGGACGGACAATGTCGTGCATTAATATGAACTGATCTCCGAAGAATAAAGTACAAGGTATGACATGGTTTATAAGAATCTCGATGTAGCGGTCGGCGTTGAGCACACTGTTCTCAATGAAAACCAGCTCTGTTCGAGCCTCTACAGAAATGAACGCCTAATCTAATACCGAACCTCCACCACAGGTTGTTATAGGAGACATTGCGCATATTGCTCTCCAGGCTGCCTCCAGACTCTTTCTCCACCATTTTCAGATCTTGGAGTGAACAGGGTTGTGCCCCACTGTGCCATTGTCAATCCAGAATGCTGATGAGCAAATCTTAATCGAGCAGGTGGGGGTTGTCGGGTAAGTTATGATCCCGTAGCAGATGGCCGTGAAGACGTCACCGAACTGTCCTCTCACGTTCACACCTCGCACGTGCTGCAGTCGGTTCCTGGCTTCAACTGCTGTAATTCTGCAATCGGGGCGAAGTCTTCTTTTTCTTGCCAGATCCAGGTCGTCTTGTGTAGCTTCCCGTTTCTCTGAATCTTTTAACTGCCTCTTGGACTGTGGAATATGGCGCATCTACTGCAGCTGCTGTGTAACGGATGCAGCAACCATCATAATTCAGAGCCACTGCCCTGGCCACATCTTCAGGCCTCAAATGCATAATTTTTGATGAATTGCACAAGGACAACTGAAGATATGATTGATATTGATCTTTTCCTACGCCAAAAAGTAGCAAAAGAATAAAACATTGCATTGTTGAAAATAACATGGTGCAATACCGACGCAATATCACTCCATGTCGTCTCTTGCGATGCACCACAGACTGGGTGCCAAGAAGAAGTACAAGACAAATTCTGGGGTGATCTTGAGTACATTCAGTTGATCCTAATGAGTCTGCTTATTAGTGGTGATCTCAATTGTCATGTTGGTAGATCACGTGATGGTTTTGAACGCGTACATGGTGGTTGTGGTCATGGGACGCGAAATACAGCTGGTGTGCGTACCTTAGAGTATGCCGAGGCTTGTAGTAGTGACCTAGTGGCGGTGAACACCTTCTTTAAGAAACGGTATTCCCATCTCATCACATACAACAGCGGTGGCCATCAAACTCAAATTGGTTACTGGCTGGTGCGTAGAAGAGATCTGAAATTGGTGATGGACTCCAAGGTCATTCCTTCAGAAAATGTTGCTCCTCAACATAAGCCCTTAGACTTTCATATTACTCTTCGTGCTCCTTCACGACCTATCACCAAAACTGGATGTATAAAGTGGTGGAAACTACCTGGCCATGAATTGCAACTTCTAGATTCTATTGGTCCTGTTCCTGACAACATTGATCAACTAACATGGAATGAATTCATCTCAAACATCCAGACAAATGCGTAGGAAGTAATGGGTATGACAAAACCGGGACGACAATTCGTTGATAAACAAACTTGGTGGTGGAATGAAGACGTGCAGCGAGCAGTGAAATCTAAGAAAACTGCTTTCAAAAAGTGTCTTGGAACAAGAACCGATGCTGATCGAACTCAATATCGTCAGCTCAAATCTGATGCAAAATACGCTGTTGCACTTGCTAAATCCAAGCAACTAAATACATTGTATGAACAATTAGAGGAATCTACTGGGGTCAATAATATTTACAAACTAGCCGGATCTCGTTATCGTGCCACAGTTGTCATAGGACATGTCATGCATTTTAAGGATAAGCCCGGGCATTTTCTAACAAAACCAACAGCGATCCTTCTACGATGATATGAACACTTCAATGCTATCTGTAATGAGTTCCCGTACCCATCGATTCCATTAGCCGAACCTGTACAGGGTGCTGTTCCACCTATCACACCTGCCGAGGTCAATACTTAGATGCACGCCATGAAAAATCGCCAGGCAACAGGCCCTGATGATATCCCTGCGGAGCTATGGAAGCAGTTGGGTCATTCCTCTGCAGAGTTCTTTAACAAATGCCTAGCGAGCCACCATATCCCGTCAGCTTCGTAAACTAGCGTTACAGTACCAATATGGAAAGGCAAGGGCGATGTAACTATCTGTGCCAATTACCGTCCTATTCGTCTCCTAAGCCACATAATGAAGATTCTAGAACGTGTGATTGACACGCTTACGTAGCATTGTTAACATCTCTCCTAACCAGTGTGGGTTCATGAAAGGTCGCAAAACAACTGATGCTATCCATGCAATGCGGCTTCTGATAGAAAGTATATGTAGAAAAGAAGGATATTCACATGGCTTTCCTGGATCTAGAGAAAGCATTCGACCGGGTTCCCCATCAGCTCATATGGTATTCTCTTCGATCTCATGGTGTACCAAAAGCTTATGTGCATTTGGGTCCAACTCCACTACAGTAATACAACTACAGTAGCTCTGTATGCAGTGCTGCTGGCCTCACCAAACAGTGACATTCGAGTTGTGGTTCACCAGAGATCTGCACTATCCTCCACTCTTGTTTATCCTATGTATGGATACTGTGACTGCCGATTTGCAGGGGCAACCACCATGGACAACACTGTACGCCGATGATGTCATGCTTGCAAGCAAGACCCATAATGATTTAGAACACTTGGTCAACCTCTGGAATGCGAGGCTCTGTGAATTTGGACTACGGCTCAACCTTACTAAGACGGAGTACCTTGAATGTGGTTCCCAGACAGATGGAACCATCATAGTAGATGGCACCCCACTACCAAAAGCTTCACATCTCCGATACCTTGGCTCCGTTGTGAGACCTGATGGTGACACAGTCTCGGATGCCGGTGCAAGAGTGAATGCTGCGTGGATGAAGTGGCGCCAGGTTACAGGCGTTCTCTGTGACCACAAGATCCCTTTGCGCCTCAAAACTAAGATCTATCAAACAGTCGTCCGCCCTGTTGCTTTGTATGGAGCCGAATGCTGGCCTAATACAAAGAAACATGAACAAGCCGTGCACTCAATGGATATGCGGATGCTACGATGGTCCTTGGGAATTACACGGCTGGATCATATTAAGAACGAAGACATCCGCAATACTCTCGGAATTGTCCCTATTCCAGCCAAAATGAGGGAGACTCGGTTGAGTTGGTACGGGCATGTAGCCCAAGCAAATACAGAGTCCATTGTAAGGAAGTCACTTGCTCTCGAGCCTGGTGGACAAAGACCTCCAGGACGACCAAAAAGGCGTTGGATGGATACCCTACACGACGATATGCGCATCGTAGGTTATCGTCCTCGAGATGCAGAAAACCGCAACAAATGGAGAGCGAGGTGCAATTTGGCGGACTCCAAAATATAATTGGGAAAAACGTGGTGCACATATTTTTTTCCGCGGGAAACAGAATCAGGTCAAAGAATTGCTATTGTTAAGCAGCGTGTCTACCGGTAACGAAAGTAACGAATTTTGCAAATGGTTAACGAAAAAGTAACGAATTTTACAAATGGGTAACGAAAAAGTAACGAATTTTACAAATGTGTAACGAAATTTTTCTGAAGGCGGGTTGAATCATTTAAACTTGCGCCGCTAGGCTCAGAGATAGCGATGGAGCGAGTTTCACGTGAGCGGCGCCGTGCCTATTGCACAGTACTAAGCTATATTTCCCCTTGCCCGACCTCAAGGAAATAGGGAAATACATAGTGGTATAGATCGGTTCAACGTATATTTTCGGCATCAAGAAGACTAAGTTTCGTGTGAATTTTTTTTCTGTGTTACTGTAATAGGAAACCTGACTTTTCGCGAGACGTTTGTTCGCGAATACTTCCGAAACTAAAAAAAATCTCTCATTTCTGTTATTTGGAGACTATGTCAAATTGAAGTCCAGAAATAACGCAAAATTATTTAATGTCGCAATCTTGCGAAATGTTACCGTTTCGAAAAGAAATTGCGAAAAATCTTCGAAATACATATAACTTATTTTAAAAATTTGTCCAGTAAATTTGCGACATCCAGTATGGTTAATTCGAAATTCCGTTATATGTCGATTTTTCCTTCGAACTTTGGTTCTATCGGATATATAATCTAACCGATTATTTCGATTACTTGTACAGGCCGGACGTTTGTTTTAGACGATTGCCCTTGATCTTGAAGCCTGCGGTTGAGCCTACACACACTCACTCTCTCACCCTATCGCTTCACACTTGTCACCACCGACCTGATGTAATGGAATTCCAGACTTGAACAGACAGTACAGTCCACGTCGAAGTATTATGTGACGCGGAAGTACACGTTACGTAGTTACGAACAGAACGTCACTATATTTGCCAATGACTGTACTTCAGCAGTAGTGTCAAACAGCTTTGTCAATCATAGGAATGCTTGGGGCAGCTGATAACAACACAGGTACTGCAGTAACTCGCCTCCAGGCTTCCATTAAGATTTTTCACTCGTCTAAAACAATCGTCCGGCCTGTCGGCTTATAATTCGTGATTCTCAGTCGAAAGAAAACGTGCCCTCTTGTCGTATTATTCGGGCAATCCTCTCAGAATAATTCGTAATATTCGATACCTACTTCGAACGTTCATCCTCCAAAATCGCATCCTCAAGACGGCCGGCTGACCGCACGACTTACCTGCTGGAATCTCGTCAAACGGACCGAGATTGACGTCAGTTGCGTAAAATCATGAAACCCGTCCCCTATCGTGAACTTGTGACCACGAGGACTACGGGAATCCTGTCAAAGGTGATTGGGCACTCATCACGAAACCTACTTGCCACTTTTCCCATGATCGTATACTTAAAAGCGTGCGGGGAGCGAGAAGTGCATCAACCCACTTCAAAATGACAGCCTACGTAGCATCGTGATACTAATTCCTCCTCGTGATCCACCCTGAACTGATGAACTCCCAACAACAGCATAGGGACAAAGGGAATCACGGCACCGACCAAACAACATGTTCATAACTACTCGTGAATTTTAACCATGTCCAACCTTGAGCTTGCCTCCGCCATTCTGTAAGGACAGATAGAGACAGGCAGACAATCGTTGAACGGCCGGGTGCGGCGACGATTGCATAATATCTCGAGTACAACGTAAAACGGCCGAGAGCGGCAGCGATTGCGATACATCGCGATATTTCTCCGCATTCTTGTCAAACGGACAGCAAGTGGCGCCGATTGCGTAATAATGCTATATTTTCTTGTGCCCGACCTGAAGGACAATGGAAATCTCGTCGAATGACTAAAAGTGGCACTGATTATCTAAATCGCGATTTTTCTCCGTGTTCTATCGTCAAAGGGCTGAGACCAGCGCCGATCGTGTAACAGCTCGATATTTCTCCTTATTTGACTGCGAAGACAAAATTCGGTGACGATCGCGTAACATCGCATAAATATATTCGTGACCTACCGCGAGGACGAAGGAAATATCGCCAAATGGTCAAGAGCAGAGCAACCTCTTAGTACCGTAATTATAACAACATATTGTGCACAAGACGACATATTAGCTTAAACAACTCATTTGATAATAAGTATCTAGTATGTATTTATTATTTTTTAAAACAGTTAATTGTTTTTCTTCACCGCGTGATGAGCGCCTATGCTTGCAGACCGCAGACGTATCTTGAGTTCAAAAGTAACTAATTTTTACTTCATCCTTACAGTAAACACCCTGTTAAGTGAAACACTGACTTAAAGATTAGTAATGCATTACTTCTGTGCTATAACTATGCACTATACCGTTCATATTTATGATTTAAATAAATATAATGTTGGTTTTTCAAGGTTTTTTTTTTTTTTTTTTTTTTTTACAACAACTTTGGAAGAAATGGAGAAGGGATGACATGTTAACGAACTAATAATGGGTGCCACACTTGACATGGATTCCTATATTTACTATATAAAAGGGTGTGAGCTGTCTGATAACCTGTGTCATTGTGAAGGCTTCACCAGAGTATGGTATAACAGGAGACAGGTGCCACAAAGTAGCCTACTTGCATTTAGAAATATGTTTTTATTTATTTATATTACTAAGGTTATGACCAGAGAGTTTGATGAAGGGGCAAATGACCTCGTAGTTCTGCCCCTTAAAACAACGATAACTACTACTACTACTACTAGAGTTTAAAGGGGATAAATTTGGGGTAGAAATACACACAAAATTTACAAACTAAGCTAGTAGGCTACTCTGAAGCTGCAATTTATTTACACAAGTAAAGTTGTCTGATAACCTGCGTTATAGAGAGGGTGCTTAAAATGAGGCCACGGTCACCTCCTACCCAAACCTCACCTACTTACAAATAGCCTACACAGACACTGCCATAAAGCAGGTTATCATCATACACACAATACCTACTAAACAGAGGGGAACGGAAGGAGGGGAGGGGCTTGAGAGGAGAGGGATGCTATACAAAGGACCTTCCGACAAGATACTACTTCAGAGGGCAACCGTCGGCTTGAGCATTACTCAAGTGCAGCAGGCTGATGACCTGCCTTTTCAGTAGAGGGAGGGGGGTTGGAATGCACACACTGGGGAAGAGGATACACGTTGAAATGGGATCACACGGCTGAAGCCGCTCGAGCATTTACATCAGCATATTTTTTCCTGACGTCGAGATTGCATTTAAAATAATAATAACGAGAAAAAGATAAGCTTCACACGGGCGAAGCCGCTTGAGATTTTACATCACTTTTATTCATAATAATCTCAACTCTCCAATACATTTCTTGCTTCTAATTTTGAATCAACGACCTCACAGCTGATCGCAACACTCTGCCAGTGCTGCCAAACCTCGGTTTTTGGTACTTCGAAAGCTGAAGCCGAAGTTAGGGGTGAGTATTCTTCCTTTTATGTTTCCGTGCTAAATATCGTCGTTTTTGTAGAGAACAGGCTATTCCATTAGGATATTACGATTATGATAGTGAATTTTTTCTCGCATATTGGCAGAACCGATATACTGTAATTAAAACATATAATGGCGCCCGTTTCTCACGACTGGTAAAACGGACGGTCCTTTTTAAACCGAATATCCGAGCCTAGATTGGAGGCTAATAAACGAGGGGATAACCGATCTCATCGCGAGTCAGTCCCCAGCTCGATCCTCTGTCGGGTGTCGTACGAACGTTGTTTGTTACTAATTGAGGTAACTGCGAGGCCATCTGCCCCTAGGTACGAACGTATCATTATGTAGCCTCGGTAAATACTCGTACCGTAAGGATTATATATGGCTTCAAAACTACGAGCAAAAGGTTTATTATTATTATTATTATTATCAAAATCGTTATCGTCGTCGTCATCTTAGGTCTCGTCGTAGAGCATTTTACTGTTGACACAGGCTAGATTAAACTTCAAGACTTGGATGTGATTATGTGTTTATAATTATTATCAAAATCGTTATCATCGTCGTCGAGCATTTGACTGTTGGGGGCGTGGTGGCGTAGCGGTCAAGCTGTTGGCCTCTCACCAAGGTGGACCGGGTTCGATTCCCGGTCAATGCATGTGAGATTTTCGATGTGAAATGCCATGTCCTGTGGTTCGGATTCCACGTAAAAAAGAAGTCCCGTGGCTCATGATCTCACAATTATCGGTCACGTAAAACTACAAGCTTCATTTCATTTGACTGTTGGCACAGGCTAGATTAAACATCAAGACTTGGATGTGGTTATGTGGAAAGCTATTAAGGTACGAGTGATGCTTGGTATTGCCAAACAGGGATCAGCTAGTGCCTGTGGATGCCATGAAGGTTCTAATTCTAGGGTCATTCTGACTCAATGAGGAAAGCAATAACAAACTACCTCACCATACTTGATATGCTTCATAATAGTGCTGTCTTGGATTTTTGTGGATACAATTAAGTACCAATACTGTGCCCGTTTAGTCCGGAGTCCTCACGACCACATATGCATTTTACCAATAATCAGTCAGCACGAGAGTCAAAATATCCCGGAGCGCCAGATGGGTTAAAGCAAATCGCAAAAACGACATCAAATAAAAAAATGCTTTACTGATTTTGGCTCAATGCAACAATAAGGATAGAAGGAGATTCAATTGGGCGTAACACATCAAGTAAAATTATCTCATTTTATTTTGAATTTAAAATTGACTGCAAAAATGCTCAAAGTAGCATCACTCACGTGTGGCGACCCACACTCCTATTTACACAATATACAGAAATGTTCCCAACACATTTGACAATTATTATTTTGGAAACACAAGTCTGATTGTTAGTCCTGTAGACTGTGTTCCAAAATTATTTATAATTAATGATTAAATCCAGTTCAAATTTAATTGTCTCTACTGGAAATATCGTAGTTCACTGTTTGAATTTTTACATAATATTAACACTCGTAGAATAAATGTTCATAGAATTTTAACTTTCACTTATTTTTCCAGTTTCAAAAATATATATATTGTCGAAAAATATTATTATCATTGAATCAACACAAATTATTTACACATATTAATAACATCTTCTGAAAAAGTATTTGACCTTGAGCATAGCATCGAAGAACTGTGCGAAGCACAACAAAATTAATCGTTCTTCCGACATTAAATGTTTCGAGAAGTGACTCGATTATGAACTTCCGAGTTCCTAACAAAATATATGATTTCTGAATCATCAACTTGATCACTAAATTGTTGGACCATTCAACTATTTGATTTTCCACTTGGAATCATTATTATAAAAAATATTTATATTCATGGCCATTTTTAGCAACTTTCACAACTTGCAATTCTTCGACAGAATGCGGAAATAAGAATTGTAATTTCATAATAAATTCATTTAGTTCATGGCACTAGGATTGAAATTATCCTTCAAATTATTCGTGGTTAAAGAATTATTTTTAATTGGCAGTGGCCCATTCTATTATTTGTGTAAGAACACAATATTACAACAACAACAACGGTAAAGGTCTTCCTCTGAAGAAGAACAAACTACTATCATGACAAATCCGGGTTCTAGCAAAATCAAAGTCTAAATGGAATTCGTAAACAAGGTTGAAATAAGAACTGATGGTTTCTAAGAAATAACCTTCGGGTCATTCATACGACGAAATGTGTAGTTCCAATACTCCTTCTATAAACCTGAGCCATCGAACCTGCTATTTGATTGATGCTCGAAAAAACCTCTTCATTCCTGCGACTTAAACATGCGCACCTGGGAATGGCATTTCAACTACTCCACACATATAAATTTTCTTCCCAAAATTTATACAATAAATCAAGCCTCTGCTTGTTATCAACACTGGAAGATTAATAAACTTACAAGTTTATTTTATTTTACCATTCAGTTCAACCCGTGAATTTACCATACTTATGAAAATCTTTATTTCACTTTCGAGTGTATTTACGTCATGATTTTATATAAATACAAAAATATCCTATTTGATACAAATATCATTTGCTTCCCGTTTCATGCCTCTCCGTGTTATCTGAAAAATATACTTTGCTCATTGCAAATATCAACTGTTCAACCAGAACTGAAATGTTGGTTGAATGCGGGCTTGCGCTAACCACTCTCCTTCGGAAAATCTCCTGTTCCAAACTAGAAATGATTAAACTACTTCATAGGCTCTCTCTCAATACATATGATTATTAGAAAATATAATATCCAAGAATTATTTAGAAAAGTTATAAAAATTATTATTATTATTAGTGGATTATTATTATTATTAGTTATATTATTTTAAATATGTTTAATTATCATCTCATTATGTGAGAATCCACATGTTCGAACCTTCGAATATGGAAAAAAAAAATCCATTCCTCAACAAAAATAATTTAACTCAACCATTACATCGACGGTTTTCCGTGATATCCCTAAAATATGAAATATTCAAATAAATGCTCGGTCATCGATCCTAACCTGTTCTGAGTGCTGAAAATACTCAGAATAACTCTAATCTGTCTTGCGTAAATCATTGCAAGATTTAAATACGAAGTAAAATAAATGTGTTGGTCATCTGCCGAAAAATAGTTTGTTCCAATTAGCTAGGCATAATATAATTCAAATGTGGCTTACATTTCTTGATGGTCTTGAAGCGTAGTGAACCTGGTCTGTACCAGATTTATCCATAGGCATGCCCTATCGGACAAGCACGTATAATCCTTGTATCGGCCGCCATTATATACCCACAATCCGTCTAGTAAGACATAGCGGTAGTATCTCTTGACGTTTGAATTAACTGTTGTTCCATTTTAATATGGGCTTCTATCAAAGCCATAACAGTTTGTTTAAATGGGGTCAGATCTAAGTGATCTATTCTTAGATATGTCAGTTGTAACATAACTCACGGTAATCTTATCAATACAAGAAGACACTGACAGTCTAACCAATCAACGGCTGTTCTGAAGATCGTTCCCTGGGCATGGCTTCACACCATCTACCATGCGCTAAGCAACCTGTAGTTTCCCTTGCGTAGACTAATGAACACCACCGTGATAGACTGGTCTTCAATGTACTGATAGATCGAAGTGGTTATTAAGTTACAAATATAAAACTGACTGAAATGGACTTTAACATCCAAGTATTAGGTTATTACTGTACTGTGACAAAGTACTAATTCTAGACAAAGTCTAGCATATGTCCATGTAGAAACATAAATATTTCCACTAATGTCTGTAGAAAAAAAAATTCAATCACCTCAGTGATTCTCCTCGCCGGGAACTTACTAAGTTCCACTTCGTAGCGCCGCACTTTTGTGACTATCACAACTTTGAAAATTACTTCTGCGTAGATCCGGCAACCATGTGCCTTGGCTCAGTGTAGCAGCAACTTGCTCGGCAAGTGCTTGTGTTGGAATGAGCTATCGATGCCTCGGCCGGCCGGCTTTTATTCAAAACAGCCAGGGTCACGCTGCATCAGCTGATATCTGGAAATCCTCATATCTCTGGTATCCCTGGTCCGATTTACTTGATACTAATTGCATTCTCTTTCATTTGGCCGTGCCAGTAATCTGATCCAAGTCTCAAGTCTCTACTCCATGGTTAACTATTTAATCAATAAATAGCCTCGACCTCTGCTATTACTCGCTACGTCACTTGACATGCTAGTATCGGTATATTCTTTCCAATTCCTTCTCGAAGCAATGTAGCGCGATATTCAAATATCTCAACTTTCAAAAGCGGCTGTAGACTTTCCCTTGATATCTAGGTGTCTGAATCTTGGAATACCCATTCCTAGAGTTGGGCACAATATTTCACCATATTTTAGTGGCTTCAAGAAAATCGAAGTGATGGAATGTGACCTCTTGGCAAAGAGAGGTTAGTTGGAAGCATAAGGTGTCTAAAAAGAAAGCAATAGAAAAAACAGATAAAATTATGCCAGTGACAAAGAAGAAAGGTATATTAAAATCAAAATGCAAATCTAATTTAAATAACTTTAAAAGAATATAAATATAAATGAAGTTAGGACAATGTTACATTCATAACATGATTTGTCTATTGTTTAAAATTTTATGGGCGTAGGAAAGTCCAAAACTCAAAAAGATGGTGGTAGGAAATGAAAAAACGTCAGAGCTAGTTCTGGAAAAGGGCGTAGATACGAATGGAGCGTTACTGTGAAAAGATGAACTTATGGGAAGAAGAAAACGCACAAAGTGGAAAAATTAAAATTAGAACATGTAATGAAAAACAATTATTAGGGGACTGTAATAGCGGCAATAGTGATTAATGAAAGTATGTAATGAAGTATATAATATTTGTAATAGATAAAATTAAATTAAAAACTTTGAAGGTGGTTTAATATTGGATTTTACAGTTAAGTTATCTGTGAGAGTGTCAAATAAGATATTGGTGTTCCATATCTACCATTTCAAGCTTCAATACGGAACTATTATTTGTCACAAGCTCCTGCAAGCTTTTCACCGTCACCTTATATTTCATTTTATTCTCTCCTTATAACCTAAATTTTATGGTGTACCATATTAGATTTAAATACGTATCTTATTACTGTGCTACGCTTTGTTTTGTGTTTTTCAATAGCTGATGAAGGGGATAAAATGTAATTAATTCTCGAAACGTGTACTTAAAACAAGTTTAATAATTAATGTTTTCTTTATAGTATTGATTCTGGCGGATGTACTTTTCTTGTTAATAACTATATTAGATAGGGTCAAAAATTCTGTAATATTCAGAGAGAGAACTGTGAAATAATTTAAAAATCACTCCCCTACAGAAATGATATGTAGATTAAACCTGTGCCCTCTGCCACGAGATATACGCTGGTAATTAATAAATATGAATTATACTGCCTACAGAAGATTAAATAATATTATTAAACGCTCTGAAGCTGTAATTTATTATGAGAGGGGCATCGATTTAGGAGGCCGACTAGCCCCTTAAACTAGGCTGTGTATGTAATTTTGTCTGATAACCTGTGTTATTGTGACGGTGCCTAACGTGAGGCCACGGCCGTCTCCTTCCCAATCCTCACCTGGCTTACAAATACTCTGCAATAAAGCAGGTATCTTCACTCACACATTCAAAACCTACTACACAGAGGGGAAAGGACAAGGGGCGAGAGAGAGAGAGTGAGGGGAGGGGGGTGAGAGGACAGGGAAGCATTAGAAAGGGCTTTCAGACAAGATACTACTCCCGCGGTCAACCGTCGGCTTGAGCATTGGGCTACTCGAGTGCAGTGGGCTGATGACCTGAGGGGCCTACCAAAAAAAATATGTAAAAAACAAATTATGATAACCCCACAGCTAGCCTGAGATGATACGAAAGAGCGAGTAAAATATACTAGATATACCTACGTTAAAGTTGTTGTTTGAGTCTTCAGTCTTTTGACTGGTTTGTTGCAGATCTCCATGCCTCCCTGTCCTGAGCTAATCGTTTCATCTCTACGTAGCTACCACACCCCACATCCGAGGTAATCTGTTTAACATATTCTAACCTTGGTCTACCCCTACAGTTCTTGTCTTCTACCCTTCCTTCCATAACTAAGCTTGCTATTCCTGGATGTCTTAGTATGTGTCCTACCAACCTATCTCTTCCCTTCATTAGCAGTCGCCAGAAACATCTCTCCTCTCCACTACTCTTAATACCTCTTCGTTTGTAACCCTATCTACCCATCTGATCTTCATCATGCAACAACACATTACAAATGCTTCAATTCTCCTCTTTTCTGCTGCACCAATGGTCCAAGTTTCTCCTCCATAGAGCGCCACGCTCCAGACAAGGGTTTTCAAAAGCGACTTCCTAATACCTAAATCAACGGACTCCTTATTTGTAGAAATGCTTTCCTTGCCTGAGCCAACCTACTTTATATATCCTCTTTGTTTCGTCCATCGCTGGTTATTTTGCTTCCTAAGTAACAGAACTCTCCTACTTCCTTCAGCTTTTCACCTGCCAATTTGATGTCCATAGAAGTTTCTGATTTATTTCGGCTGCATTCCAGTATTTTTGTTTTACATTTATTAATTTTCATCATGTATTCTTTCCGTAAGACGGAGTCCATACCATTCAAAAACGTAAGAGTAACCTAAAAATTCCAAGAAGCTATTCGTATTTACGGTCGTAACGGCAACGACATTCTCCACACTCCCGAAGGTTACGAGGAACTTTACGCCGAGAGAATAACAATTATTGTAGCTTTATAAAGGGGAGGAACAGCTAGGTCATCTGCCCCTAAAGACCGAGGTATCAGAAAATAACATGAAACACGCCGTTCGGCCGGAGCTATCGACCCTCGTTTTTAAAAGCAGTGACGTATTAGAATGTCAATTTAAATCTCTTCTTGGGGTTTGCATTAAACTTTATACACACCTCCATATTTATCGATCTTTCTTTGACGTTCTCGTAAATTCCTGTCTTCCTAGGAATTACGAGTGCCTTTCAAAATAGCGTTTTCGGTAGCGTGTAGTTCGAACATAAGTTCAAACCGAAGGTAGCTCGTAATGGCGGCTTGTGACGGTTATTTCATCTTGTCATTGAAAAACCACGGCATGGCAGAGATTAGCTGCTATTAACACACGTATGAAAAAGGCCGTTCAAATCGCGAGAAATAACCCACATATAGCCTAACTATTGGAAAATAAGACCTGAGTGTTCTGATATACGGTATTTGCGGGGGGTAATTTTCAAATCATACACGCCAGGTCCTAGGCAACGTACGGTACTACAATGCCGCGGTCCGTTTCTAAGATAACTATCTATGTCGTTTTCTCTAGCTCGGCATGAAATTAACGTTTCACTTTTTAACGAAATATTCTTACGAGATAAACCTTCACTCTAGCCTTCCCTCTCTTGATGGTGAGTTGAAATAGGCTGTAATTTGTATCCCGATCGCTTGGAATTGGACGTAGTAAAGCGAGGAAGAGGCACAGTCCTTCGATATATGTTCTGCTAACAGAGAGCAAGATCTGAATTATTCTTTCCTGGTTAAAATGCAATGGTTAGGTACTCGTATGTTGATTGGGACAGCTGCATCTAAGTTACCGGCTTCGAGGCAACTACTCTCTTGGTAAATCAGTCAAGATTTAGGGATGATAGGCAATACAACTTGATATGGATTCCTATATTTACTATATAAAAGTGTGTGTGTGTGGTTGTGAGCTGTCCGATAACGTGTGTCATTGTAAAGGCCTCACTAGAGTATGGTTTAACAGGAGACAGGTGCCACAAAGTAGCCTACTTGCATTTAGAATTATGCTTTTATTTATTTATTTATTTATTTATTTATTCATTTATTTATTTATTTATTTATTTATTTTACTAAGGTTATAACTAGAGTGTTTGAAGAAGGGGCAAATGACCTCGTAATTCTGCCCCTTAAAACAACAATAACTACTACTACTAGAGTTTAAAGGGGATGAATTTGGATGAGAAATACACACACAGTTTACAAACTAAGCTAGTAGGCTGCTTTGAAGCTGTAATTTATTATATATGTAATGTTGTCTGATGACCTGCGTTATAGAGCGGTGCTTAAAATGAGGCCACGGCCACCTCTTACCCAAACTTCACCTGACTTACAAATAGCCTACAAAGACACTGCAATAAAGCAGGTTATCATCACACACACACTACCTACCACACTGAGGGGAAAGGAAGGAGGGGAAGGGCTTGGGTGGAGAGGGATGCAATACAAAGGGCCTTCCGACAAGATACTACTTCGGAGGTCAGTCGTTGGTTTGAGCATTACTCAAGTGCGCCAGGCTGATGACCTGCCTTTTCAGTAGCGGGGGGAATGCACACACTGTTTACAAACTAAGCAAGTAGGACTAATATCAGTTCTTAATCACCCTCTTTCACTAAATGATTCATCCTTCTACTTATTTTCCCATTACATATGGCTTCTTACTTTACATTTAACAATATTTACAGAAATGCACTTCATATATCAAGCCTCCGTGGCTTAGGCGGCAGCACGCCGGCTTCTCACCGCTGGGTCTGTGGTTCAAATCCCGGTCACTCCATGTGAGATCTGTGCTGGACAAAACGGAGGCAGACAGGTTTTTCTCCGGGTACTCCGGTTTTCCCTGTCAAAATTTCATTCCGGCAACACTCTCCACTATCATTTCATTTCATCTGTCATTCATTTAATCCTTGCCCCAGAGGAGTGCGTCAGGCCTCGTCAGCCTGCACAGTCCTTATCCTCGCCGCTAGATGGGGGCTTCATTCATTCCATTCCTGACCCGGTCGGAGACTGGAAGCAGGCTGTGGATTTTCATTTTCATATCATATCAGTGTTCTTGGGACAAACAAACCACGACTAGAGAGGTATTCTCACACTTAGGGGACCTCTTTAAAGGGCCTAAGCTTCCAAGGTGGAAGGTTGTATGTTCGTTACCTGGGAGGTACAGATGCAGGTCAAACCTCCTAGTAGTGTATTTGTAACAGTTCTACGCCCTCCACCTCCACACCCTCCACACAAGATGGCGGCGGCGCGATATCTCTCGAACGCATGGTCGGATTTTGACAAATGAGGTGTCATTGAACTCGGGCTGACACCCCCTTTCCATTGCACAACATATCTCTACCCCAAAATAAAACCTACCCCTACTAGGGGGTGACATTTTAATTTTTTAGAGATTCTCTCTTTCCGAGTGCAACATGTGAGAGTTTGAATGCCAATATGGAATGAAACGTTGTTCTACACAAGAGACATGTATACGGTGGATAGCCACTATGAATTGACATGCTTGTTTTTTGTTTCTTATGTATGCCCACTCATGGCTTTTGAAGAGGGTGGGGGAGCGGTTCCGTGTGGACGGGTCCATGTTGACAGGTTATTGTTGACAGGTCATTATGGATGATTCTGTGTGGACAAGTCCTTGTGGACAGGTCATTGTTGACGAGTCTTTGTGGTCGAGTCCTTGTGGACAAGTCCTTGTGGACGATTCCTTGTTGATGAGTCCCTTTGGACTGATCCCTCTGGACGGGTCCCTTTGGTCTGGTTCCCACGGACTAGCCCATGAATTTATTTAAATTATGTCAAAGGGCCTAACTACATTTTGCGTGTAAAGCAGTGTGTTGAACTGACGTTGTTCACTAATCCCCCACTACTATAATGTAATAACGATATGAAAGGAAAGTGACGAATACATGTGAACATACAAGGAATCTGACTTGGTGGATGGATGTGTCATTTGTAGTTGAAAGAGAATAATACATGTTCTTAAGATGTTAAAACTGAGGAGATGGTACGTGCAGTAAGACGTCTTGTTACTTCCTGTGTCATATTACAGACATGACAGAGAGCGCGCAGATCTGTTGCTATGACTAACGCTGCAGTAATTTGAAACCGAAAGTGTTCATGAAGACAATGGGTGATATTCATGCAAAGTTAGCAGTTATTGGATATTACACAGGTGTTCCTTCCGGTGTCATGTTGCTGACATGGCAGAGAGCGTACACTGCTGTTGCTATGACTGACGCTGCAGTAATCTGAAACCCCAGGTGTTGATCAAGACAATGGGTGATGATCATGCAAAGTCAGCAGTCATTGGATACCACACAGGTGTCCCTAGTGTACTTTGGACTCTCAGCTGTATTGGGAAAGGAATTGAAAAGATCTGCAAAAAACTGCTGACACGAGCGATGAGAGTTTATATAAGAGAGGTGTCATATATTTCTCTACTGTCAGTCTTTATTACTCGCTTTGAGTGAACAGTGCTCTATTACTGCTCAAGAGTTGTAAAAAAGCCTTTTTGGTAGAAAATCATTAAATTATTTTGCAAGGTAAGTTATTATTAATGGATTGTAGTATTTTATTACTAATTGATGTTGAAGTTATTGATTGGAATGTAGCCTATTTATTGATTGATTGATTGATTGATTTGTTTACAGAAATTGGGTACCTGTAGGTTACCAGATTCCTACAATCTGTTCATTCAGTGGCAGCAGTTGATAAATTATAAAAAGGTAAGTACCCCTCTAATAACTTTTAAACAGTTAGAGTGATATTTTCCAATGTTCACCACTACATGTCAGTCAAAATGGTGTATTTGGCAGTCAAAAGTTGGAACTACTTGACCATGGTGTGTAAAGCTAATTTTGTAGGTTAGATTTTGATTACCGCTCTATTAAGTCTGAATGTTCATTGCTAGTTGTCAGTGACAGAGGGAATATTTAAAGACTTAACCTCAGTTCACCTAACATAACCTAACTTTACCTAACTTAACCTTGTCACGTGACATGTTTTACAAGTTTAAACTTGCTTTATGACTGGCTATGACGTCACACTTAGCTCACTTAACTGGTGGCTGCTGGTTTCTATCACGTGACATGTTCTACAAGTTTAGACTTATTTTAAGACTGGCTATGACGTCACACTTAGCGCACTTAACTGGCGATCGCTGGTTTCTATCACGTGACATGTTCTACAAGTTTAGACTTGTTTTAAGACTGGCTATGACGTCACACTTAGCTCACTTAACTGGCGACCACTAGTTTCTACCACTCTATCAAGTTCCAATGTTCGACGCTAGGTGTCAGTGACAGTGGTATATAGTAACCCCCAGTTAGAACTACATGAAGTTAGACTTGCTAGGAGTTCACAGATGATAGATTTAAATACCCTGCTATAACCATTGACTGGAATGTAATTAAACTATTTATATTGTACTTAGTTTTATCATTTATTAACATTTTTGATTTCTTTCTTTTATAGGTAATTTCGAAAGTGATCATCATGTTCAAGTGTGGTGACTGTAAGAAACAGTTCTCAAGACCTTCAACGACACGCAAATGCTAAACATGGCATTAAAATGTTTGTGTGCAGTCATTGTGCTACCACATTTAACAGACAAGATAGTCTTGCACGTCATGTAAATTTAATGCATGTCAGTTCAGCACCTTTTTCATGTTCAGTTTGCGAACTTGGTTTTTCTGCTGTAAAGCGATATCAATGCCACATGGATGAAGTGCAAGGTGAACAAAAAGAATTAAAAACTGTAAAACCAACAACTAGCACGGAGCCTTTAAACGAATGTGATGCTCAAAAGCGTAAACGTTCTCAAGATTGTGAAAATAGTTGTGCAACAAAAAGAAATCAATGCCTCTACTGCAAATGGATTTCCACAATTCTTCATTCCAAAAAGCATTAAAAATACCATAGTTTCAGCAATCTCCGTCTTCCTTCAAACAACCGTTCATTGGTTCAAGCCTCCCCTCCAATAGCATAATTTCTTCCTCAGCATAATTCCACGTTTCCTGCGACTGCGTCGTAAATCTCGGAACTTTCTCGAATAAATGCTGACGTCATTGAGAATCTCAGCTCAAGTAGCCTGCTGGTATAACGTTCGCGTCATCCGTGCTTACGTCATGACCATCCACGTCATAACTATGACAGCCTTAACTTTCTTTATAATTTTCAATATAGCCACTGTGGTCTCAACATAATTCAATTACGGGGGCATTCTCCCCTCACCACGTTTTAAAAACAGTTGCAAATTGTTTTTAAACTCAGTGTTACAAGTATCTCAACTCTCTTGAACACGAAATTGGATTATTTCTGGTTTACTCTAGTATGATATTTCCTCTATGTTCCTTAATCATAAATCTCTTCTACTCTGGGTTGTGTGTGGCTAAATGCATTCTCTCCTCTCTACTTTCTCTTCTGTCCAGTATTTCTATTTTCTAAGTTCTGCTGGACTGTCGAAGGCCCAGGATCGATCACAACATCCTGCCTTTTCTTTTGATATTCGGCTTCTTTTTCCCGTAACTCCTTCAAGTATTGCTGGCTTTCCCTCTCTCTTTCCTGATACTGATCGGGTGTCATAACCTGACCTTGAGAATCCTGATTTCTATTTTGGTTCTGGTTATTTCTATTATAATTTCTGTTATAACCATGATTGTT
Source organism: Meconema thalassinum (assembly GCA_946902985.2). Taxonomy (NCBI): domain Eukaryota; kingdom Metazoa; phylum Arthropoda; class Insecta; order Orthoptera; family Tettigoniidae; genus Meconema; species Meconema thalassinum. The sequence goes on from OX336388.2 coordinate 1,265,267,127, forward strand.
GTAATATCTGCCTCTTCCATTGTTGTAATTGCCTCGATTATAGTTCCAGCCTCTTCTCTGTTGATACGGACGGTAACCTTGAGATCTGTTATTCCTAAACTGATTATTCCTGTGAGGACCTACATTGTCAGTTTTCTCTTCATCTGGCTTGTCAGTTTGTTGGACTTGGTCCATATATACCATATTTATTTCTTTGAAGTCATGCCTTTGACCTTTCTGTACCACGTTAGGCATTGGACTTGTGTAGTCTAACCTCCTCAGTAATTCATCCATGCTGGTCAAATCCCTTATGTTTGACGAAATGATTAGTCTCCTTACCTCCACAGGCAGCATACGAGAAATCGCATCAATTAATTGCTCCGTTGACAAAGGGGGTTGCAAAAATCTCAAGCGGGACAATTGACTCGTAAAGAAATCAGCGTACCGCGTTGGAAGAGTACCTGAGTATTTTCTTGAATAAACCTCCGCTCTTAACGAATTCTGCGCTTCGATGGACCAAAATCGCTTGATTAATGCCTCTGCAAACTCGTCAAAGTTACTGAACGTGTATCTAAATGCGCGAAACCATTCAAGGGGTCCTCCAATCAAAAATCTCTCCACTATCTTCATCTCTCTCTCTCTGGGAATGTGAGCTTCGATGAAATAATCTTTGAGGTTCCTAACATATTCTACAGGCGTCAAACTGTCAGTGTTGCTGAACTTTTGTGGTTTGTCTTCAAAATTCCTAATGACCGTGACATTCCTCGGATATGAATCCGGGTAGTTTTTCCCACTATCTCGATAGTTCCACTCAGGTTCCATATTCCTCTCGTCATCTTCCTCCCTGAATCTGGATATACGTTCTTCAGGAGTCACGTCTCTCTCGTCTGGATCTAGGTTATATCTTCTGGCATAATTCCTATTGGTTTCGCAAGCCAAGCCTACTGTATCCTTGTCAGTAATCTCCGTTATGACTTTCTTGATTAACTCTTCTTTGTAGGTCTCCATCAAACTAGCTTCTCCTAGCTTCAAATTTTGCAGTTTACTCGTCGTTTCATTCACATCAGAGACAACTTTATGAATTTGTTCCTCTAATGCAGATTTTAATGCTTGCACATCCTGACCTAATTGTGTTCTATCTTCTACTTGTCTCTCGGATAGCGAATCCATCCTGACGCTTAAATCTTTCCTAATCTGTACTACTTCATTGTTAATATCTATTTGAGTACTGGCAAGTTTTCTTTCAATACGTTCCTGAATTTGGGTTACATGTTCCCCACTTGACCTATTCCACTCGTCTTTCCATACTGCTACATTTGCCGTTAACATTTCTGCTATGTCTACTTCGATATCTTCTTTAAGTAATCTATTATGGTCTAATACCTGGGTTCTCATGACCTCTACATCAAACTTTAAACCTTCCAAAGACGCTGTCGTTCTGACTCATCAACTAGCCTAGTCGTTAGTGCACATATATTACGTGTACAAAGTGTTGTCGAATTTTCTATTTCTTCCCTGACTTTATTTACATCAGTTTGGACTTTAGCAATATCTACGAAAACTGTGTTGACCTCTACTTGAATTTTATTTATGTCACCTTGCATCTCGTTTACATCCGAATGAATGTTATTAATATCAACCTGAACATTGGACACATCAGTTCTAACATTTTGGATTCCTCTTTGGACTTCCTCAACCTTGTCTTGGACAGTCGCAACATCATTTTTAACAACAACTACCTCAGCCCTAGCACAAGAAATATCACTTCGGACATTAGCAACATCTAAATTCAACATTGTAAGATCTTTATGCACATTAGACACATCTATTTTAACCTCTGAAACATTGTTATGCACATTGGATAAATCTTTTTGGACATTGGACACGTCTGAGCGCATGTCAGTTACAGCCTTCTCGATTCCTTGGGTATTAATCTGTAAACGCGACATATTATCCTCTAAGTTAACAGAACTGGTCTGGAGAACTTTCATATCCTCCTCCATTCGACTAGTATTCCTAGCTTCCATCTCCTTCATGCTTTCATTCAAGCTAGCAGACATATTACTAGCATTTTCCTCCATCATCTGCTTCATACTGCTATTCATGCTAGCTTTCAAATTAGCAGACATCTCCCTCGCACTTTCATTCATGCTAGCTTTCAACTCTTCTAACATCATCCTCAAACTTTCGTCTGCCATTACAATATTAATTCAAAAATATAGACTGCTGTAGGGACGTACATCAACAGAGCAATATAACAACATCTGAGCAACACTTTTCACCATATATAAATTTGATCAATTTTCTGTCTTAAATCTAACTTATAACTACCATATAATTAACCTTCGAAGACACTTCATGTTGAAACAAAGTCAAGCACATGTTCAAATTTCCCTGGCTCATTTTAAAATATCCTATCACAAATAATTTACATTTACAATCCAAATAATTTAATTTTATCTTTAATATGACTAAAATGTCATAAGCCGGTCAAATAAAATAAGATTCCAGATCATAGGCGATTTTTCTAAGTTTCCAGCCTATTTAACCTCTCTCAAGTTGTATAAGATCTGATCTTTTCTGAGTGTAATTTTCCTAATACAATACAACATTTAATTCCTATATAATCACACTCTCAAATTCTACAATTGGCCTAGACATCTAACAAAGAATCAACCTCTTTATTTGAGTCTAATCGATCCACACGTTTTAGGTTTGCCAATCCTACTGGCGTTCAACCTGGTGATCCACTTATGTTGAATCAGCCCCATACGTTGACTGCGCCAATCCTTCTGGCATTCAACCTGGTGATCCAGTTATGTTGAACCAGCCCCACGTTTTAGGGTCGCCAATCCTTCTGTCCCCGTTTACCCGGATAGTAGGCTGTCAGATATCCGCCCCCTCAATCGGATTGCCAATAATCCACCGCGCCGGCTCAGCTACACCAATGAAAATGGCACTGACAGATACTACCGAGATTTGAGCACAGAAGTTAACAAGGAAATATTGTGGAACACACCAAAATAGACGGGGGTCCATACTTACCTCTACTTACCTCTTATAAATATCTCGGGGATTGGGTTGACAACAGGATCTCTAAGGTATGCTCCCACAATAACCTTCACTATGACATTTAAAAATGAACCAGAACGACGGCAAGAACTTTGAACTGTACAAAAGCTTTATTTCAAATAAAGGGTATGACTTTAACAAACTCAATAAAATAAATGTGGCTATCAGTAGCCCATGTCAATCTGACTATGTCCTCCTGTAGGACTTGCAAAGTTAGCATACAACATGTTAGCTCCCACGAGCTCAAAATAACGTAATATTTAGAACACATTTGGTCTGGATAAGGAAGTCAGGATGAGACACATTTATAGAGCATTTGTTTTCTTTTAATAAACATGACACTTGTATTTATAGGCGCAAGGCCACACTGCAGACGACCTCGTCCGCTGATAACCAGTTGTCTGGCCAGCTGCCATCTACCCTTCAACCTGACGTACACCTGTTAAATGGGCTCACTTGTCAAGCCACGTTGCGTAAGAATCCAGCACTCTCAAAAGCTTTAAATGTCCGCAAGACATCACACATATTGTTACGCAAATCTTTCCAATGTTTTACTCACATACCACTGGATTATTCTGACAATCCCTAAACTTGTTTAATTATCATCCAAATGTTTAATAAGCATTGTTTAGAGTATAAAACAAACTCTTAAATGTTTATAACAAAAACTCATAAATGTTTATAACAATTAGAAATTGTTTATAATATAGTTAAAGACAAAAAGAATTTTAAACATGCCTCTAACATTACTTTCGTTCCACATTATTGTCAAAGATATTTACAGTATTTATTTACAATATTAACATTTAAATTATTCAAATTATTAATTTGAGAAATACATTAACCACATGTTCATCCGGTTGGTAATTTCATAATCGTGTTAATATAATCGACCAATGAAGGTTAGTTATACATGTTAATGTCACAATCTGGTTTAATAAAGGTTTAATAATTATAATTATTTGTGACGGTAATCTTCATTCAAAATCTTATCTCAAATTCTTTCAACACTCTTGTTAATTATAACAGTAAATTCACTTGATTAATTCTCAAAGGACAAATACAATACACTCCTGCGGTAAATACGTCGCTTACAAAGAAAATGCACAAAACTGCATTAAAATAAGCCCAAAATTCATCATATATTAATATATACGGCATCAAAATCTTCCACAGAATTTACAAAAACCTCCACTAACAAATTCTTTATCATTAATTACTGTGGGAACCTCCTTCATTTACTTCAAGGGCATTATACATCAGCGACTTTCAACACGTTCGCTGCACTAGCGATTATACATTCATAGTTCCACTTCAAAAATTCTTATAATCATTAATAGTTTCAAAACTGTTGTCATTTAACCTTCGTGGATTTCATTCATGAATCGAAATGAAGTAAAAATTTGCCAATCACAAACAAATTTAATAGTGAATACGCTTATATACGCCTCTCTGGTCTATCAAAATTTAAGATTATCATCTTCAAAGTATTGTAGTATAAAAAATACTATCATCAAACAAAGTGCGACTAAACTGCAAAATAGTCGAATATAATCCAATTAGACTGTGGAATGCAAACATTATTATTCAACTCTCTAATTGAGAAAACTCCTAACAAAAGTTCACGACTTTAATGCATTCAATAATTCATAATTAAAGTTCATCTTTCACAAAATTGTCTATGATGCAATGGTCGTTCATAACTGACGATAAATGTCTGTGTTGCAATCAATTTCAAATAACGACTAGTATTTCCAAGATAGTCGACAACGCAAGAGATTTTAACGCTCTAAAATCATTTAAATGTTCTTCCTTCTTGATGATGACAGAAAATTGGTCAAAGTAATTAAACTGGGGTAGAAATTACTTTAATAAAGAGACACGCTGTCTGAAGTTAAATCTGCCATGAAAATCATTAACTTATAGTCAAATCGTGACTACAAAATAAGCAAATTATTGAAATATCTAAATGTCAGTCTCAACTGATCCAAAATCATTTAACTATGCCCATGACATAACCATGTCTTAATAAATCGTCGAAAAAGGCATAACTCATAAAGGTGTACTGAGAATAGGAATCTCAAACAAGAATATAGGGCAAAATACATGAGGACAAAAAATATGGGAAAATGGCTGCTCAGATATTGCTACAAACTCAAATACAACAAACGTTCACGACTACCTTATCTGCCGATTGAAGTTCCAGAGGAAAATTCCCCAAAGAAGACTGCTGATGGATCCATTTCACCAAGTTAAAGCTGAGCTCCATCCTCGAAACAGGAAACAGCACCCTCGGAGAATCGAACTGCTTCCTTCTCCGGAAATTGCACTGCTCCAAGAAGACGAAAGACATCCTTCCGGCAAAATTCTTCTTTGTGAGTCGGGACAACCCTGACCTCTCTTGAAAAATCCCTGAAGATCTTGTAGAAAATCGCCATGAAGTTTTTGTAGTAATTTCCATAGAAATATTCATATTCAGAGAGTATGAAATCGTTTTCATTGCTGTTTGATAGTATTCAGCGTTGAGCCACGAAACATGGGTGTAGATGGTTGTTCACCACATGTCCGCTTATATGGAATGGCAATTAGCGAAGTTCCATGTTGCTATCTTACTCCAACGATGTATGTCCCAAGTGCATTAAAGTCCTTTAGCCTTCCATCTTCTCTTCGGTTATGGTAATAGTAGAACAAACTGCCTTATTAAACTGCTCCATTATACTGTAGCGTTGTGTCACAAAAGCAATCAGAAGTCTCCCTGTTATACTAGCAGTGTCAGCCGTAGCGTAGGATCTGACGCTATAACGTGCTTCTCAGGTGGCGAGAAAATCACTTTTGTCAGACGTCTAAAATTGCTAATATCTTCTAAAATAACTCCTTGAAATTGTTCAAATTTACTACACTGCTTAATGTAGCACTGCACAATAGAATTGGCTTATAAGCAACCGCTAACTGTTCATAGCCAATCTTGTAGACGCGTTATAATGTGCGTTTTAACTTCACCTAGTTTTACTCACAGTAAACTTGCACTGCTTGTCTGCTTGAATCACGTTTAATGCGGTGGCTTCACCACGCGTTATAAAGACGACTCTTTCTACCAATGTCACTCGACGTTTCACCAAAACGACTATATAATCACTGATACTGACGATTTGAGATCTGACGATTGAGACGATTGAGACTCCTCTCTTCTGCGCAGGGCCTTTTATAAACTTCATAAGGGGCGTATCCATCCCTTCCATAGCGAGTTACTGCGTCATCGCTCGAAGTTCCAACTTCGTCAATAGTTGACGGATTTTCAAAATTCAAAAACAGGAAATAAATTTCACCAAAATTCCAAATCAATGCCTCTACTGCAAATGGATTTCCACAATTCTTCATTCCAAAAAGCATTAAAAATACCATAGTTTCAGCAATCTCCGTCTTCCTTCAAACAACCGTTCATTGGTTCAAGCCTCCCCTCCAATAGCATAATTTTTCCTCAGCATAATTCCACGTTTCCTGCGACTGCGTCGTAAATCTCGGAACTTTCTCGAATAAATGCTGACGTCATTGAGAATCTCAGCTCAAGTAGCCTGCTGGTATAACGTTCGCGTCATCCGTGCTTACGTCATGACCATCCACGTCATAACTATGACAGCCTTAACTTTCTTTATAATTTACAATATAGCCACCGTGGTCTCAACATAATTCAATTACGGGGGCAGTAGGTAATGTTTTATTAGAGCATAAAACAATTAAAATGAATTTTGAACTTTTTGGACTCTATGTAAAAACTGGGAGCGAAGGTGAAATTACGGATATAAAATCCTTTAATACAAAAAACATAATTGTTAGCGAATCAACTAATATTAGTGATATACACACATCAAAAAAAGTTTTGCATCACCTCGGTTCCAAGAGTTCCGGAACCGTTAAATACAAAGGGAATAGAGATCAACACAAACAACATTTCAGCTCGTTTTATTGCTCATGAGACCCACACATTGCATGTTGTACCATCATACAGCTAGACTTTCAGCATTTGTGGTCCAGATTGCAGTACACACCACTACCTCTAATACCCAGTAGCACGTCCTCTTGCATTGATGCATGCCTGTATTCGCCGTGGCATACTATCCACAAGTTCATCAAGACACTGTTGGTCCAAATTGTCCCACTCCTCAACGACAATTCGGCGTAAATCTCTCAGAGTGGTTGGTGGGTCAAGACGTCCATAAACAGCCCTTTTCAACATATCCCAGGCATGTTCGATAGGGTTCATGTCTGGCGAACATGCTGGCCACTGTAGTCGAGCGATGTCGTTATCTTGAAGGAACGCATTCACAAGATGTGCACGATGAGGTCGAGAATTGTCGTCCATGAAGACAAATGCCTCTCCAATATTCTGCCGATATGGTTGCACTATGGGTCGGAGGATGTCATTCAGGTATCGTAAAGCCGTTTCGGAGCCTTCCATGACCACCAGTGGCGTACGTCGGCCCCACATAATGCCACCCCAAAACATCAGGGAACCACCACCTTGCTGCACTCGCTGGACAGTGTGTCTAAGACGTTCAGCCTGACCAGGGTGCCTCCAAACACGTCTCCGACGATTGTCTGGTTGAAGGCATATGCGACACTCATCGGTGAAGAGAACGTGATGCCAATTCCGTGGGGTCCATTCAGCATGTTGTTGGGCCCATCTGTACCGCGCTGCATGGTGTCGGGGTTGCAAAGCTGGACCTCGCCATGGACGTCGGGAGTGAAGTTGCGCATCATGCAGCCTATTGCGCACAGTTTGAGTTGAAACACGACGTCCTGTGGCTGAACGAAACGCATTATTCAACATGGTGGCATTGCTGTCAGGGTTCCTCCGAGCGGCAATCCGTAAGTAGCGGTCATCCACTACAGTAGTAGCCCTTGGGCGGCCTGAGCGAGGCCTGTCATCGACAGTTCCTGTATCTCTGTACCTCCTCCATGTCCGAACAACATCGCTTTGGTTCACTATGAGACGCCTGGAAACTTCCCTTGTTGAGATCCCTTCTTGACACAAAGTAACAATGCGGACGCGATCGAACTGCGGTATTGACCTAGGCATGGTAGAACTACAGACAACATGAGCAGCGTACCTTCGTCCTGGTGGAATGACTGGAACTGATCGGCTGTCGTACCCCCTCCGTCTAATAGGCCCTGCTCATGCATGGTTGTTTACAACTTTGAGCAGTTTTAGTGACATCTATGAACAGTCAAAGGGACTGTATCTTGGATACAATATACACAGTCAACGTCTATATGCCGGAGATCTGGGAACCGAGGTGATGCAAAACTTTTTTTGATGTGTGTATATCAAAATATTTCAAGTGCTATCATTGTGAAGAGTGAAGAGTTCCAGGAAAGGGAGTCAGGCTGGGCGTTGGTTGAAGTACTTTATTTAGAACCAACCTGAATAAATACAACCCCCTTCGAGCATCATCATACATTGATTTGCCAGGATGGATCAAACGAAAGAAAGCTGTTGTGAACGTAATGAATAGTGATCAAGCATGTTTTGCGTGGGCTGTAACCTCAGCACTCCATCCAGCAGTGATGCATGAGAATAGAACGTCATCTTATCCTCACTATTCTTCAGTGTTAGATTTAAAAGAAATAGAATTTACTATGGCGATAAAAGACATTCAACGTTTTGAAGAGCTGAACAATGTATGTTTATGGAATTGAAAATAAGAGAATATTAGGTCCTCTATATTATACTCAGGAAAAAAAGGATGCTCATGTAAATTTACTATACATAACCGAAGATGAAAATGCTCACTATTGCTGGATAAAACATTTCAGTAGACTTGTTAGTAGTCAGCTATCAAAATGCGATGGTAAAAAGTGGTTGTGTGATGGCTGTTTGCTATATTTCAGAAAAGAGGATCAACTAACTCAACATCAAAAATGGGGATGTAATCATGTGTGTACGGTATTACCGACTCCTAAAAATAACATTCTAAAATTTAAGGATTATGAGAAACAGCTTCGAGTACCATTTGTTATATATGCTGACTTCGAGGCTTTGCTAAAACCATTTAATACATGTTCATCGAATCCAGCCCAACCTTTCACCAACACTACTCACATTCATGAACCTTTTAGCTTTGCATATTATATTAAATGTAGTTATGATGACTCTTTAAATAAGTTTGAGCTCTATAGAGGACCTGATGCACCTAAAGTTTTTATGGAAAGGCTTGAGAAAGATGCCATCCGTATATCCTCTATTTTAAATACGATCATTCCAATGGAGCCACTAACTTCATCAGAGCAAATGAATTTTGAAACTGAAACTAATTGTTTTATATGTGGTGAATGTTTATATACAGACAGGGTTCGCGTTCATGACCATTTAACAGGAAAATATCACGGTGCTGCTCACCAAGAATGTAATTTAAATTATAGAGTAAATAAATTCATTCCGGTCATTCTACATAACGGTAGCAAATACGATAACCACTTTATCGTTAAAGAATTTGGAGCTTCAGATGTGAAAATTGATGTGACTGCAAATAATAAGGAAAAATACATATCGTTCACAAAATACATCAAAACTAGCAATAAAAAAACCATTAAACTGCGATTTATAGATTCATTCCGCTTTATGCCGAGTAGTCTTGATAAGCTGGCTAGTAATTTAAAATCAGATCAGTTTCATGAAATTCAACGTGTCTTTCCTAAAGAAGATGATTTTAATTTGATTCGTCAAAAGGGTATATTCCCTTATGAATATATTAACTGTGTGGAACGTCTTTAGGAGTGTTCTTTACCACCGAAAGATGCATTTTACAGTTCCTTAAACACAAGTGATATCAGTGATCAGGAATATTTACATGCACAACGTGTATGGACACAGTTCCACATACAAACTTGAGGAGAAATTTCAGACATATATTTGAAGACAGATGTGTTATTATTAGCAGATGTTTTTGAAAATTTTCGGAATGTTTGTATGAAAACTTGTGACCTGATCCGTGTCAGTATTTCACTGCTCCCGGGTTAAGTTTCAGTTCAATGTTGACAAAAACGAAAGTAAATTTAGAATTAATGACTGATATAGACATGATCAATTTTATAAAATCATCAATTCGAGGTGGATTAAGCCAATGTAGTGGACGGTACTCTAAAGCAAATAATAAATACATGCCTAGCTACAACCCTTGTGAAGAGTCAAAGTATATTGTCTACCTCGATGCAAATAACCAATATGGTTGGGCTATGAGTCAATATTTACCACTAAAAGATTGTCGCTGGCTCACACAACCTGAAATTGATGTCTTACATGTTGACACTCTTAATGATAACGATGATAAAGGATATATTTTAGAGGTAAATCTTGAGTACCCTAAAGAGTTACATGATGATCATAATGATTTACCATTTTGTCCTGAGAATATGAAATCTCCATACATCTCATCACGAACAAAAATGTTAATTGCTAATGTAAATGATAAATGTAAATATGTAATACATTATCAAAACTTGAAACAGTGTCTGCAGCATGGATTGAAATTAACTAAAATTCATCGCGTATTGGAATTTCATCAGTCAGCATGGGTCAAACCGTATATTGATCTGAACAATAATTTAAGAACACAGTCAACAAACGCGTTTGAAAAAGATTTTTATAAACTCATGAATAATAGTGTTTTTGGAAAGACTATGGGGAATGTTAATAAACGAGTTGATGTAAAGCTGATAACAGAGTGGGAGAATGATTGTAAAAGGTATGGTGCGAGCAACTTAATAAGCAAGCCTAACTTTCATAGCTGTTCAATTATTCATGAGGATTTAGTTGTAATACAAATGAATTGTCTTAAAGTAACTTACAACAAACCCATATATGTGGGTTACACCATTCTGGAATTGTCAAAAACACTTATGTATGAATTTCACCATGATTATGTTAAGAAAAACTATCTTGATAATGCTAAATTACTCTACACAGACACAGATTCTTTTATTTATGAGTTTAAAACTGATGATTATTATGAGGATATCAAAACTGAGCTAAATAGGTTTGATACAAGTGACTATCCCGAGGATAATATTTACCATTTACCTCTAGTAAACAAAAAGGTTCTTGGGAAATTTAAGGATGAATGTGCTGGTGTTATTATAGACACCTTTGTAGGCACAAAATCTAAATCATACAGCTATATGACAATTGATGATGTTGTAGTAAAAAAATTAAAAGGAGTGAAAAAGAATGTTGTTAGTAAAGAGTTAGATATAAGTGATTATAAAAACTGTATAGTTAGTAACCCACCTGTATAATATAGAAAAATGTGTGTATTTAGAAGTAAAAATCATCAGCTACATACCAATTTGCTGAACAAAGTTGCTTTAAGTAATGGAGACAACAAACGATTCATTATACCCAACACATTTGATACTCTTGCTTGGGGAAACAGTCACATTGACGACTATTACTTTACTTAAGTCTAATGATCACTATATTGTAATATTCGTAGTGTGTTTTATATTGTAATATTTTTTTGTAAAAACTGTAAGTAGAATGTATAATGTTAGGCTACTGTAGTTTAGTAAAAATAAGATAAGTAATTCATTTTAGTGTAAAATGTTTGCTATTTTATATTACGAAAAAGATTTTAAAAAATGTACAGAATGTGTGAACTTAACAAGGGGAATGTAAAAAATGTAAAGTGGAAATTGTAAATATCCATGTGTGAAAAAGTGAAATGGCTATCACCATTTTAAAATTAAAAAGACATTGTGATCTGGTAAACCTTGTTTTTATTTCACAACAACAACAAAATGTACAGAATGTGTAAACTAAACAAGGGGAATGTAAAAAAAAATGTAAAGTGGAAATTGTAAATATTCATGTGTGAAAAAAATGAAAATAGCTATCACCATTTTTACAATTAAAAGACATTGTGATCTGGTAAACCTTGTTTTTTATTTCACAACATATATGGCTTTACAAAAATAGAATGCAAAGAAATACCATTTCTTCAATCCTTTTCAATGTTCATGTCCACTCATCATTAACTTCCCTTTTGGCGCGATTGATAGTAAAGCAAAAAGCTTGTAGTTTAACGTGACCGTTAATCTCGAGATCATGAGCCACGGGACCTCCTTTTTACGTGGAATCCGAACCACAGGACATGGCATTTCACTTCGAAAATCTCACATGCATTGAGGATTGATAGTAGGCGCTATTAGTAGACGCGATTGATAGTAGGCGCTATTAGTAGACGCGATTGATTGTAGGCGCGATTGGTAGTGGACGTAATTGATAGTAGGCGCTTTTGATAGTAGGTGCGATTGATAGTAGGCGCGATTGATAGTATGCGCGATTGGTAGTAGGCGCGATTGATAGTAGGCGGTATTGATAGCAGGCGCTATTAGTAGACGCGATTGATAGTAGGCGCGATGGATGGTAGGTGCGATTGGTAGTAGCCGCGATTGATAGTAGGCGCTATTAGTAGACGCGATTGATAGTAGGCGCGATTGGTAGTAGGCGCTATTGATAGTAGGTGCGATTGATAGTAGGCGCGATTGGTAGTAGGCGCGATTGATATTAGGCGCAATAAATAGTAGGCGCGATTGATAGTAGGCGTAATTGATAGTAGACGCGATTGATAGTAGGCGTGATTGGTAGACCTTGAGGTGATAACCCCTTTTGATTGATCCTTGTTGATTTGTCCCTTTAGACTGGTCCCTGTTGACTAGCCCCTGTTGACCAGCCCCTTTGGACGGGTCCTTTATGAGGGGAGTCTCTATTGACAGGTCCCTGTGGACGGGCCCATGCATTTATCCAAATTATGTTAAAGTCACTTAACCTAACCTTGTCACATGACCTGTTCTACAAGTTGAGACTTGCTTTGAGACTGGCTATGACGTCACAGATGAATGGCGGTGGGAAGCTGGACATTACTTTTTATTACACAAAAACATTCTCCTTAAAGTGAGAGGAAAAGTGGGTGCAAGAGTGGATGAAAGAATGGGTGCAAATAGGCAAACCAATAATCAAAGAGGGGTATGACAGACCTTGAGGCGATAACCCCTTTTGATTGATCCCTGTTGATTTGCCCCTTGGGACTGGCCCCTGTTGACTAGCCCCTTTGGACGGGTCCTTTTTGAAGGGAGTCATTTTTGACGGGCCCCTGCTAACGGGTCACTGTGGACGGATCCCTGTGGACGGGTCCCTGTTGACAGGTCCTTTTGACTAATCCCTTTGGACCGGTCCCTTTGACATAATTTGGATAAATGCATGGCCAACCCATAGGGATCAGTCCAAAGGGACCGGTCCAAAGGGATTAGTCAAAAGGACCTGTCAACAGGGATCCGTCCACAGTGACCCGTCAGCAGGGGCCCGTCAAAAATGACTCCCTTCAAAAAGGACCCGTCCTAAGGGGCTAGTAAACAGGGGCCAGTCCCAAGGGGCAAATCAACAGGGATCAATCAAAAGGGGTTATCGCCTCAAGGTCTGTCATACCCCTCCTTGATTATTGGTCTGCCTATTTGCACCCATTCTTGCATACACTCTTGGACCCACTTTTGCACCCACTTTTCCTCTCACTTTAAGGAGAATGCTTTGTGTAATAAAAAGTAATGTCCAGCCTCCCACCGCCATTCATCTGTGACGTCATAGCCAGTCTCAAAGCAAGTCTAAACTTGTAGAACAGGTCATGTGACAAGGTTAGGTTAAGTGACTTTAACATAATTTGGATAAATGCATGGGCCCGTCCACAGGGACCTGTCAAAAATGACTCCCTTCATAAAGGACCCGTCCAAAGGGGCTGGTCAACAGGGGCTAGTCAACAGGGACCAGTCTAAAGGGACAAATCAACAGGGATCAATCAAAAGGGATTATCACCTCAAGGTCTACCAATCACGCCTACTATCAATCGCGTCTACTATCAATTACGCCTACTATCAATCGCGCCTACTATCAATCGCGCTTACTAATCGCGCCTACTATTTATTGCGCCTAATATCAATCGCGCCTACTACCAATCGCGCCTACTATCAATCGCGCCTACTATCAATAACGTCCACTACCAATCGCGCCTACTATCAATCGCGTCTACTAATAGCGCCTACTATCAATCGCGCCTACTACCAATCGCGCCTACTATCAATCGCGTCTACTAATAGCGCCTACTATCAATCGCGCCTACTATCAATCGCGTCTACTAATAGCGCCTGCTACCAATCGCGCCTACTATCAATCGCACCTACTATCAAAAGCGCCTACTATCAATTACGTCCACTACCAATCGTGTCTACTATCAATCGCGTCTACTAATAGCGCCTACTATCAATCGCGCCAAAATGGAAGTTAACGATGAGTGGACATGAACATTGAAAAGGATTGAGGAAATGGTATTTTCTTTGTATTCTATTTTTGTAAAGCCATATATGTTGTGATATAAAAACAAGGTTTACCAGATCACAATGTCTTTTAATTGTAAAAATGGTGATAGCTATTTTCATTTTTTTCACACATGAATATTTACGCTTTCCACTTTACATTTTTTTACATTCCCCTTGTTTAGTTTACACATTCTGTACATTTTGTTGTTGTTGTGTAATAAAAACAAGGTTTACAAGATCACAATGTCTTTTTAATTTTAAAATGGTGATAGCCATTTCACTTTTTCACACATGGATATTTACAATTTCCACTTTACATTTTTTACATTCCCCTTGTTTAGTTCACACATTCTGTACATTTTTTAAAATCTTTTTCGTAATATAAAAAAGCAAACATTTTACACTAAAATGAATTACTTATCTTATTTTTACTAAACTACAGTAGCCTAACATTATACATTCTACTTACAGTTTTTACAAAAAATATTACAATATAAAACACACTACGAATATTACAATATAGTGATCATTAGACTTAAGTAAAGTAATAGTCGTCAATGTGACTGTTTCCCCAAGCAAGAGTATCAAATGTGTTGGGTATAATGAATCGTTTGTTGTCTCCATTACTTAAAGCAACTTTGTTCAGCAAATTTGTATGTAGCTGATGATTTTTACTTCTAAATACACACATTATTCTATATAATACAGGTGGGTTACTAACTATACAGTTTTTATAATCACTTATATCTAACTCTTTACTAACAACATTCTTTTTCACTCCTTTTTTTTTACTACTACATCATCAATTGTCATATAGCTGTATGATTTAGATTTTGTGCCTACAAAGGTGTCTATAATAACACCAGCACATTCATCCTTAAATTTCCCAAGAACCTTTTTGTTTACTAGAGGTAAATGGTAAACTTTATCCTCGGGATAGTCACTTGTATCAAACCTATTTAGCTCAGTTTTGATATCCTCATAAAAATCATCAGTTTTAAACTCATAAATAAAGGAATCTGTGTCTGTGTAGAGTAATTAAGCATTATCAAGATAGTTTTTCTTTACATAATCATAGTGAAATTCATACATAAGTGTTTTTGACAATTCCAGAATGGTGTAACCCACATATATGGGTTTGTTGTAAGTTACTTTAAGACGATTCATTTGTATTACAACTAAATCCTCATGAATAATTGAACAGCTATGAAAGTTAGGCTTGCTTATTAAGTTGCTCGCACCATACCTTTTACCATCATTCTCCCATTTTGTTATCAGCTTTACATCAACTCGTTTATCAACATTCTCCATAGTCTTTCCCAAAACACTATTATTCATGAGTTTATAAAAATCTTTTTCAAACGCGTTTGTTGACTGTGTTCTTAAATTATTGTTCAGATCAATATACGGTTTGACCCATGCTGACTGATGAAATTCCAATACGCGATGAATTTTAGTTAATTTCAATCCATGCTGTAGACACTGTTTTAAGTTTTGATAATGTATTACATATATACGTTTATCATTTACATTAGCAATTAACATTTTTGTTCGTGATGAGATGTATGGAGATTTCATATTCTCAGGACAAAATGGTAAATCATTATGATCATCATGTAACTCTTTAGGGTACTCAAGATTTACCTCTAAAATATATCCTTTATCATCGGTATCATTAAGAGTGTCAACATGTAAGACATCAATTTCAGGTTTTGTGAGCCAGCGAAAATCTTTCAGTGGTAAATATTGACTCATAGCCCAGCCATATTGGTTATTTGCATCGAGGTAGACAATATACTTTGACTCTTCACAAGGGTTGTAGCTAGGCATGTATTTATTATTTGCTTTAGAGTACCGTCCACTACATTGGCTTAATCCACCTCGAATTGATGATTTTATAAAATTGATCATGTCTATATCAGTCATTAATTCTAAATTTACTTTCGTTTTTTTTTCAACATTGAACTGAAACTTAACCCAGGAGCAGTGAAATACTGACAAGGATCAAGGTCACAAGTTTTCATACAAACATTCCGAAGATTTTCAAAAACATCTGCTAATAATAACACATCTGTCTTCAAATATATGTCTGAAAATTCTCCTCAAGTTTGAATGTGGAACTGTGTCCATACACGTTGTGCATGTAAATATTCCTGATCACTGATATCACTTGTGTTTAAGTAACTGTAAAATGCATCTTTCGGTGGGAAAGAACACTCCTCAAGACGTTCCACACAGTTAATATATTCATAAGGGAATATACCCTTTTGACGAATCAAATTAAAATCATCTTCTTTAGGAAAGACACGTTGAATTTCATGAAACTGATCTGATTTTAAATTACTAGCCAGCTTATCAAGACTACTCGGCATAAAGCGGGATGAATCTAAAAATCGCAGTTTAATGGGTTTTTTATTGCTAGTTTTGATGTATTTTGTGAACGATATGTATTGTTCCTTATTATTTGCAATCACATCAATTTTCACATCTGAAGCTCCAAATTCTTTAACGATAAAGTGGTTATCGTATTTGCTACCGTTATGTAGAATGACCGGAATGAATTTACTTACTCTATAATTTAAATTACATTCTTGGTGAGCAGCACCATGATATTTTCCTGTTAAATGGTCATGATCGCGAACCCTGTCTGTATATAAACATTCACCACATATAAAACAATTAGTTTCAGTTTCAAAATTCATTTGCTCTGATGAAGTTAGTGGCTCCATTGGAATGATCGTATTTAAAATAGAGGATATACGGATGGCATCTTTCTCAAGCCTTTCCATAAAAACTTTAGGTGCATCAGGTCCTCTATAGAGCTCAAACTTATTTAAAGAGTCATCATAACTACATTTAATATAATATGCAAAGCTAAAAGGTTCATGAATGTGAGTAGTGTTGGTGAAAGGTTGGGCTGGATTCGATGAACATGTATTAAATGGTTTTAGCAAAGCCTCGAAGTCAGCATATATAACAAATGGTACTCGAAGCTGTTTCTCATAATCCTTAAATTTTAGAATGTTATTTTTAGGAGTCGGTAATACCGTACACACATGATTACATCCCCATTTTTGATGTTGAGTTAGTTGATCCTCTTTTCTGAAATATAGCAAACAGCCATCACACAACCACTTTTTACCATCGCATTTTGATAGCTGACTACTAACAAGTCTACTGAAATGTTTTATCCAGCAATAGTGAGCATTTTCATCTTCGGTTATGTATAGTAAATTTACATGAGCATCCTTTTTTTCCTGAGTATAATATAGAGGACCTAATATTCTCTTATTTTCAATTCCATAAACATACATTGTTCAGCTCTTCAAAACGTTGAATGTCTTTTATCGCCATAGGAAATTTTATTTCTTTTAAATCTAACACTGAAGAATAGTGAGGATAAGATGACGTTCTATTCTCATGCATCACTGCTGGATGGAGTGCTGAGGTTACAGCCCACGCAAAACATGCTTGATCACTATTCATTACGTTCACAACAGCTTTCTTTCGTTTGATCCATCCTGGCAAATCAATGTATGATGATGCTCGAAGGGGGTTGTATTTATTCAGGTTGGTTCTAAATAAAGTACTTCAACCAACGCCCAGCCTGACTCCCTTTCCTGGAACTCTTCACTCTTCACAATGATAGCACTTGAAATATTTTGATATATATCACTAATATTAGTTGATTCGCTAACAATTATGTTTTTTGTATTAAAGGATTTGATATCCGTAATTTCACCTTCGCTCCCAGGTTTTTCATAGAGTCCAAAAAGTTCAAAATTCATTTTAATTGTTTTTATGCTCTAATAAAACATTACCTACCAAGCCAAACACAGTAGATTGAACATGTTTTTAAAATGATTCAATGCTTTGAGTTTTTTCTTTACTATAAAGTCTATAACTAGCAATTCGACTTTTAAATGCACTACCAATTTGTTGAACATTTCCAGAATTTCTTTCATGGCAAGCGTTATTTTTATGATGAATACTGCGTAAATGTCCATGATTGATTGAAGAAGGTATATCAATATTACATACATCACAATGTGTTATCGAAGGTTCACCATTCTTCTTTCTTTTTGTTGCACAACTATTTTCACAATCTTGAGAACGTTTACGCTTTTGAGCATCACATTCGTTTAAAGGCTCCGTGCTAGTTGTTGGTTTTACAGTTTTTAATTCTTTTTGTTCACCATGCACTTCATCCATGTGGGATTGATATCGCTTTACAGCAGAATAACCAAGTTCGCAAACTGAACATGAAAAAGGTGCTGAAATGGCATGCATTAAATTTACATGACGTGCAAGACTATCTTGTCTGTTAAATGTGGTAGCACAATGACTGCACACATACATTTTAATGTCATGTTTAGCATTTGCGTGTCGTTGAAGGTTGTCAGGTCTTGAGAACTGTTTCTTACAGTCACCACACTTGAACATGATGATCACTTTCGAAATTACCTATAAAAGAAAGAAATCATAAATGTAAATAAATGATAAAACAAAGTACAATATAAATAGTTTAATTACATTCCAGTCAATGGTTATAGCAGGGTATTTAAATCTATCATCTGTGAACTCCTAGCAAGTCTAACTTCATGTAGTTCTAACTGGGGGTTACTATATACCACTGTCACTGACACCTAGCGTCGATCACTGGAACTTGATAGAGTGGTAGAAACCAGTGGTCGCCAGTTAAGTGAGCTAAGTGTGACGTCATAGCCAGTCTTAAAACAAATCTAAACTTGTAGAACATGTCACGTGATAGAAACCAGCGATCGCTAGTTAAGTGAGCTAAGTGTGACGTCATAGCCAGTCTTAAAATAAGTCTAAACTTGTAGAACATGTCACGTGATAGAAACCAGCAGCCACCAGTTAAGTGAGCTAAGTGTGACGTCATAGCCAGTCATAAAGCAAGTTTAAACTTGTAAAACATGTCACGTGACAAGGTTAAGTTAGGTAAAGTTAGGTTATGTTAGGTGAACTGAGGTTAAGTCTTTAAATATTCCCTCTGTCACTGACAACTAGCAATGAACATTCAGACTTAATAGAGCGGTAATCAAAATCTAACCTACAAAATTAGCTTTACACACCATGGTCAAGTAGTTCCAACTTTTGACTGCCAAATACACCATTTTGACTGACATGTAGTGGTGAACATTGGAAAATATCACTCTAACTGTTTAAAAGTTATTAGAGGGGTACTTACCTTTTTATAATTTATCAACTGCTGCCACTGAATGAACAGATTGTAGGAATCTGGTAACCTACAGGTACCCAATTTCTGTAAACAAATCAATCAATCAATCAATCAATAAATAGGCTACATTCCAATCAATAACTTCAACATCAATTAGTAATAAAATACTACAATCCATTAATAATAAGAACTTACCTTGCAAAATAATTTAATGATTTTCTACCAAAAAGGCTTTTTTACAACTCTTGAGCAGTAATAGAGCACTGTTCACTCAAAGCGAGTAATAAAGACTGGCAGTAGGGAAATATATGACACCTCTCTTATATAAACTCTCATCGCTCGTGTCAGCAGTTTTTTGCAGATCATTGCAATTCCTTTCCCAATACAGCTGAGAGTCCAAAGTACACTAGGAACACCTGTGTGGTATCCAATGACTGCTGACTTTGCATGATCATCACCCATTGTCTTGATCAACACCTGGGGTTTCAAATTACTGCAGCGTCAGTCATAGCAACAGCAGTGTGCGCTCTCTGCCATGTCAGCAACATGACACCGGAAGGAACACCTGTGTAATATCCAATAACTGCTAACTTTGCATGATCATCACCCATTGTCTTCATGAACACTTGCGGTTTCAAATTACTGCAGCGTTAGTCATAGCAACAGATCTGCGCGCTCTCTGTCATGTCTGTAATATGACACAGGAAGTAACAAGACGTCTTACTGCACGTACCATCTCCTCAGTTTTAACATCTTAAGAACATGTATTATTCTCTTTCAACTACAAATGACACATCCATCCACCAAGTCAGATCCCTTGTATGTTCACATGTATTCGTCACTTTCCTTTCATATCGTTATTACATTATAGTAGTGGGGGATTAGTGAACAACGTCAGTTCAGCACACTGCTTTACACGCAAAATGTAGTTAGGCCCTTTGACATAATTTAAATAAATTCATGGGCTAGTCCGTGGGAACCAGGCCAAAGGGACCCGTCCAAACGGATCAGTCCAAAGGGACTCATCAAGAAGGACTCGTCCACAAGGATTCGTCCACAAGGACTCGTCAACAATGACCTGTCAACAAGGACTTGTCCACAAGGACTCGTCCATACAGACTCATCCATAATGACCTGTCAACAATAACCTGTCAACAAGGACCCGTCCACACGGAACCGCTCCCCCACCCTCTTCAAAAGCCATGAGTGGGCATACATAAAAAACAAAAAACAAGCATGTTAATTCATAGTGGCTATCCACCGTATACATATCTCTTGTGTAGAACAACGTTTCATTCCATGTTGGCATTCAAACTCTCACATGTTGCACTTGGAAAGAGAGATTCTCTAAAAAATTAAAATGTCACCTCCTAGTAGGGGTAGGTATTATTTTGGGGTATAGATATGTTGTGCAATGGAAAGGGGGTGTCAGCCCGAGTTCAATGACACCTCATTTGTCAAAATCCGACCATGCGTTCGAGAGATATCGCGCCGCCGCCATCATGTGTGGAGGATGTGGAGGTGGAGGGTGTAGAACTGTTACAAATACACTACTCCTCCTCCTCAACTGCCGCTTCAGGGGCTCACAGGCCTCTTCGGCCTCCTCTGGCAGAGTAATATCCGGAATGTTAACGTATTCATCTCTTTCAGGACCAGGTTCGAATACCTATTCGTTAACTCTGCCTCTATCAAAGGCAAGGTAAAGGATGGTGTTTGGTTGTCTTGCGGGCCTAATATGACTCTGTTAGAGATGCCAGACCCCACCCAGGGCTAATTTACTTTCCAGAAGACTTTACTTTCATTGTTTTAGTCCCCTATTAAGGGTTTCTCATCAAGGAGGAGTGCCCTAAGGAACAAGAGTAGCTCTAGATGAGGCTTGCTCGCACTGCTCTGGAGACTGGGCCTTTCAGGAGGATACAGGACTATATTGCCCTGGAACTCCCTGGGGCTGTTCCCCAACGTAGGTCTTTTCAGGCACTGTTGTGAGAGGCAGATTACTGTAGGACTCCTTCCCTCCGTAGAAATCAACCTGCAGACCAAACGGCTGCCGCTTTCACGGGTATCAGGTCGATACCGGGAGGCTGTCCTCCTACTGGGGGGATAGAGGAAGGATGAAGCTTCGGGCAGGTGAGCGGGTGCCTTTCCAGGGGACGTCGCGACATCGCCGGATGGCCCTAAACGTCGGCAAGGAGAGGCGACCGGTAAAATGCTACCCGTCAATCGCACCTCAGCCAGGACGGCAGAAACTAAGAGGGAAACTTTTCTCTTTGGTAAGGGGAAGCGCCAAACCTTTGGCTATCCCTTCCTATCCCGACCAGGATGCGTAGGCGTACCCGAGGGGGCATACGGAGCACCTTAAAGGGGCTAGGAAGCACGGCCCCAACTTACCGTCACTCCGGGTCCGACCAGCCGTTTATTCTATACTTGAGAACAGGCCGAGTTTTTTTTTTTTTTTTTAGTTTACAGACAGCAGTACACACACTCGTTCGCTCGCCATGGCCGATACAGCAGCAGCTTCAGCAGCCTCAGCTCCCGCCTCGGCTCCGGCTCGCCCAAGAAGAGCAAGGCTGCTTCCTCCAAGAAGCCCCGCACCAATCCAGCCCATCCAAAAACTTCCGAGATGGTGGGCAACGCCATCAAGAGTCTCAAGGAAAGGGGTGGATCATCTCTATAGGCCGTCAAGAAATACATCACGGCCAACTACAAGGTGGACTCTGAGAAGCTCGCTCCTTTCATCAAGAAGTACCCGAAGGCTGCTGTCGCTTTCGGAGAACTGGTCCAGACCAAGGGAAAGGGAGCTTCGGGCTCCTTCAAGCTCGCCCCGGCAGCCAAGCCCGAGAAGGTCAGCGCACCGCCTGCCAAGCGGTCTGACGCTCCTAAGGAGAAGCGTCTTACCAAGGCCAAGAAGTCCGGAGCTAAGGCAGCCGCCAAGAAGGCCATCTCCAATAAACCTGCCGAGAAGAAGAGAGCTACACCTGCCCGTAAGCCAAAGTAGTCCCCTTCTAAGGCTAAGAAGGCTGCCAAGATGCCCACGAAATAACCTAAAGCACCTAAGCCTAAGAAGGCAGCGAAGCCCAAGGCTTCCCCGAAAAAGGCAGCTCCTAAGAAGAAGTGAGATGGTTATTGGTTTTTACCGATCTTCTCACTCATACACACACCTCTCTGCGGGTGTGTAAAAACGGCCCTTATCAGGTCCATCAATCATTTCCTAGGAGAGCTCATGTCTGTTATGCTCAAGTACAGGTTCTTTCCTTTTCCAAAAATCAAATAGTTTAGCCTAGCCCTTCCCCCTCCTTTTCAACAGAAATTACATCAGTTTTTATTTTAAACGCAACCTAACCCGAAATAATATTTACACGAGATATATATCTATCTTTTTCACAAAATAACATGCTTCTATGTGCAAAAATGTGGGGTTTTCACTATCCACTCTCAAGAGAGCCAAAAAGTAATCTTGCTTGTTTTTACTACTGTATAATTCATAAATTATTATTATTATTATTAATATTATTATTATTATTATTATTATCAACATCGTTATCGTCGTCATCTTAGGTCTCGTCGTAGAGCAAAGCCTTTTCTCTACAAGACCCCTTGCGTTTGACTGTTGACACAGGCTAGATTAAACATCAAGACTTCGATGTGATTATGTGGAAAGCTATCTAGGGAAGAGTGATGCTTGGTATCGCCAAACAGGGTTCATCTAGTGCCTGTGGATGCCGTGAATGTTCTAATTCTAGGGTCATTGCTGTTTTTATGACTCGGTGTGGAACGCAATATCAAACTACCTCACCTTGCTTGATATGCTTCATTATAGTGCTGTCTTGGATTTTTGTGGATATAGGTGCGGTACTTTGGGGAACCGACCTACCTCACGCCGACTACCTAATTACTGAGCCTCGTGAGGACAATTGAGTACCGTAGCTGTCTGACAGTGAGGCATCGCCCCGATCACGAAAACCAAGATTAACGGCCGACGGGACCCGATGTGCTGTGCGTCATTCCAATATCTGCATGCCAAATGGCTAACTCTTAATGGGCTGTATAGTGCCAGGGGTTGTTTTTATACCTTGTATGACATGGAAGTTGACAGAACAGTCTACACGGTAACGGTAGTGTCGCTTGGTATCGTCTTAATAGCTGAATATGCCTCTGTTTCCACATTATGCAGGGTCCCCCTGACTTGGGTACTCTAGCTAGAAAAAGAGAGGAGACTTAACAGGGTCCTATACATCAGGTTAAGTCTAATTGACAAATAGGACCGGACCCAGAATTGCTGCAAAGAGATTTCTTAGTTTTTGTGGCAAACTGTAAAAGAACGTAGCTACCCATATTCACCATAGGGCTGTGCTTTGAACGCTTCAGCAGAGACAATTTCTCTTAGGGATGAAGGCTTGTTGTCCTCCCTTTCAAAGGACTCGTAATGGTCCCGGGTAATTACCACCTTCATTATTATTATTATTAATATTATGGCAGATGCTTAAGGTATATTACATAGGGTCAAAAATTCTGTAATATTCAGAGAGAGAGAACTGTGAAATAATTTTAAAATCACTCCCCTACAGTAATGATATGTAGAATAAACATAAGAGCAGTGCGCAATGCCACGAGAAATGAGCTGGTAATTAATAAATATGATTTATCCTGCCTACAGTAGATTAAATAATATTTTTATAAGCTTTGAAGCTTACTTTATTATGAGAGGGGCATCGACTTAGGAGGCCGATTAGACCCTTAAACTAGGCTGTGTAAGTAATTTTCTCTGATAACCTGTGTTATTGTGACGGTACTTAACGTGAGGATATGGCCGTCTCCTTCGCAAAACCTCACCTGACTTACAAATACTCAGTAATAAAGCAGGTTATCATCACTCACACAATCAAAACCTACTACACAGAGGGGAAAGGAAAACGGTTGAGAGGACAGGGAAGCATTACAAAAGGCCTTCCGACAAGATACTACTCCCGAGGTCAACCGTCGGCTTGAGCATTAGGCTATTCGAATGCACTGGGCTGATGATCTGAGGGGCTTACAAAAAAAAGATAACTCCACAGCTAGCCAGAGATATTACGAAAGAGCGAATAAAATATACTAGAAAAAACTAAGTAAAAGTATAACCTAAAAATTCCCAGAAGCTATTCGTATTTACGGTCGTAACGGCAACTACATTCTCCAGGAATTTTGCGCCGAGAGAATAACAATTATTGTAGCATTATAAGGGGGAGGAACAGCTAGATCGTCAGCAGCTAAAGAGCTAGGTATCAGAAAATAACATGAAACTCGCCGTTCGGCCGGAGTTACCGAAGTAGTGTGTTTTGATCGGTTCCGCAGCCACCGCCACCGCTCCACCGCTGGAATACTAAAATGGCGATATCTCTCGAACGCATGGTTGGATTTTAAAAAATGAGGTGTTGTTGAACTCGGGCTAACACTCCCTTTCCAATGGACAACATATTTCAACCCCAAAATAAAACCTACCCCTACTAGGGGGTGAAATTGTAATTTTTTAGAAAATCTCTCTTTCCAATTGCAACATGTGAGAGTTTGAATGCCGATATGGATTTAAACGTTGTTCTACATAAAGTGCATGTGTACGGTCGATAGTCACTACGAATTAACATGCATGTTTTTTGTTTTTGTTTTTTACGCATGCCCACTCATGGCTTTTGTAAGAGGGTGGGGGAGTGGATCCCTATGGATGGGTTATTGTTGACGGGTCATTGTTGGCGGGGTCATTGTTGTCGAGTCCTTGTGGACAGGTCCTTGTGGACGAGTCCTTGTGGATGAGTCCTTGTTGATGAGCCCCTTTGGACTGATCCCTTTGGACCGGTTCCTACGGACTGGCTCATGAACTTATTTAAATTATGTCAAAGGGCCTAACTACATTTCACGTGTGTTGAACTGACGTTGTTCCCCAGTCTCTACTACTATAATGGGATAACGATATGAAAGGAAAGTGGCGAAATACATGTGAACACGTGCGAGATGTCATTATTAGCATTCTCCTTGTGAAACAAGTCACATCCTGTTTTGGTTCATACGTGAGAAAATGCAAGTTCATGTGTAATATGACCTAAAACACAGGTGTTCTCCTGTGCACGTGCACGATAAGAGCTAACAAGTCACAACCTGTTTTGACAGCGGTGAGAGGTGAAGGGGGGAGAGACAGTGAAAGAGAGAACACAGGTGAAGAGAGAAAGAAATATGTATTGCTCATCTTATGAATCAATAAGGTTAGGGACCTGTATGAGAGGTCGTTGGTCTTGAGGTGACATTCTGTTTTTGAATATATTATTTATTTATGTCAAAAAGGGCCTAACTACACTTTTGTTGATATCTCGCTAACTAATAATCAGAGAGGGTCAAGTGAGGTGTCATGGGACTCAGGATGGTCAACCCTTTTCCATGAAGGGGGCGTGGTGGCTCAGCGGTCTAGCTGTATGCCTCTCACCAAGGCGGTCCGGGCTCGATTCCCGGTCAATGCATGTGAGATTTTCGAAGTGAAATGCCATGTCCTGTGGTTCGGATTCCACGTAAAAAGGAGGTCCCGTGGCTCATGATCTCGCGATTAACGGTCACGTTAAACTACATGCTTCCTTTTTCCTTTTCCATGACCAATGAATTTACCCAAAAAGATCTAAGGTCATTAGCTTTTTAATATCTCATGAATCAATAAGGCTAGGGACCTGTATGAGAGGTCGTTGGACTTGAGGTGACATTCTGTTTTTGAATATATTATTTATTTATGTCAAAAGGACCTAACTGCACTTTTATTAATATCTCGCTAACTAATAATCAGAGAGGGTCAAGTGAGGTGTCATAGGACTGAGGATGGTCAACCCTTTTCCATGATCAACGAATTTACCCAAAAGATTCAAAACAGCAAGGTCATTGACCTATGATTTTATAAGCTAATAATCAGAGAGGCTCAAGTGAGGTGTCATGGGACTCAGGATGGTCAACCCTTTTCCATGACCAACGAATTTACCCAAAAGATTCAAAAAACAGCAAGGTCATTGACCTAATATTTTATAAACTAATAATCGAATATCAACATGTGAGGTGTTATAGGACTTAGAATGGTCAACCCTTTCCCATGGCCAATGAATTTACCCAAAATACCCAATACATCAAGGTCATCGACCTGAGATTTTATAAACTAATAATCGGATACGAACATGTGAGATGTTTACCATGTATGTGATGAAACATAGCTAGGTAGAGAAAGAATTAGTGTTGGCTACATGTATAGTGATTGACAAGTCTTTTACCATTGAAACTTGTTTTTCAGATCAAACTGCAGTATAGAGAGATATAGGTTGTAGGTATGGGTTAATAAATGACGAACGGTATACACACAAACTCTGATTTATCGATTCAAGAATTAAGAGTAGACTATCTTTAATTGATTGGTTAAAGAGGATAGCTAAAACACAAAAATGCTCAGTGGTTACCGGGACAAGATGGTCGCTACACACACAACAAGCTTTAAATACTTGAGGCTAATAATCTATACACACACACTCGCTTGTTCTAAACTAAACTGTGTTGCTGTCAGTGCTCAGACAGTAGGCTGATGACAAAAAATGCATTGCTATCAGAAATATAATCATTTCCGGTTGTATAATGTTATCAGCTATCCATTTTATGTTGCAGTGTTAAGCACTTTTAGCTCTTGTACTGGTGGTCTTAACTCGATTTCCAGGTCTGAAGCCTAGAACGAGTCAAACTAAGAAACAAGGGCATGGTGGTGTAGTGGTTAAGCTGTTAGCCTTTTCACTAGGGTTCTATTTCAGGTTAATATGCATGTCATAAACATATTAAACAAAACAAAACAGAGATAACGTTCAAAACTGATTACATTTGTGTCTTTCCAAATTATTACTTGGATTACAAATACAAAGGTGAACTGGGTTTGATATACAGTTAATGCTGTCTATCACACACTAGACTGTAAGAAAGCCAAAAGAGCAAAAGGCGTAGGTAGAGCAGTGGTAAAATTGTTATATGTAGAGAACTACCTAGCGGTTTTATGAACTGGCAAAGCTATATCGCATAAACAGTGCAGGATACAATCCAGCAATCAAATTTGTATCTTGTGGAACATAGAAAATGCACTTTTACCTTGATGGATAGCAAATGAGTGCAGATGAATGACCTATGCATTAGCCTACCATAGGGTTATAACCACGAGGTGGAGGTGTGAATCTATATTTTATTGTTTAGAGACATGGCTTTTTTGTAACCAGTAGATTTAGTATTTTGTAAATATTCATTTTTGTAATTGTAAAATAGTGGAAACATTTTTTTTTGTAATAGTAAATGTTAAATGTAAACCTAAAAGTTATTTGGGATAAGTGTGCATGTCAAGGATAAATAGCGTGGTTGTATTTGTTTTTCAAAGACAGGTATGGTTGTGTGAATGTATGACTATAGATAGAATGATAGAGAGAGAGAGAAAGTGTGTGTGTGTGTGTGTGTGTAGCATTGATTGTTCAACCAAAGCAAACACGGCAAGGTGGGATGGTGGGGTAATTAATGTATATAGCAAATGGTAAATAGTATACTGTAGTTTTTTTAACACTTGTGTTTTTTTAAATGCAGCGGTAGATAGGTGTTATTTTGTAAAACAGTCTTACCTACAGTAGTAGTATTAGTAGTAGTAGTAGTAGTAGTAGGCCTATACTTTTGGAAACAAACAGAAAGAGAATGCACTATTGCCATGGCCAAGCACTTCCATTAAAATAATTTCAAGAAAATTTTAATCAGCAAATGTGTGTTTTACAAAACTAAACTTTCAGCATGGACTAAATCATAAACGTGTCGTCTGTGATATGAAAAAAAAAATAGGAAATCCATGTTTCCATATCAACACAATTTAAAAAACTTAAAACTGACATTTAAAAAATGTAAATGGGAAATTGACAAATGTGTAAACAACAAAATGGAAAATTCTTGTTTCCGTATCATGAAATCCAAAAACTTTAAACTGACATTTTCAAATCGTGTACATGGAAAATTGACAAATGGCAATGTGTGAAATGTGAAAATGAAAAAAAATGAACAAATGGCTATCATTATTAAAAAAAAAACCGTCGTGTTCTATCGTTAAAGTGTGAATCAAACCACATCTACTTATTTGAATCACCCGAGACTTAGTAGACCTGTTATAGTTCTAATATACTTTTAAAATTTTATGATAAAGCTCGAATTGAACTCAAGAGCTTTAGAGTGCCAGCTAACTATTATAACAGTTACGTCACAAAGACAACTTTACACTACTCTTAATGAACAATAATAAGAAAAAGAATAATAAATATTGAATTTTTTTAAAGAATGAACATGGTGACACTGTTTCTGTTGCACTGTCTGCTAGCTACTAGCCAGCAGCTGGGGTCTTAGAAAACGATACAGTTGACATTTTGCAATGAAATGTGACATGTTTCAAAGTATAGTATTATGGGTTGCTGTTGAGTAAAAACTAATCCTGTACAAGGAAGCAAGGGTTCGAACTCCTTACCTAACATTACTATTGCCTGAACATGGCTTGACGACACTGTATTATTATGATACTCGGTACACAAACCATAGATAGAGTGTATTGTTTAAGATCACTTTCTTTCTGAACATAGGTGGAGATTGTTGATGGTTAACAATGGCATTAATATAGTTGGACGTGGGTATAGCAATTAAGAAAAAACAGACAATTCCCATACAATATTTTTATTTATTTAATATAAGTACTTGTACAATAGTTACATTCAAAATACATTTCTTTTTTCTCTATTACTATTTAGTCCTTTTTGATTCTCTTGCATATGAAGGGTAGATAACCTTGTAGTTCAGCCCCTTAAAACAATAACAACACAACCTTTTGCATAGTTTGTGATGTTGATGACTCTTGAGATGTGGAAGATGTATTAAACATAACTTTTACAGCAGGGGTTAAATGTTGCTCAATAAACACTGCACTATTTTGAGTAGCAACATTTTTTTCTTGTACTAGCTTTTTAGCATTGTCATGATTAATTGTTGACACCAACAGTGTTTCATTTGGTGCACCACATTGATGATCACTCACACTTAAATCTTACCATTTCTACTTTTTAGATTGCCTCGACATTTTTTTTTTTGACCTGTCTTCTGAGCATTGCCAAAATATTATCCCTTTTACATTTTGACGATTATAGTTATAAGAGTAGCCTTTATAGAGTACACGTTGTTTACCTTTGTTAGTTTTAGTAAGTTCCATATTAGCAACTAACCTGTTAGTATGATAATGGTAATGCTTTGTTTACACCTAAAAAATCATTTGTTAAATTTGTCTACTGGAACAATCCAAGTAAGCTAATCCGGCGGCTTCAGCAACTGCATGTCTATAAACAGGCTCACTACAAAGGTTATAACTGTTCTGATAATAAAATCCTTTAACTTTGGCTTTTATATTTAATATGTGCAGTTTGAAGTGATAGCAAAAGTGAGAGCAATGTGGTAGCATAGTGGTAGAAAATATAACATGTATTGTTAAGAAATAGTTTAAGCGGTTATGTGGATCCATTACATAATAATTTTAGCACGACGAAGCTCATTTTCTATATCCAATAGTTCTTCCTCATATTCAGTATAACCAGCCTGTTTATAGACATGCAGTTGCTGAAGCCGCCGGATTAGCTTACTTGGATTGTTCCAGTAGACAAATTTAACAAATGATTTTTTAGGTGTAAACAAAGCATTACCATTATCATTATTATCTTCATCATCAACATCATCATCATCATAACCATTATCATCATCATCATCATCATCATCATCATGATCATTATAATCCTCGTCACTATTACTAAATAGTCCTTTTTGATCCTTTTGCAATACCACATTTTGCACAGTCTGTGTTGTCTTTGATAATGTTGGGAGTTTTTCAGACATTGACAACTGTCCTAACACGACATTCTGAGGAGATGATACATGCTTCTTAACAAACAATGCACTATCTTGAGCTGCAATATCTTTTTCTGGGACAAGTGTTTTAGCATTTTGAAGAGTTTTTTTAAACAGCAACGATGTTTTATCTGGTACACTACATTTTATTTATTTATTTATCGTATGGCTTTTAGTGCCGGGAGTGTCCGAGGACATGTTCGGCTCGCCTGAGTCTGTAGCTGCTTCCAGCGGACACCCTAAAGGGTGAGCTACCAGTTCCGTTCAATTTCAAGTAGTTCCAACTTTCGCCACCAGATATCAATGATACCTAGTGGCGAACGTTGGAACTTTGATAGAGCGTTCTGACGAAATCTAACCTAACAAATTTTGCTTTCCACAAGTTTAGTCTGTGAAAGGATTTTTTACATTCCATAAATCTATGACATGGGACCGCCGGCTTTACTTCCCCTCCGAAGGAAGGCATACTGAAGGATTTTTAACGCTCTTAAAAAATCCGACGACTTCGGCCGGGTTTGAACCCGCTATCTTGGGCACAGCAGTTCAGCATGCTACCGACTACGCCACCGAAGCCGACACTACATTGATGATCACTCACACTTAAGACATCACTATTTTTACTTTTCAGCTCACCTCGACAATGTTTTGAACGATGTTTTGAACAACGCCAAATAACAGTTCCATTTTTATTAGTTCGTTTTACAATATATGTATATCCTTTATAGAATGCGTATGGCATACCATTGCTATTTGTTGATACTTCCATGTCAATTGTCAAGCATGAACTAATCTCTAGCAAAGTTCACTCGATAATATAAATAATAGTTTAAAGTGAGAGGAAAAGTGGGTGCAAGAGTGGGTGCAAGAGTGGGTGTAAGAGTGGGTGCAAGAGTGGGTGCAAGAGTGTGTGTAAGAGTGGGTGCAAGAGTAGGTGCAAGAGTGGGTGCAAGAGTGGGTGTAAAAGGGAGTGCAAGAGTGGGTGCAAAAGTGGGTGTCGCTTGTAGTAGGCATGAATTTTACTAGAATGTGATTTGAGTAAATGTAATTTCTAAACCCAAGTAGTGAATAGTCAGTTGGTTTTGATCTATGCAAGCGTAAACATGTCACATACACTGGTGATGGATACTCAAGGCTTTAAGGTCAACGAAAACAAGTACAGTATATATTTGAAGAGGTGGCTATCATTGATTGCACAACACGCGGTTTACCATACCTTTTTTCGGACTAGTGTTTTAACATTTGAAGTATTTTTTTAAACAGCAACGATGTCTTATCTGTCACACTACATTGATGATCACTCACACTTAAGACCTAACTATTTTTACTTTTTAGTTCACTTTGACACTGTTTGAAACGATGTTTTGAACAATGTCAAATAACAGTTCCATTTTATTGGTTCGTTTTGCAATATACGTATAACCTTTATAGTATGCATATGGCTTACCATAACTATTCGTTGATACTTCCATATCAATTTTCAAGCATGAAATAATCTCCAATAAATTTCGCTCGATAATAGAAATAATAGTTTAAAGTGAGTGCAAATGTGGGTGCAAAAGTGAGTGTAAAAGTGAGTGCTAAAGTGGGTGCAAAAGTGAGTGCAAAAGTGAATGTAAAAGTGAGTGCAAAAGTGGGTGTAGTTTATAGTAGGCATGATTTTTTACTAGAATGTGATTTGAGTAAATGTAATTTCTAAACCCAAGTAGTGAGTAGTCAGTTGGTTTTGATTTATGCAAGCGTAAACATGTCTCATACACTGATGATGGATACTCAAGGCTTCATGGTCAACAAAAACAAGTATATAGTTAAAGAGGTAACTATTATTGATTGCACAACACTGAATCTATTTTTTGAAATTTTGACAAAGGGCCTAAGTGCACTTTTGTTAATATCTCGCGAACCAATAAGACTAGGGCATTGTATGAGGTATTGTTGGACTTTTTGCCGAAGACTGCTGGTAAACACCTATGTTCCCACGACCTTTTTAAAGATGGCGAC
Source organism: Meconema thalassinum (assembly GCA_946902985.2). Lineage (NCBI taxonomy): Eukaryota > Metazoa > Arthropoda > Insecta > Orthoptera > Tettigoniidae > Meconema > Meconema thalassinum. The sequence continues at coordinate 1,265,299,678 of OX336388.2, forward strand.
TAACCCACGAGGGGTGATTAAAAAGTAATCCAAGCGGCGCTTGTCGATAAGCAAACCAATAATCAAAAGGGGGGGGGGTATGACAGAGCTTGAGGCGATAACCCCTTTTGATTGATCCCTGTTGATTTGCCCCTTTGGACTGGTCCCCGTTGGCTACTCCCTCTGGACGGGTCCTTTTTGAAGGGAGTCATTTTTAACGGGGCCCTGCTGACGGGTCACTGTGGACGGGTCACTGTGGACGGGTCCCTGTTGACAGGTCCTTTTGACTAATCCCTTTGGACGGGTCCCTTTGGCCTGGTTCCTACGGACTAGCCCATGCATTTAGCCAAATTATGACAAAGGGACGGGTCCAAAGGGATTAGTCAAAAGGACCTGTCAACAGGGACCCGTCCACAGTGACCCGTCAGCAGGGCCCCGTCAAAAATGACTCCCTTCAAAAAGGACCCGTCCAGAGGGAGTAGTCAACGGGGACCAGTCCAAAGGGGCAAATCAACAGGGATCAATCAAAAGGGGTTATCGCCTCAAGCTCTGTTATACCCCCCCTTTTGATTATTGGTTTGCTTATCGACAAGCGCCGCTTGGATTACTTTTTAATCACCCCTCGTGGGTTAGCCGCCATCTTTAAAAAGGTCGTGGGAACATAGGTGTTTACCAGCAGTCTTCGGCAAAAAGTCCAACAATACCTCATACAATGCCCTAGTCTTATTGGTTCGCGAGATATTAACAAAAGTGCACTTAGACCCTTTGTCAAAATTTCAAAAAATAGATTCAGTGTTGTGCAATCAATAATAGTTACCTCTTTAACTATATACTTGTTTTTGTTGACCATGAAGCCTTGAGTATCCATCATCAGAGTATGAGACATGTTTACGCTTGCATAAATCAAAACCAACTGACTACTCACTACTTGGGTTTAGAAATTACATTTACTCAAATCACATTCTAGTAAAAAATCATGCCTACTATAAACTACACCCACTTTTGCACTCACTTTTACATTCACTTTTGCACTCACTTTTGCACCCACTATTGCACTCACTTTTACACTCACTTTTGCACCCACTTTTGCACCCACATTTGCACTCACTTTAAACTATTATTTCTATTATCGAGCGAAATTTATTGGAGATTATTTCATGCTTGAAAACTGATATGGAAGTATCAACGAATAGTTATGGTAAGCCATATGCATACTATAAAGGTTATACGTATATTGCAAAACGAACCAATAAAATGGAACTGTTATTTGACATTGTTCAAAACATCGTTTCAAACAGTGTCAAAGTGAACTAAAAAGTAAAAATAGTTAGGTCTTAAGTGTGAGAGATCATCAATGTAGTGTGACAGATAAGACATCGTTGCTGTTTAAAAAAATACTTCAAATGTTAAAACACTAGTCCGAAAAAAGGTATGGTAAACCGCGTGTTGTGCAATTAATGATAGCCACCTCTTTAAATATATACTGTACTTGTTTTCGTTGACCTTAAAGCCTTGAGTATCCATCACCAGTGTATGTGACATGTTTACGCTTGCATAGATCAAAACCAACTGACTATTCACTACTTGGGTTTAGAAATTACATTTACTCAAATCACATTCTAGTAAAATTCATGCCTACTATAAGCGACACCCACTTTTGCACCCACTCTTGCACTCCCTTTTACACCCACTCTTGCACCCACTCTTGCACCCACTCTTGCACCCACTCTTGCACCCACTCTTGCACCCACTCTTGCACCCACTCTTGCACCCACTTTTCCTCTCACTTTAAACTATTATTTATATTATCGAGTGAACTTTGCTAGAGATTAGTTCATGCTTGACAATTGACATGGAAGTATCAACAAATAGCAATGGTATGCCATACGCATTCTATAAAGGATATACATATATTGTAAAACGAACTAATAAAAATGGAACTGTTATTTGGCGTTGTTCAAAACATCGTTCAAAACATTGTCGAGGTGAGCTGAAAAGTAACAAGAAGTTCCGTGAAGAACTATACAGCCTACTTTTCATGCCAATGATTATTCTACAGAATATGAACCTATCTAGAATAATGACGAAATTAAGTTGCTAATATCGAAATTTCCAATTAGTTCGAAATACTGTATACCTGGCATAATGTATCCTAATAGAGCACTACAGTTGGCAGCCCTGATGACTGAATATATTCTTAGTTCCGTCTCTTAAGGTACAAAATACAAAATTTGGTTGAAGTCCAATGAATAGCATGGACGTTACATGCAGTTAAACATTGGATCTAACAGCGCGCGTAAAATCATGTTGGCAACAATGTCATGCATGTATTGGTCAGAAATAATCTGAAATAATATGATCTATTGTTGTGCCAATTTTGAATGAAATCCATTAGTTAGTATAGAAGTTACATGCATTTTAAAATTGGACCTATCAGCAGGCTTAGAATCATGTTGGCAGCACTGACGTATATTAGTTACTCCAAATTCGTCTAGAATGCCAGGTACTATACGTGTGCAAAGTTTAGAGCTATTGGCTTGCATACTTTCTGATATATTGATATTAGGGTAACAAAAATAGGGACAGCACATATTAACAGTTGGCAGCACTGGTTGCTCCTTAGAATACGCATAGTCATATTTGTTATGGTACACATAGCACATACGAAATTTGGTTGAAATCCAAATGATAGTATGGAAGTTACATGTATTTAAAGTTGGACCTGTCAGCAGGCTTAGAATCATGTTGGTAGCACTGACGTATATAAGTTACTCCAAATTAATATAGAATGTCAGGGACTATACGTGTGCATAGTTTAAAGCTGTCGGCTTGCATACTTTCTGATATATTGGTATTTGGATAAAATAAATTAGGAGCATTTATTAACAGTTGGCAGCCCTGGTAGGTCTGAAGAATACGCTCAGGCATATCTGGTTATGTACACATACAACATACGAAATTTGGTTGAATTCCAATTGATAGTATAGAAGTTATATGCATTTAAAAATTGGACCTATCAGGAGGCTTATAATCATTTTGGCAACACTGCCATGTTTAGCCTCCTGGAAATTAAACTGAAATATTATGATCTGTATGTGTGCCAATTTTGAAATAGCTCCCATTCATACTTTCCAAGATATCCAACATGGAGCTCAAATTTCAATTGCGATTTTTTAGCAGTTGGTAGCACTGACAGCATTTTCAAATATGGCCGTGAGATATTCAGGTATAGATCTTTACTCCTACCAAATTTTGTTTCGACTGCTGCAGCCATTTAGGAGTTGATAGGGGGGGACACACACACAGCCAGACAGACAGACAGAAGGACAGACAGACAGACAGACAGACACACATTTGCCCGATCTCATAAGTCTACTTTTTCCTCATTTTTGCAAAATGCGAAAAGTAGGCTAAAAATAGTGATGTCTTAAGTGTGAGTGATCATCAATGTAGTGTACCAGATAAAACATCGTTGCTGTTTAAAAAAAACTCTTCAAAATGCTAAAACACTTGTCCCAGAAAAAGATATTGCAGCTCAAGATAGTGCATTGTTTGTTAAGAAGCATGTATCATCTCCTCAGAAAGTCGTGTTAGGACAGTTGTCAATGTCTGAAAAACTCCCAACATTATCAAAGACAACACAGACTGTGCAAAATGTGGTATTGCAAAAGGATCAAAAAGGACTATTTAGTAATAGTGACGAGGATTATAATGATCATGATGATGATGATGATGATGATGATAATGATAATGGTTATGATGATGATGATGTTGATGATGAAGATAATAATGATAATGGTAATGCTTTGTTTACACCTAAAAAATCATTTGTTAAATTTGTCTACTGGAACAATCCAAGTAAGCTAATCCGGCGGCTTCAGCAACTGCATGTCTATAAACAGGCTGGTTATACTGAATATGAGGAAGAACTATTGGATATAGAAAATGAGCTTCGTCGTGCTAAAATTATTATGTAATGGATCCACATAACCGCTTAAACTATTTCTTAACAATACATGTTATATTTTCTACCACTATGCTACCACATTGCTCTCACTTTTGCTATCACTTCAAACTGCACATATTAAATATAAAAGCCAAAGCTAAATGATTTTATTATCAGAACAGTTATAACCTTTGTAGTGAGCAAATCATACTAACAGGTTAGTTGCTAATATGGAACTTACTAAAACTAACAAAGGTAAACAACGTATACTCTATAAAGGCTACTCTTATAACTATAATCGTCAAAATGTAAAAGGGATAATATTTTGGCAATGCTCAGAAGACACGTCAAAAAAAAAAATGTCGAGGCAATCTAAAAAGTAGAAATGGTAAGATTTAAGTGTGAGTGATCATCAATGTGGTGCACCAAATGAAACACTGTTGGTGTCAACAATTAATCATGACAATGCTAAAAAGCTAGTACAAGAAAAAAATGTTGCTACTCAAAATAGTGCAGTGTTTATTGAGCAACATTTAACCCCTGCTGTAAAAGTTATGTTTAATACATCTTCCACATCTCAAGAGTCATCAACATCACAAACTATGCAAAAGGTTGTGTTGTTGTTGTTTTAAGGGGCTGAATTACAAGGTTATCTACCCTTCATATGCAAGAGAATCAAAAAGGACTAAATAGTAATAGAGAAAAAAGAAATGTATTTTGAATGTAACTATTGTACAAGTACTTATATTAAATAAATAAAAATATTGTATGGGTATTGTCTGTTTTTTCTTAATTGCTATACCCACGTCCTACTATATTAATGCCATTGTTAACCATCAACAATCTCCACCTATGTTCAGAAAGAAAGTGATCTTAAACAATACACTCTATCTATGGTTTGTGTACCGAGTATCATCATAATACAGTGTCGTCAAGCCATGTTCAGGCAATAGTAATGTTAGGTAAGGGGTTCGAACCCTTGCTTCCTTGTACAGGATTAGTTTTTACTCAACAGCAACCCATAATACTATACTTTGAAACATGTCACATTTCATTGCAAAATGTCAACTGTATCGTTTTCTAAGACCCCAGCTGCTGGCTAGTAGCTAGCAGACAGTGCAACAGAAACAGTGTCACCATGTTCATTCTTTAAAAAAATTCAATATTTATTATTCTTTTTCTTATTATTGTTCATTAAGAGTAGTGTAAAGTTGTCTTTGTGACGTAACTGTTATAATAGTTAGCTGGCACTCTAAAGCTCTTGAGTTCAATTCGAGCTTTATCATAAAATTTTAAAAGTATATTAGAACTATAACAGGTCTACTAAGTCTCGGGTGATTCAAATAAGTAGATGTGGTTTGATTCACACTTTAACGATAGAACACGACGGTTTTTTTTAATAATGATAGCCATTTGTTCATTTTTTTTTCATTTTCACATTTCACACATTGCCATTTGTCAATTTTCCATGTACACGATTTGAAAATGTCAGTTTAAAGTTTTTGGATTTCATGATACGGAAACAAGAATTTTCCATTTTGTTGTTTACACATTTGTCAATTTCCCATTTACATTTTTTAAATGTCAGTTTTAAGTTTTTTAAATTGTGTTGATATGGAAACATGGATTTCCTATTTTTTTTTTCATATCACAGACGACACGTTTATGATTTAGTCCATGCTGAAAGTTTAGTTTTGTAAAACACACATTTGCTGATTAAAATTTTCTTGAAATTATTTTAATGGAAGTGCTTGGCCATGGCAATAGTGCATTCTCTTTCTGTTTGTTTCCAAAACGTATAGGCCTACTACTACTACTACTACTACTAATACTACTACTGTAGGTAAGACTGTTTTACAAAATAACACCTATCTACCGCTGCATTTAAAAAAACACAAGTGTTAAAAAAAACTACAGTATACTATTTACCATTTGCTATATACATTAATTACCCCACCATCCCACCTTGCCGTGTTTGCTTTGGTTGAACAATCAATGCTACACACATACACACACACACACACACTTTCTCTCTCTCTCTATCATTCTATCTATAGTCATACATTCACACAACCATACCTGTCTTTGAAAAACAAATACAACCACGCTATTTATCCTTGACATGCACACTTATCCCAAATAACTTTAAGGTTTACATTTAACATTTACTATTACAAAAAAAATGTTTCCACTATTTTACAATTACAAAAATGAATATTTACAAAATACTAAATCTACTGGTTACAAAAAAGCCATGTCTCTAAACAATAAAATATAGAATCACACCTCCACCTCGTGGTTATAACCCTATGGTAGGCTAATGCATAGGTCATTCATCTGCACTCATTTGCTATCCATCAAGGTAAAAGTGCATTTTCTATGTTCCACAAGATACAAATTTGATTGCTGGATTGTATCCTGCACTGTTTATGCGATATAGCTTTGCCAGTTCATAAAACCGCTAGGTAGTTCTCTACATATAACAATTTTACCACTGCTCTACCTACGCCTTTTGCTCTTTTGGCTTTCTTACAGTCTAGTGTGTGATAGACAGCATTAACTGTATATCAAACCCAGTTCACCTTTGTATTTGTAATCCAAGTAATAATTTGGAAAGACACAAATGTAATCAGTTTTGAACGTTATCTCTGTTTTGTTTTGTTTAATATGTTTATGACATGCATATTAACCTGAAATAGAACCCTAGTGAAAAGGCTAACAGCTTAACCACTACACCACCATGCCCTTGTTTCTTAGTTTGACTCGTTCTAGGCTTCAGACCTGGAAATCGAGTTAAGACCACCAGTACAAGAGCTAAAAGTGCTTAACACTGCAACATAAAATGGATAGCTGATAACATTATACAACCGGAAATGATTATATTTCTGATAGCAATGCATTTTTTGTCATCAGCCTACTGTCTGAGCACTGACAGCAACACAGTTTAGTTTAGAACAAGCGAGTGTGTGTGTATAGATTATTAGCCTCAAGTATTTAAAGCTTGTTGTGTGTGTAGCGACCATCTTGTCCCGGTAACCACTGAGCATTTTTGTGTTTTAGCTATCCTCTTTAACCAATCAATTAAAGATAGTCTACTCTTAATTCTTGAATCGATAAATCAGAGTTTGTGTGTACACCGTTCGTCATTTATTAACCCATACCTACAACCTATATCTCTCTATACTGCAGTTTGATCTGAAAAACAAGTTTCAATGGTAAAAGACTTGTCAATCACTATACATGTAGCCAACACTAATTCTTTCTCTACCTAGCTATGTTTCATCACATACATGGTAAACATCTCACATGTTCGTATCCGATTATTAGTTTATAAAATCTCAGGTCGATGACCTTGATGTATTGGGTATTTTGGGTAAATTCATTGGCCATGGGAAAGGGTTGACCATTCTAAGTCCTATAACACCTCACATGTTGATATTCGATTATTAGTTTATAAAATATTAGGTCAATGACCTTGCTGTTTTTTGAATCTTTTGGGTAAATTCGTTGGTCATGGAAAAGGGTTGACCATCCTGAGTCCCATGACACCTCACTTGAGCCTCTCTGATTATTAGCTTATAAAATCATAGGTCAATGACCTTGCTGTTTTGAATCTTTTGGGTAAATTCGTTGATCATGGAAAAGGGTTGACCATCCTCAGTCCTATGACACCTCACTTGACCCTCTCTGATTATTAGTTAGCGAGATATTAATAAAAGTGCAGTTAGGTCCTTTTGACATAAATAAATAATATATTCAAAAACAGAATGTCACCTCAAGTCCAACGACCTCTCATACAGGTCCCTAGCCTTATTGATTCATGAGATATTAAAAAGCTAATGACCTTAGATCTTTTTGGGTAAATTCATTGGTCATGGAAAAGGGTTGACCATCCTGAGTCCCATGACACCTCACTTGACCCTCTCTGATTATTAGTTAGCGAGATATCAACAAAAGTGTAGTTAGGCCCTTTTGACATAAATAAATAATATATTCAAAAACAGAATGTCACCTCAAGTCCAACGACCTCTCATACAGGTCCCTAACCTTATTGATTCATAAGATGAGCAATACATATTTCTTTCTCTCTTCACCTGTGTTCTCTCTTTCACTGTCTCTCCCCCCTTCACCTCTCACCACTGTCAAAACAGGTTGTGACTCGTTAGCTCTTATCGTGCACGTGCACAGGAGAACACCTGCGTTTTAGGTCATATTACACATGAACTTGCATTTTCTCACGTATGAACCAAAACAGGATGTGACTTGTTTCACAAGGAGAATGCTAATAATGACATCTCGCACGTGTTCACATGTATTTCGCCACTTTCCTTTCATATCGTTATCCCATTATAGTAGTAGAGACTGGGGAACAACGTCAGTTCAACACACGTGAAATGTAGTTAGGCCCTTTGACATAATTTAAATAAGTTCATGAGCCAGTCCGTAGGAACCGGTCCAAAGGGATCAGTCCAAAGGGGCTCATCAACAAGGACTCATCCACAAGGACTCGTCCACAAGGACCTGTCCACAAGGACCTGTCCACAAGGACTCGACAACAATGACCCCGCCAACAATGACCCGTCAACAATAACCCATCCATAGGGATCCACTCCCCCACCCTCTTACAAAAGCCATGAGTGGGCATGCGTAAAAAACAAAAACAAAAAACATGCATGTTAATTCGTAGTGACTATCGACCGTACACATGCACTTTATGTAGAACAACGTTTAAATCCATATCGGCATTCAAACTCTCACATGTTGCAATTGGAAAGAGAGATTTTCTAAAAAATTACAATTTCACCCCTAGTAGGGGTAGGTTTTATTTTGGGGTTGAAATATGTTGTCCATTGGAAAGGGAGTGTTAGCCCGAGTTCAACAACACCTCATTTTTTAAAATCCAACCATGCGTTCGAGAGATATCGCCATTTTAGTATTCCAGCGGTGGAGCGGTGGCGGTGGCTGCGGAACCGATCAAAACACACTACTTACCGACCCTCGATTTAAAAGGCAGTGACGTATTAGAATGTCAAATCATATCTATTCGTGGGGTTTGCATTCAACTTTATACACACCTCCATATTTATCGATCTCTTTTTGACGTTCTCGTAAATTCCTGTCTTCTTAGGAAATACGGGTGCCTTTCAAAATCGCGTTTTCGGTAGCGTGTAGTTCGAACTAAAGTTCAAATAGAAATTAGCTCGTAATGGCGGCTTGTGACGTTATTTCATCTTGCGATTTGAAAACCACGGCATGGCAGAGATTAGCAGGTATTAACACACGTATGAAGAAGGCCGTTCAATTCGCTAGAAATAAACCACACATAACTATTGTTAAATAAGACCTGACTGCTCAGATGTACGGTATTTGCGGGGACAATAATTTTCAAATCCTACATGCCAGGTCCTAGGCAACGGACGGTACTTCAATGCCACGGTCCGTTTCTAAGATACCTATCTATGTCGTTTTCTCTAGCTCGGCAAAAAAATAACGTTTCGCTTTTTAACGAATTATTCTTACGAGTCTTTAAATAAACATTCGATCTAGCCTTCCCTCTCATGATTGTGAGTATGCCTCTCACCAAGGCGGTCCGGGTTCGATTCCCGGTCAATGCATGTGAGATTTTCGATGTGAAATGCCATGTCCTGTGGTTCGGATTCCACGTAAAAAGGAGGTCCCGTGGCTCATAATCACAAGATTCACGGTCACGTAAAACTACAATCTTCCTTCCTTTCATGATGGTGAGTTGAAATAGGCTGTAATTTGTATTCCAATCGCTTAGATTTGGACGTAGTAAAGCGAGGAAGAGGCACAGGCCCTCCCATACGTTCTGCTAACCGAGAGCAAGATCTGATTTCTTCTTTTCCTGGTTAGGTCCTCACTATGCATAGTACTTGAGTAGTGGAGTAGTGGGTGTTCTAACGAGTGTCATGGCCGCCGCGTGAGTCAAAGCCAATATCTCGTGAACCCATGGTCCGATTTTGACAAATGAGGTGTCGTTGGACTCGGGCTGATGCCCTCTTTCCTATGGACCATGTATTATATTTTTCAAAAAAATTTTAAAATTTTTCGTTTTCGAAAATAGGCGATAGTTTGAAAACCAAACAGGATAGTACGTTGTGCCATGGCTCAAACGAATGGTCTTTATGACCTTTATATTTTGTAATAAAACTTTTTTAATTTTTATGTTTTTTTGAAAAAACTCGAAATTTGAAATTCCTATATTTTGGAAACTAGGAAGTTTACAAAAAAGTTTGTTTGACATAAATGAAAGGTCCCTAAGCCCTCTACCCCGAAAATAAATTTCAAGTCGCTAGAGCAAAAATTTGTGTTTTGTAAGTAGTCGGGTAGTGACAGAGCTGTCTACTAACTTATTGAGCCCTCCTCGTATTTGCCCCGAAGCTGATATCTCGCTAACCAATGGTCGGATTTGAACATACAGGGTGTCCTAGCACTCGTAGTGATGCCCCCTACTTTCCTATAGGCTCTTAATTTAATGAGAAGACCAAAACTAAAAGGTCATGTGCTTTTAATATCTCGCGAACCAATCATGCTAGAGGCATGTTCGACAGGTCCAAGGACTCGGGGTGACGTCCTCTCTGCTATGGACCACTCGTTATAATTTTTAATAAAATTGGAAACTCGATTTTGGGGTAAACACGTGTTTTTGTGATTTTGCCGATATCTCGCGAACTAATCATGCTAGAGGCATGTTCGACAGGTCCAAAGACTCGGGCTGACGTCCTCTTTGCTATAGACCACTCGTTATAATTTTTAATAAAATTGGAAACTCGATTTTGGGGTAAACACATGTTTTTGTGATTTTGCCGATATCTCACGAACCAATAACGCTAGAGGCATGTACGACGGGTCCAAGGACTTGGGGTGACGTCCTCTTTGCTATGGACGATTCTTTGTAATTTTAAAAAAATTTGGGAAACGCGATTTTGGGGGTAAACATGTGTTTTTTGTGATTTTTGTCGATATCTCACGAACCTATAACGCTAGAGACGTTTACGAGGTGTCCTAGGACTCGGGCTAACGCCCCCTTTCGAGCGTGGTAGATATTTTTTCCAAAAAATAATTCACAAAGGGCCTAACGCCGTACATGTTGAAAAAACTTTTTCCTTTTCTTTACCTGTTTATAATGTTCATAAAGCGTGGTGGTTGAGAGAGACGATACGGCTGGGTGTGTGTGTGTTTCAACGAACCTGTCGCTGACCACGGTGGCTGTGTTCAATAGATCAATTGATATTTCGACGAGTCGGTGTATGACAGAGCGAGCGTGCGTTTTCTGATATTCTACCTTTAACGTGTAAACGGTGATGAGAACTTGGTTCTATGTTGATCGAAGCGAGTACAGAAAACACACTTGCAAACGAGCAGGAGGTGAAGGTCATTTGAGCTTATTGGAAGGCTCCGATCTGACTTGACAACAGGTGCAATGGAAAAAATGACCAAGACGCTTGAAGGTGAAATAATCTGACCATTGTGCTGGCAGGGAAGTGCGAAAGGCGTGCACACATGTGTGAAACCACAGGCACGCTAAACCAGTGACATCCTGTCTTGCTTCGTACGTGACAAAATGCAAGTTGACGTGAAATTTGATCTACCGCAGGTGTTCGCTTGGGACGTTATCTATCTACATGCGCGATAACTGTTAACAAGTTACATCCTGTTTTGCTGCGTACGTGACAAAATGCAAGTTGACGTGAAATTTGATCCGGCACAGGTGTTCGCCTGGGACGTTAGCTGTCCACGTGCACGATAAGAGAATGTTCAAAGCGTGGGAATCGCTGAATCAGTAAAAAGTATGATGCAACTTGTGGGAATGATGTCACAACCAATAGAGAGGCAAGAGCTGCAAACAGCAGTGGTGGGAGGTGAAGGGAGGGAGTGGGGAGGGGTGATGTATGAGAGAACACAGGAGGAAAGGGAAAGACAAACATGTATGAACATGCATGAAGCGCGGAGCGCTGTACACATAGAGCTATAGGTGGTGTACAACATGGGTGAATAAATAAAAAGTACACAGGTTCACACAACATGTAATTTATTGATCCAGGAATTAAACGTAGAGTTAAACCCTAACCATTTGACGTAGAGTTTATTTCCTTTTTGTTTCAACACTTTTTCCACAAGATAATGCTGAGGAAATGCTGTTTTCTGAAGTTCATGGAGATAAAATCTACCTTTTATGGGTTGATGGTTGAGGTCCTCGAGTAAATAGGTGACTGGACTGTCCAAGTAGACTCGACGAATTCGAAATAGTTCAGTCCCCCACTGAGGCGTGTAACCCTTATTGAAGACAGACTTAAATTTGCTCACACGAACAAAATCCCCAATTTTCAGTCGGTGACGTTTAGGATCGGCTGTTTTTATGGGGTTAAACAGTTTATCCAATCGCTGAATATTTTTAGTTACGAGACGTGGCTTGGTCCCAATCGTTCTATGTTTAGTGTCATTGTAACGTGATACTAGCTCAGGTAACATGTCCAACCAGCGATACGTGCCCTGAGCTGTAAACGCTTTCCACATATGGGTTTTCAATGTTCGGTTGAACCGCTCGACCACACTGGCTTTCAGATTGCTGTACGTGGTGTAATGGTGAATATTCTTAGATTTGAGAAAACTGGAGAAATCCTTGTTGAAAAATTCTTTCCCCTGGTCGGTTTGTAGCAGCTGAGGTTGACGTTGGGAGTGTTGAATAATATGTTGAAAGGCCTTGGTAACTAGTGGGCCAGACTTGCGACGCACAGGTTCAACAAAGGCCATTTTGGAATAGACATCAATGACGGTCAACATATAGCGTACACCGTCGTTAACGCTAGCATAGGGTATCATTTCAACCAAGTCAGCCTGCCAAAGTTCATTCACACCTCGTGAAATCACCTTGAGTCGCGGATAGTGACGCCTAGCTGGGCGATGCAACTCGTGAGCAATACCCATTTTAATGGGTGAGGGCTTAAATAATAATTTTGGCATTTCGAAGTTCTTGTTCAATTTCTTGAATTTCCCAATCGTGACCGGTATGGCCAGCTTGACGTGAAGCATGCAACAACTGTAGCCGCTGGACGAGCTTATTGTGATTGTGCCAGTAGGTAACATCCACAAGGGGTTTTAATGGTTTAAAAGTCACTCCCGAAGCGGACACTTTACGACGAGTACTTTGACTAGTGGGAAACATTTTTGCAATGATGGTTTTATATTTTTGAGATATATTGGCATTCACTTGTTGCGTGGGATCATACTGTCTTTTGTGAGCATGGGTATCCAATAAAATGGATTTATATTTGTCAAGATCCTCTGACGTATAATCATGGGAAGAGGGGGTCCGAGAAAAGAGCATCTTTAACAGTCCTGGCGTTAATTTATAGTTGATGTTTTTAATGACAGCTTTAGTACGAGCAAATTTAATGGATGAATCGCCAATTTTAAAACTATCATCCTCATAGCGAACACCATACGTGGTATCTGTGTTTCCAATAAATAGATCGGTGAAATAGGGTTCCAATGTTGATCCATAATATTTTATTAAAATGGTTTTCAGTTGAGCTTTATGTTGAGGGGTGGCCAAGAGTTGTGAAAACGGAGACGCTCTGGAAGGGCAAGGTGTTTCGACCATGGCCAAGGATTTCTTTTTTCTCAAAAACTCTGCAAGGGGTGCGGCCTTTTTTTGAGGCGTAAACACTTGTTCCTCCTCATCCTCAACTTCACTAACACTAGTCAAATCTTCCTGTTCCTCTTCCTCTTCCTCAGGGTCCTCGTGCAGCGTCTGCGTGGCTTGTGAAACGGTGGGTAGCGTTTCAGATGGCTTGTAAGAGGGTTTCAACATGGCTTTTAGTGGAGGTGCTAAATGTTGTTGAATAAACAAAGCATGATTTGCACGTGATTGTTTCAATTGACGAAACTTTTGGCGAATAGTATTTTTTGCTCTAATAATATGCTTTTTCAATTGACTCTCTGCTAACGCCATGGTGTCTTGACAAATGACTTGCCGGGGAATGAGACAGGGCCTTAAATAGCAATAAAATGATCAAACCCTAAGCGATACCGTCCTTGGTTGAGTTCACTTTGTTTGTCAATCACTAAACAGGCATGACGTTGAGTGTTCCAGCACTTGGCACACAATTCTGTAAACATTTGAAAGGTCATATCCGGATTCACATGTTCATTATAAATGTGACGACTGTTCCTCTCGTCCTGGCGAAATAAAACAATGACATTGGCATTGTCACGAATCAACTGTTTGGACATTTTTGAATACGTTTGTCCAAGATAGAAGCAATCGATATGTTTGTGGCGACCCATGCTGAAATAGCTTTGAATGATGCCTTGACGTTCAGTGGATACATCATCGAAAATCATGAGTGAATCAGGCTTTACCTCATCCGGTGAAATCACATTTTCTTGCATGGAATATGTAAAATAACCCATATTCTCTTTTTGTAATCCAGACATGACTTGATCCAGAAACACGTAGAGGGGTTGGTAGAGAGATTTTGCAAAAATATAAATATTTTGTAAACGCAGACCATTGGGCGCTGTGATGAGCGTTAGCAAAAGATTTGTCTTTCCACAGCCGGAAGGCCCCACAATGATGCAGCGAATGGAAGATGGAAACAGTGAACCATGGCGTTGTTCACGTGATGTGGGACAGAGATGGGAAACCATGTCCCCCACGGGGAATGACTCTTGCTGCTTAATAATCTTCATTTCAACTAAGGCTTAGACAGGCTAGCAGGCTGTCTATATACAGGACACTGAACCTTGTCTTAGAAACAGTAGACTGGTACTACAGGTTGACGATGGATGTCTTTGGACGTGCGTTGATGGCCAAAGCTAGGCCTGTCCCCATACATGATCCTAAACAGGAAACAGATCCTGCTAATAAACACTATGTGGATAGGTCAGTAGTGCCACGCACAAAACAAGGAGATTATGACTTTAAGGGAAAGCGGTTAACCCACGTAAAACATCCTCAAGTGTCTACAGACGTTACTACGAAAAAGTATGTGGATAACAAAGTGTATGAGTTTTATGACAAAGTGCCCCAGCTTACGGTGAATGGCTATAGCGCTAATCACCATCGGATTATTCACGTGGAAGACCCACAAGACGAAGACGATGTTTGTACCAAGCGTTACATGACCTATGAAATGAAAAGGCTTTATAAATTTATCCCATCTGTATTTTTAGTGTATCTGACAAATTATAAACCTGTGAATGACAGAAACCATTTACCGCTAGTCCATGATCAGCACTTGACCTATGTGCTTGCTTCAGGTTTAAGCCACTATCGATTACACTATGATGGAATCATTCACATCAAATATGCCATACCTGATGAGAACCATTTACAAATAAAGATAAATGGTCATAGGATGTTGGTCCATGACCATGAAATGGTCAATGCTGGTGACGAATTATCCTTTCACCTCATGTTGACATGGGATGAAAAGCAAGCGGGAAATACCATAAACGATTTCCCACTTTATGTGGAATTGGAATATACAGCCATGAAATAACCATCTGACGTTAGTTGTGATTTACACTTTCTTGTGAAAGGTTGTTGGTCATTATCATCATGGTGAAACAAAGGTATGCAGTGAGAAAGACTAAAAAAAGGACTTTGTCCTTGGCAAAGCCTGGGCTTACAACATTCGAGGACAAGCCCTTGCGAAAGAAAAAAAGAAAAAATAATGTATTGACCATAAGGAAAGCCCTTCAAGCAGCACAGAGACATGTTATTCCAAAACGTCGGCGACAGGTTTCAAACCAAGGGCGAGTGATTCCCGTCCCAAAACGAGCTGGATTTTTACCTGCATTATTTGCTGGTTTGGCTGCTCTGGGTTCACTTTTGGGCGGTGCCAGTGCAGTGGCGAAAACCATTAAAGCCGCGCAGCAGGGCAAGCAACAACTCAAAGAAAGTCAGCGACACAATGAAACGATGGAAGCGATTGCCATGGGGGCTAGAAATGCCAATTTAAAGCCAGCCTTTTATCAACAAGGATTTGGGATTTCACCATTTCGAAATATTAAAAAAAAAAATTAACCTCTGCCATAGCAAGACATGCCCTGACGCATCAACAAGTGGAAAGCTATGCTAAACAACTAAAGCTTTCTCATTTTCGAGGTGTGTTTATGCGAAACCAATTACCCCCACGACCTTGGAAACAGGAATGTGCTGTTGTCAATTTGGATGATCACCGAGGACCAGGAACGCATTATGTAGCTTATGTCAAAGAGGGATCCACGGTATGGTACTTTGACAGTTTTGGGAATTTGCCCCCGCCCATGGAACTAGTGACCTATTTTGGAAACAGGATCAAGATATATTATAATGTGAAACGAGAGCAAACGTTTAACAGCCAACAGTGTGGACGTTTGTGTTTAATTTTTTTATATAAGACGCAGCATAAGCAAAAACGCCACCAGTATGTCGGCAGAAAGTAAAACGTTTACAGTGCATGGACGTGGACCTGAAGTCAGCCTAGACTTTTACCTGCCTATCGAATTGAGTGAAAAACCCTATGGTTTAGGACTTGTTTCTCTTGAAACGTACAATCGAATATACAACATACGTGAAAATGTGAACAACAAGTTTTACTATGATGATTCTGTGCTCACCCTGAACTCTGGTGGATACACGATCGATGATATTTATGATGTGGTGTTGATCAATCAATATGGTTTAAAGTCATTTCTCGACGGAACGCACAAGTTTGAACTTGTAGGCAATACCAACACTCATCGCTGCAGTATTTTCTCTACCTTCAACATTGACTTTAAAACACACCCCGATTCCATTGGCCCATTACTAGGATTTAAACCACGTGTGTTGGAGCCCAACAAAAAACATGAATCAGACCATGAAGTGAAATTCATTGAGGACCATCATGTGTCGGTGACGTGTAATATTATTAGCCAAGTGTACACCAATCAAGAACCATCGCATTCGCTTTATGACTTTATTGTGACATCGCCCAATGGGTATATTATTCGTGAAAACCCTCCAGTGGTGCTTTTCATTCTGTGGCTGTTGATAGTATTAGTAATATAACATTAAGACTGATCAATAGAGATCAACAACTCATTGATCTAGATTCTACCACACCGGTGACTTACAAGTTGGTGCTAAAGCCACTATGAAGTTTGTGTATAAAGCAACAACACCGTCTAGGAATGGTGTTAGTTGTTTGCCACGTGAATACACGTTAACATCTCAAGGCAAGCAGATTTTACAGCATTTGGGTTACCACGTCAACCCTCATAATGAATTCTATTCTAGAGATAGCGAACCACATCGAGGAGCAACCAGGAGTGGTAAGAATTGATCTCCATTCCTATCAAGCTCAAACACCTGGACTCAATAACAATGATGAAATTCAATTTGTTATCAACAACCAAGATATTTACACCCTACCGCATGAAAGTGTCATTCAGATTGAAGGTCGGCTCACCAAAGCCGATGGCTCTACACCCACTACATCCAAGTTGGCCAACCATGGTTTGGCCTTTCTGTTTTCTGAAGTACGTTATGTCATTAACGATATCGTGGTGGATAGCACTCGAAATGTGGGCATTTCCAGTGTCATGAAACTATACCCCTCTTATAGTGAGGAAGAAGGTAAAACACTTTGCATGGCAGGTTGGTGTCCTGACTCGACCAATGATTGGATGGTACACACCGATGGGACCTTTACTGGATATTTACCTCTTAAACTGATTCTAGGCTTTGCTGAAGATCACCAACGCATTGTGGTTAACGCAAGGCAAGTGCTTTACCTGGTGAGATACAGGAGTGATAACAATGCACTCAAGGGAGCTGACAATGCCCCCATCGATTCAAAAATTCAACTACAACGCTTGCTATGGAAAGTGCCTCATGTGACCCTTAACGATAGCAAAAAACTGGACATACTCAAGATGGTAAAGAGAGATATGCCTCTACCCATGGAATTTAGAAGCTGGGCACTCCATGAGTATCCGCTATTGCCCACTACCAACACACACAGTTGGTCTGTAAAAACAGCTCGCTATACAGAGAGACCTCTCTACCTGATCGTGGGTTTTCAAACGAATCGCAAGTATCAACAAACCAAAGATGCCTCGCAATTTGATCACCTGCAATTGAGAAATGCACGTCTTTTCCTCAACGGAGCTGTGTTTCCCTATGAAGGACTGGATTTGGATTTTTCAAAAAATAAGTTTGGCCCTCTGTACGACTTGTTTTCTAAATTTCGATGGTCGTATTATCAAAAAGAGAACGGCCCCATGCTACTACCCCAAGCGTTTAAGGCAAGAGCACCACTGATTGTCTTTGACTGTTCTTACCTGGAAGAGTCTGTCAAGCCATCCAATATCGACATTCGACTACATTTTGAAACGCATGACAATGTACCAGCCAATACGACGGCCTACTGTCTGATTATTCATCACAAACAAGTCAACTATTATCCACTGTCCAACCAAGTGACGAGTGTATAAATAACAGCTCAACCCACGTCAAGCCGCTCAGTCATGTCTTGCTTTAAAGCCTCAAGAGACGTTACATCCATGAATTTAAACTCTGAGGAACAACGTTTCAAGACTTTTGCAACATGGCCAGTGCCTTTCATAAACCCTCAAGCCTTGGCAGCCGCTGGATTCTACTATTTAAAAACAAGAGATGAAGTGAAATGTGCCTTTTGTCCCATCATCATAGACCAATGGCAGGAGGGCGATGAACCCATGCAGGAACATCAGCGCTGGTCACCCACCTGCCCCTACCTGTGCAGAATGAAAGTGGGAAATATACCCAGTCATTCAAGCTATCCCTCGCTTGTGTCTTTGGGTGATGAAAAAAAAAACAAGTTACGATACATGTGGGCCGTATGGTATCCATGGTGCTTCGGTGAGCAGATCACCATCAAAAACGCCTAGTTTAGAGACATTGGGACATCATCGGTGTTATGGACGTTACAAACACAAGAGACTATATTGTTGTATCAGTTGCTATCGTCCTTATCCTAAAATGAGAAAAGCCTGTAAGACGTGTTATGATAATAAAATGATGTAATTCTTAAATTCTTATTTTGCATGCCCCCACTGTCCTACCCTAACCTCAATTTTGAAACTAGCATGGCAGGTAAGTCTATGTCATGATCACACCTGATCGTCAGTCAGTCGTCAGTTGACCTTGGTCCAGGCAAGCGTCAACATGTTGCGCACACTCATTGTGGATTGCCAAGGGTTTAAAATTGGTGACAACAAATTTATATTTAAACAAGTGGCCATGATCGATTGTACCACGTTTTGGATATCAAAAGCTACGCATTTGCTATTTAAACCACCCCATGCTTTTGATTTATTGTGTGAAAAAGACCGTAAACAAACCCAGTGGATTGAAAATCATAGGCAACTAGACTGGAATCAGGGAACCATTTCCTATAAATATTTGGACGTGGTCATGAAAGCACACTTGTCCTCGGCCAATGTGGTATTTGTGAAAGGTAATGAAAACGTCAATGGTTGCAACCATTTTTGGCGTCTTACTGTCAATGTATCGACCTCATGGAGTTGGGCTGCCCCTCCCTGCAAACGCTCATGGATACTTGTTCCTGTGGCAACATTACCCATACAGCCCTATCACATGCGTGGCATCTCTTTCATTGGTTAACCACCCATGCCTGCTGGGAGTTGTTGAACAAAATTATAACTCAAGATTTACCTGAGAATGACGTCAGTGAGATTTCTACAAGCGACGTGTAAACATCTATAACTCGTGATACCATGGAGAAAGGCAATGCTACGGACAAAGCCATCGGCAAGTTCTTTGTGTGTAAAAAGAAACTAGACAGTTTTACCAAAGAGGAACTCTTGGCGCTGCCCAAGTCGTTCATTTATTATGTGGCCGCCAACGCAGTGAAAGAAATCTGGCAACATGTACCAAAATCATGGACTCAAGACCCTGTGTTGAGTGAATTGCAACCCTGTACGGATTACGATCACCATAAGCAAGTGGCCATGGCAAAAATACCGTCTATGCGTCAGTGTGCGACTTGCCAGCTAGTGAAACTGTATCACGGTCATAAAAGTCCATGTAAAGACTTTGTTGAATCATTCCATGGGTGTCATGGCGAGAAAAAGCAACAACAACAACAAACACAAACATCGTCCACAGAAGAGGAGGAAGACCAAACCTTTTTACCATCGATGGAAAAGGATATGCCAGACCTGTACTGGCAATGGCGTCATTGACAAAGTGATTCAATACTTACCTTTCGAAATCCATCTTCCAGGTTATCGTTTTTGCGGCCCTGGAACTCGTCTCGAAAAACGTTTACAACGTGGTGATGTACCCATTAATCTTTTGGATCAAGCATGCAAGGAACATGACCTTTCTTACCGCCATAGTCATCCTGGTTTAAGACATGTGGCAGATAAATTGTTATTGAAGAAAGCTAAACAACGTTTCACATCCAGTGATGCCTCAGTGGGTGAAAGAATGGCAGCCCTGATTGTCATGAGTGCTATGAAAGGAAAGTTGATGATGCATGGACATAAACATTGAGGAGTGAGGAATTGGGATTTGTTTGTATTCTATTTTTCTTTTGTCAATTCACTATGACTATGAAATAAAAACAAAAGTTTTCCAGAGCACGATGTTTTGTTATTTTTAATTTTAAGAAATCGTGATGTTGATGGCTGATTTTTTCATTTTACACATTTCACACATGATGAATTCCACACACTGTCATTTATCATTTTGCAATTTACAGTTTTTGAAAACGTTCGTTTCAAGTTTAACGTTTTTGATGATATGGATTTTTCCATTTTGCTGATGACACATTTTAAACAATGTCCGTTTGAAGTTTTTGAATTTTCAAATTTCACACATGGCCATTTCCAGTTTTTAAAAATGTCCGTTTTAAGTTTTGCTGTTTTGGTGATATGGAAACATGGAATTTCCATTTTGCTGTTTTCATATTTTTTCCATTTGGTGTATGTCGAAAGTTGAGATTTGACAATGATGTTGATGCAAGTGCTTGACCTTGATAATACTGCAATGTGTTGATGTGTGTTTGGAGAAACGTCGAGGTCTACGACTACTGCAGGTAAGACTGTTTTTACAAAAATAATGTCTATTGTCTGCCACATTTCAATGAAAAAAACGAAACTAATTAAAACAAAATGAGTATATAAGTGAGCATTTACCCCCTCCCCACTCACCCACCCTACCTCACCGTGTTTGCTCTGGTCAATCATACACACCAGTTTTCTCTCTCCACTCATACATTCACACCTGTCTTTGGGAACAAACACAACCACTTTATTTATTCCCAAAAGCACATTCTCGACATGCTCACTCATTCCAAAAGAACTTTTTAGTTTATCATTTACATTATGAAAAATAATTAAATACTAGTTATTAAAGTTACTAAAAATCTTACTTATTTCATATTTACAAAAAAAAACAACTTTTTACAGCGTTAGAATAATCACACTATTTACCAATCAAAAAATTTAAAAAATAAGTTTGCATAGAACTTTTCAAAGAGCAAATGGTCCAAGTGGGTTGTCACTATTTACAAAATCTACTATTTACAATGACAGAAACCAATATTTACAAAATACTAAATCTACAAGTTACATAAAGCTATGTCCCATAAACGATTATACAGTGAAATCACACCTCCTCCTCCTTGCGATCATAACCCCAGGGCAGGCTAGTGAGCAGGTCATCAGCCCACACACGCTTGTTATCCATGGAGGCGAGGGTGCGTTTTCTCTGTTCCACAAGATACAAATAATGGTTGCTGGATTGTATCCTGCACTGTGTATGAGACATAGCTTTGCCCGTGCGTAAAACCGCTAGTCATCAACACGTAGCGATTTTACCACTGCCCTACCTACACCTTTTGCTCTTTTGGCTTCCTTACAGTCGAGTGTGCGGTAAGCATACATTTTTGAAGCCTAACCTACGAATTCCGTCATAATGGAATCACCGCATTCATCTTTTAAAACGCCCATTACCTTCTTGTTTTTTATGGGCAGCTGAAACACGTTGTCAGCGCTATAGCAAGAGGTGTCGAACCAGTCACGATGTTGCCTCATGACGTCATAGGGGTTGCAGTGGCGAATGTGGTAAATGAATGAGTCCGTGTCCATATACAAAAGAGAGACGTCCTCAAAATTGCGTTTGGCAAACTCATAGTGGAATCGATACATGACCGATTTAGAAAAGTCTAAAATGACTTGACCCAAGTAAATGGGCTTATCCATGGTCACGCTGGTCTTACTCATTTCAATAGTAGCCAAATCCTCATCGATAATTTTGATCGATTTGAAATTTGGCTTGGCAATGTACCGCCGGGCACCCCACCGCCCCTCCCAGACATTCACTAATTTAATGTCACGGTATTTGCGGACATTCTCCATAGACTTGCCATAGATGCAGTTGTTCATTAATTTAAAAAAAATAATTTCAAACTGCTGTGTTGCCATTTGTCGGTGCTCTGTGTTGAGTCGCATGTATGGCTCAAGCCATGCTTTTTGAGCAAAAGAAATACCCCTGTGGATTTTCTTCAACACCAAGCCTTGGGCGAGGCATTGCACAAACATTTGGATATGTACCACATACCGATTTTTGTTGTAAAGTGTGCCCATGAGTTTTTCAATTTTCACTTTACTGTCAGGGGGAACCATTTGCTCAAGGCAGAATGGGAAATCGGCATGTTCATCATACAAGGATGAGGGATATTCAATATCCACTTCTAGCACATATCCACGGCCTGTTTCTTGGCTAGCCATGTTCACATCAAATTCTGACACTTGTTTGTCTGTCAGCCAAGCAAACTTCCCATAGGGCAAAGGCTGACTCATGGCGTAACCGTACAAATTATTCACGTCATAGTACATTAAGTACGATTCTGGTTTGTCTGGTGAATAATCAGGCATGTAGACATTGTTCGCTTCGGCATGGCGTTGGTTAAGTGACACAAAGCCGCCACGAATGCCCTTTTCAAAAAATAGAACCATGTCTACGTCAGTGAGTAAATCCAATTCCACTTGAGTGTATTTCAAAGCGGCATCAAACGAGAGTCCAGGACTCGTGTAATAGTGAGCCGGGTCAAGACCGTAAATGTGTTGACACAAGTTACGGAATTTTTCAAACACATCAGTGAGCAGCAATACATCCAGTTTTAGGTAATGCAAAGCATATTAACTTAGCGTCTTCATGCCAAACACTCGCCAAACTTGACATGCATGTGCATAGTCTTCATCGGAAACGGTACTGCGTATTAGTTTCGAGTAAAATTTCTCTTGTGGAGGGAGTTTTCTTTGCTTTAACACGTCCCAGCTGTTGCAGAAATCATACGGGAATATACCTTTCCGAATGCACAATTGAAATTGCTCTGGATCATTAAAATGCATTCTAGTATTTTTTAATTCCTCCTCATTCAAGCCATTCACAAGGCTGTCTAGCGAGGACGCCATAAACTTAAAGGAATCCAAAAATCGAATGCTAAAGGCGCCCAACCTCCATGTCAGGGCTGTAAAACGCTCATGGTTTTGAGGAATAATGGTAAACGAGCCCTTGTTGACATGGCCCAATTCACGAATCAAAAACTGAATGTCATAATTCGCCAGATTGTGGAAAAAGACAGCGATGAAACGAGGAGCTGGAAAGTTCAAGTTGCATTTGCTGTGCGCAGCTCCACGAAACTCCCCTGTAAAATGCGAGTGGTCTCTGACTTTTTCCTCTCCACTTAAAATAGGCTTTTCGCAAATATGGCATGTCGTGGCATGCTCATACTGCTGCTGTTGTTCTGGAGATAGGCTCATGGGTACTGGGTGGTCCAGTAATTCCTGTACATGGTCAGCCAACTTGATAAGTTCATCCAAGAACCATTTGGCACAATCTGGCCCCTCACGGTATTTGTAAACGGATTGTGTGAGGTCATAGGCACACACCACATTAAATCCTATGGCAAAGGGTTCATGTTTTTGAATGGGTGTGGTTGAGCTCATGGAGGGATCTGGCTCACATCCCGCCATGGGTGTGGTGAGAGCTTCGAAATCTGCATATACCACATAGGGAACAGTGTCACGCTTGTGAATGTCCTTAAACTTTAACACAGCCTTGTCCCCTTGTGGCAATATCAGTCTCACCGCTTCCTGAGTAACACAATCTACCCTATGACGTTCCAAAAGCGTAGGAGTGGTAAAATATTGCAGACAACGGTCACAAAAATATGTTTCTTAGGTTTATGTTTAGACATTTGACTGCTTAGCAATCTACTTAAGCTTTTAATGAGGCAATAGTGATTCACCTCCCCCTCAGATAGATATAAAAGATGAATATGGTATCGTTTCGGTTCTTTTGTGGCATAAAGAGGACCCACAATCTCATCACCATTAAGGCCATAGACCATGAACGAAAAGTCTTGGTTATCTTGTTCAAACCTATGGATCTCGGTTAAGTCCATAGGGAACGATACTCGAGTTAAATTTAAAGTTTGTTTTAATTCATCAAACTTGGCCTTGTACTTTCCCGGCCAACAACCATCATATTGTACCGGCTGCAAATACGCAGCCACAGCCCACAGAAAGCAATCATTGTCACGATTCTTAATATTCACCACAGCCTTTTTCGAAGCTATGGCTAGTGGTGTTTTAATATAGCTAGACCCAGCATTCAACGGGTTGAATTGACAAATGTTGATTTGTAAATGATGAATTTTGTCTAAGGCTAGACCACTCGGTCCTTGTTGCAGTTTATCAAATTTTGACAGCAAGGCATTCACCACGTGGGTTTCATACCACTGTTCCAAATTATGGGCTATGAATAGCTCTTGCATTTTACTGCAAATATAGAATGTCTCTTTATGCTCCACGTCCTTCTTTTTATATACGAAATCGCACACTAGTTCTGTATTCACTTTTAAAGCCGTATGCAACCTTTGTGCTGTACAAATTTCAATTTTAAAAATTTCAAAACAAGATTGTAAAAATTCTTTGGGAATCAAACTTTTTCTAACATTGACCACGCGGCCAGAGCACACACGTGATTTGAAACAAGACTCAAGGGGCTCCCAAGTTAACGTATCCGCAGCAGTAAAAGACATTATTTTGAAAGAACACTCTCACCTGAGTTTTCAGCTGTAGACTGCTTGACAAGGGTTCCACTCTAAAGCCACTTGGTTTTCAACTGTATTTGCTATAGCAGTGAACCCTTTTTTTTCTCCAAATATCTAAAAAGAAATAAAATAAACCACCATAAGTATATCCATTCCATATAGTTTATGCATTTCATAAACAAAAACAAAATCAAACAGGTTATATTA
Source organism: Meconema thalassinum (assembly GCA_946902985.2). Taxonomy (NCBI): domain Eukaryota; kingdom Metazoa; phylum Arthropoda; class Insecta; order Orthoptera; family Tettigoniidae; genus Meconema; species Meconema thalassinum. The sequence goes on from OX336388.2 coordinate 1,265,324,935, forward strand.
TATAATAACACAAATCTCACCTTCACGTGTAATGCTTTGCTATATTCCCGTCTCGTGGGCTAGTGTGGAAATGGTTTCCTCTTCTATCGGTCTGTCTTTCTCTTTCTTTAATATATATTTCCCACAGACACACGACAGGTAGGCTATACACGTTATCTGCAAACAAATAAATAAATAAAAATCATTAATTACCTAATCAATAAATAATTGCATGTATTTATATAAAAATCAATAAATATATAAATGAATAAATATATACCTACCCCACAACAAGGTTAAGTATTTTCCACCAACACCAAAACTGATAAACAAGACCAGGGGTTTCTTGCAACGCAGTGTGTTCAAAGGTAGTCACCTAAGTGAGTGTGGAAATGATAACGACATGTCTATATATATGCTACGTTGCATGTATAATCTTTTTTTCCCACGCTTTGAACATTCTCTTATCGTGCACGTGGACAGCTAACGTCCCAGGCGAACACCTGTGCCGGATCAAATTTCACGTCAACTTGCATTTTGTCACGTACGCAGCAAAACAGGATGTAACTTGTTAACAGTTATCGCGCATGTAGATAGATAACGTCCCAAGCGAACACCTGCGGTAGATCAAATTTCACGTCAACTTGCATTTTGTCACGTACGAAGCAAGACAGGATGTCACTGGTTTAGCGTGCCTGTGGTTTCACACATGTGTGCACGCCTTTCGCACTTCCCTGCCAGCACAATGGTCAGATTATTTCACCTTCAAGCGTCTTGGTCATTTTTTCCATTGCACCTGTTGTCAAGTCAGATCGGAGCCTTCCAATAAGCTCAAATGACCTTCACCTCCTGCTCGTTTGCAAGTGTGTTTTCTGTACTCGCTTCGATCAACATAGAACCAAGTTCTCATCACCGTTTACACGTTAAAGGTAGAATATCAGAAAACGCACGCTCGCTCTGTCATACACCGACTCGTCGAAATATCAATTGATCTATTGAACACAGCCACCGTGGTCAGCGACAGGTTCGTTGAAACACACACACACCCAGCCGTATCGCCTCTCTCAACCACCACGCTTTATGAACATTATAAACAGGTAAAGAAAAGGAAAAAGTTTTTTCAACATGTACGGCGTTAGGCCCTTTGTGAATTATTTTTTGAAAAAAATATCTACCACGCTCGAAAGGGGGCGTTAGCCCGAGTCCTAGGACACCTCGTAAACGTCTCTAGCGTTATAGGTTCGTGAGATATCGACAAAAATCACAAAAAACACATGTTTACCCCCAAAATCGCGTTTCCCAAATTTTTTTAAAATTACAAAGAATCGTCCATAGCAAAGAGGACGTCACCCCAAGTCCTTGGACCCGTCGTACATGCCTCTAGCGTTATTGGTTCGTGAGATATCGGCAAAATCACAAAAACATGTGTTTACCCCAAAATCGAGTTTCCAATTTTATTAAAAATTATAACGAGTGGTCTATAGCAAAGAGGACGTCAGCCCGAGTCTTTGGACCTGTCGAACATGCCTCTAGCATGATTGGTTCGCGAGATATCGGCAAAATCACAAAAACACGTGTTTACCCCAAAATCGAGTTTCCAATTTTATTAAAAATTATAACGAGTGGTCCATAGCAGAGAGGACGTCACCCCGAGTCCTTGGACCTGTCGAACATGCCTCTAGCATGATTGGTTCGCGAGATATTAAAAGCACATGACCTTTTAGTTTTGGTCTTCTCATTAAATTAAGAGCCTATAGGAAAGTAGGGGGCATCACTACGAGTGCTAGGACACCCTGTATGTTCAAATCCGACCATTGGTTAGCGAGATATCAGCTTCGGGGCAAATACGAGGAGGGCTCAATAAGTTAGTAGACAGCTCTGTCACAACCCGACTACTTACAAAACACAAATTTTTGCTCTAGCGACTTGAAATTTATTTTCGGGGTAGAGGGCATAGGGACCTTTCATTTATGTCAAACAAACTTTTTTGTAAACTTCCTAGTTTTCAAAATATAGGAATTTCAAATTTCGAGTGTTTTCAAAAAAACATAAAAATTAAAAAAGTTTTATTACAAAATATAAAGGTCATAAAGACCATTCGTTTGAGCCATGGCACAACGTACTATCCTGTTTGGTTTTCAAACTATCGCCTATTTTCGAAAACGAAAAATTTTAAAAAAATTTTGAAAAATATAATACATGGTCCATAGGAAAGAGGGCATCAACCCGAGTCCAACGACACCTCATTTGTCAAAATCGGACCATGGGTTCACGAGATATTGGCTTTGACTCACGCGGCGGCCATGACACTCGTTAGAACACCCACTACTCCACTACTTACTTGTATGTTGATTGGGACAGCTGCATCTAAGTTACTGGCTTCGAGGCTACCACTCTCTTGCTAAATCAGTCAAGATTCCACTTAACATGGATTCCTATATTTACTATATAAAAGTGTGTGTATGGTTGTGAGCTGTCTGATAACCTGTGTCATTCTGAAGGATTCACCAGAGTATGGTATAACAGGAGACAGGTGCCACAAAGTAGCCTACTTGCATTTAGAAATATGCTTTTATTTATTTATTTATATTACTAAGGTTATAACTAGAGTGTTTGATGAAGGGGCCCCTTAAAACAACAATAACTACTACTACTGGAGTTTAAAGGGGATGTATTTGGGGTTGAAATACCCACAATGTTTACAACTAAGCTAGAAGGCTGATCTGAAGCTGTAATTTATTATACAAGTAAAGTTGTCTGATAACCTGCGTTATAGAGAGGGTGCTTAACATGAGGCGACGGCCACCTCCTACCCAAACCTCACCTGACTTACAAATAGCCTACACAGACACTGCAATAAAGCAGGTTATCATCACACACACAATACCTACTACACAGCGGCGAATGGAAGGAGGGGAGGGGCTCGAGAGGAGAGGGATGCTATACAAAGGGCCTTCTGACAAGATACTACTTCGGAGTGCAACCGTCGGCTTGAGCATTACTCAAGTGCAGCAGGCTGATGACCTGCCTTTTCAGTAGCGGGGGAGGGTGGTTGGAATGCACACACTGGGGAAGAGGATACACGTTGAAATGGGATCACACGGGCCAAGCTGCTCGAGCTTTACATCAGCATATTTTTTCCTGACGTCGAGATTTCATTTAAGATGATAACTTGACGAATAGAAGGACCTAGTGTGAGGACTCCGCCATTATAGAACGGTAGTTCGTGGTCCCGCCGCTACAAGCACTGCAAGCGATTATGTCCAACACGTGTCCTGTTGTTCCGTCGAACCGGGTCATAGAAAAGTGCGGGGGAAGCTACTGTGTGAGATATTTGTGTGAATTAAATTGAATTGTCTTTGCTTTCAGTTCTTAAATTCTGTTCATTGTGTCTTGTGTACATCAGCGTTCTATGTTTTGTGTGGGCCTACTTCAAACATAGGCTATTTCTTTGTTAATATTACTGTTTTGTGCTTGTCCCTCAGCGAATGGACGGTCTACCTTGACTCATATGTCCAGGAACTGAGGAGCAAAGCCATGGCGAATTACTGTTGAGAGATAATCTTATTCATATATATATATATATATATATATATATATATATATATATATATATGTATATATATATATAATTAATTAAATTATATATATGATTTCAAACAAATATATCCAATCAATCATTGCACCCACTGCCGACCTATCAAATCGGTACGGTGTAAAATCACTTAAAACAACAAATTTCACCTAAAACAATTCATTAAAATCAAAAATTTCACTATATAAAGGGGCGTAAGGAGCTCATTGAGAGCACCAGGTTCCCATTCTATCAGGCAATGCACGCATGCATGCAAGCTTGATTATCTCATTCCGAGACCAGCATCCAAGCAACTGCACGCCACTGCTCCAAGCTCCGTCTTCTAACGCCAATTGATGAAATCGATGATTTGCCAGTCTTTCTACCAAGCCTAGGCCTCGCTATCGCCTCGACTTCGATATTTCAAGCCATTCCACTATGTTCCTATAGGCTTAATTTGCACCCCCCTTAGTAACAGTGCAGATTAAGTCACTCCTCTACCATTCAAATATCCAACACCATACCCACCATGTAACCATCCTAGTCAAGCAACTCCTGTCTCCCTCGAGTTTTAATACAAGTTTAGCTCATCCCCTCTTCCTACGAAGCAGCCAATAATTAATTATTTAATTAATTATTTAATTAACTTCAAATTTCATCAGCGCACTCAACGTCATAGCTCCAACTGTATTTAAACTGGATAATTTTGAGTGACTGGTAAATTTGTTTTTCTCTTTCCTTATTCGCTGGTCGACCAAGGTATTTGACCACTATCTCTCATCACCTCTTACTCATTACACGCGCTTATAGTCTACACTCACGAACACAAACATGTCGCGCACTGACACTAAACCTCGCACATTAACGTACCAGGGCATAACATTCCTGATAACTCAGGACCCTGATGACTCTAAAAGCCAAAATTATAACCCTGTTAATCCAAAAACACTAATTCCGAGTGGGCCTACCCACAAAGGAGATGGTACACTCGTTCCACTTAAACCAGCTTCACCAAAATCAGATTCCTCACTCTCTAGCTCACCTCCTCCCTCACCGGGTCACGTCTCATTCCCGACATTTGATTTCGAGAAAGAGCTGTGGTACGCTTCACCCAATGCCAGTAACCTTCAGAGCACGATGGTCCTTATCCACCCACCTATTGGTATTAGCCTTTGTAAATCAGTCAGGCAAACAGTAATTAACGCGCTCAATCCCATAGCCCAATTTATTTCCCTCATTGAAGAATTAGGTAATCACCACATAGGCATCACTCCTTCTGAGAATAGCCATCTCAACTCTGTCACTAGTGTTCTCAAGAGCCGCTCTGCCATTCCCCCATTTTCATTAATTAGATTCAGACCACAAATTCACCTTCTTTAGTCTTTCAATCTGAGGAAACTAAAATGCCACAACAAGAAACAACAAAAAGTCCTCTCGGCACGCCGGAAGGCGGAGGTAGATTTCACCGGACAAACTTGGGGATAGGCGAAAATAGGCAGAATATGCAGGTTTTCGTAGAAGGATCAGACCTCATTTATTGCGAGAAGGTATTTTATAATTGGAGCTTAATTAACTTTGTTTTTCGTCATTTTATGCTTATTTTAAACATTTTATTGTCTTATGGGAACGGTAACCTTCTTGTCATTTGGGGTCCATTTTTATACTTGTGGTCACACTGTCCTTATGCAAGGTTTCGACACTGATGTGTAACTATGTAACGGTCTGTTACTTCTTCACGCAAAATTATATCTCCCGCAGAGATTTTGGTTGGTTTCTCAGTTTAGGGGCTGCGACAACGCGGTCATGTAACCCCGTGTACTTAGGGATGGCTGTATTAGTCTGTAATTCAGGTAAGGACTACAGACGGTCAATTTCAAGCAGTAGTTCCTAATGTTGCTACCAGGTACTACAGTCAACGACACCTACCCGTGAACTTGGCTACTAGATGCCACCGCAGCCAGCAACTCGCAACGAACGTTGGAATTTCCCCTCCAAAGGAAAGCATACTGAGGGATTTTTAGCGCTCTTAGAAAATCCGACGAGGCCGAAGCCGTCGGATTTTTTAAGAGCGTTAAAAATCCCTCAGTATGCCTTCCTTCGGAGGGGAAGTAAAGCCGGCGGTCCCATGTCATAGATTTATGGCATGTTAAAGATCTTTCTACTAATTACACCTGTGTGAAACTAAATTGGATAGGTTAAGAATATAAACAACGCTCTTAGGTTGCTACGTTCGTTGCCAAGAGCCGACTGTGGTGGCGTCTAGTAGCTAGTTCTGAACTAGGCCTAGTAGTCGTTGACGGTGGCGTTTGGCGGCAAAAGTAGGAACTATTTGAAAATTCAAAGTTGCAGTCCCTACTTGAATTAAAAAACAGATACACACACTAATACAGTCATCACAATTAACACCGGTTATCAGACAGATTCTACACACACCCAAAGTACACGGGGCTACATGACCGCGTTGTCGCAGCCCCTAAACTAAGGAACCAACCAACCAACCAAAATCCGACGACTTCGGCCGGCTTTGAACTCGCGACCTTGGGCATAGACATTCAGCATGCTTGCTACCAGTTACGTCACCGAAGCCGCTTCACACTTAGTCAGATGGAATTCTGAATATGATCTCGTGCAAGTGCGTTATCTTGGCAACGTCTGATGGCTCATCCCTCATCAATTTAGTAGAGTTGCCATGGCAAGCACTGATAGCTCTTGGCATTTTCTTATAATTCCGAAATAATTTTTCTCATCCCTTGGCATAATGGTGGGTCATATCAAAAATTCTTTAAGACAAAATTTTAGGTAATTATTAGGGGAATATTGTCCATTTTGTACGGTTTTGAGATTGTGCCTATTAAGAGAGATATGATTAATGTTTCCCGAAAAACCCACTTTTTCCCACCCCTTTGGTCAATGGTTGGTGCTATAAAAAAAACTCTTCAAACATAAATTTTTGGGCTTTATCCGACACATAGTATGAACGTTGAACGGATTCGATATTTCACATATTAAGAGAGTTATAGCAATATTTCACTTTTTCGAAAAAAGCCCCCCATTTTCACCCCCTTCGACCGATTTAGCCCATTAACGAACTCGACCGAGATTTTATAGGTATACATATTCGGTAAAATATTCAAAGTGATTGGTGCAAAATTACGGCAGTTATCGTGTCCACAAGAAACTGATATGCATATATATATATATATATATATATACACATATACATACATAAATTATATATAAACTTTTGAACTGACGGTGGTTTTGGGGTCTGGGGGATGTGAAACGCGAAGATATGTCGAAATTTTCCGGAAGTCGAAACATGGTACCCATTGCAATAGTTAGCTTTCTAATGAAATCTACCTCCGATTGGTTCCTCAGTTTAGGGGCTGCGACAACGCGGTCATCTAACACCGTGTACTTTGGGTGAGTGTAGAATCTGTCTGATAAACGGTGTGAATTGTAATGGCTGTAGTAGTCTTAATTCAGGTAAGGACTGCAGACGGTCAATTTCAAGCAGTAGTTCCTAATGTTGCTACCAGGTACTACCATCAACGACACCTAGCTGTGAACTTGGCTACTAGATGCCACCCTAACCAGCAACTCGCAACGAACGTTGGAACTTCCCCTCCAAAGGAAAGCATACTGAGGGATTTTAGCTCTCTTAGAAAATCCGACGACTTCGGCCGGCTTTGAAACCGCGACCTTGGGCATAGTCATTCTGCATGCTACTAGTTACGTCACCGAAGCCGCTTCCCACTTAGATGAAAATACTGAATCTGATCTCGTGCAAGTGCGTTGTCATGGCAACGTCTGATGGCTCATCCCTCATCAATTTAGTAGTGTTGCCATGGCAACCTCTGATAGCTCTTGGCATTTTCTTATAATTCCGAAATCATTTTTCTCATCCCTTGGCATAATGGTGGGTCATATCAAAAATTATTTCAGACAAAAGTTTTAGGTAATTATTAGGGGAATATTGTCCATTTCGTACGGTTTTGATATTGTACCTATTAAGAGAGATATGATTAATGTTTCCCGAAAAACCCACTTTTTCCCACCCGTTTGGTCAATGGTTGGTGATATAAAAACTCTTCAAACATAAATTTTTGGGCTTTATCCGACACATAGTATGAACGTTGAACGGATTCGATATTTCATATATTAAGAGAGTTATAGCAATATTTCACCTTTTCGAAAAAAGCCCCCCATTTTCACCCCCTTCTACCGGTTTAGCCCAGTAACGAACTCGACCGAGATTTTATAGGTATACATATTCGGTAAAAAGTGATTGGTGAAAAATTACGGCAGTTATCGTGTCCACAAGAAACTGATATATATATATACTTTTGAACTGACGGTGGTTTTGGGGTCTGGGGGATGTGAAACGCGAAGATATGTCGAAATTTTCCGGAAGTCGAAACATGGTAGCCTACCCATTGCAATAGTTAGCTTTCTAATGAAATCTACCTCTGGTTGGTTCCTCAGTTTAGGGGCTGCGACAACGTGGTCATCTAACCCCGTGTACTTTGGGTGAGTGTAGAATCTGTCTGATAAACGGTGTGAATTGTAATGGATGTATTAGTCTGTAATTCAGGTAAGGACTGCAGACGGTCAATTTCAAGCAGTAGTTCCTAATGTTGCTACCAGGTACTACCGTCAATGACACATAGCTGTGAACTTGGCTACTAGATGCCACCCCAACCAGCAACTCGTAACGAACGTTGGAACTTCCCCTCCAAAGGAAAGCATACTGAGGGATTTTAGCGCTCTTAGAAAATCCGACGACTTCGGCCGGCTTTGAAACCGCGACCTTGGGCATAGACATTCTGCATGCTACCAGTTACGTCACCGAAGCCGCTTCCCACTTAGTCAGATGTCAAAGTCAACCCCTGGCACCATCCAGCCCATGACGGGCTAAGGCCGACCAAGCGACCGCTGCCCAGCCATTTGGCCTGCAGATATTGGGGTGACGCGTGATCAGCGCGTCGGGTCCCCTCGGCCGTTAATATTGGTATTCGTGATCGGGGTGCTGTCTCACTGTCAGACAGCTACTCAATTGTCCTCACGAGGCTGAGTGCACCCCGTTCCAACCCTCACGCCAGTTTTAAAATCCCTGACGGAGCCGGGGATCGAACCCGGGGACTCCGGATGAGAGGCAGGCGCGCTACCCCAACACCACAGGGCCGGCTTAGTCAGATGGAAATACTGAATCTGATCTCGTGCAAGTGCGTTGTCATGGCAACGGCTCATCCCTCATCAATTTAGTAGTGTTGCCATGGCAACCTCTGATAGCTCTTGGCATTTTCTTATAATTCCGAAATCATTTTTCTCATCCCTTGGCATAATGGTGGGTCTTATCAAAAATTATTTCAGACAAAGGTTTTAGGTAATTATTAGGGGAATATTGTCCATTTCGTACGGTTTTGATATTGTGCCTATTAAGAGAGATATGATTAATGTTTCCCGAAAAACCCACTTTTTCCCACCCCTTTGGTCAATGGTTGGTGATATAAAAAAACTCTTCAAACATAAATTTTTGGGCTTCATCCGACACATAGTATGAACGTTGAACGGATTCGATATTTCATATATTAAGAGAGTTATAGCAATATTTCACTTTTTCGAAAAAAGCCCCCCATTTTCACCCCCTCCGACCGATTTTGCCCATTAACGAACTCGACCGAGATTGTATAGGGATACATATTATGTAAAAAATACAAAGTGATTGGTGAGAAATTACGGCAGTTATCGTGTCCACAAGAAACTGATATATATATATATATATATATATATACATAAATTATATATAAACTTTTGAACTGACGGTGGTTTTGGGGTCAGGGGGATGTGAAACGCGAAGATATGTCGAAATTTTCCGGAAGTCGAAACATGGGACCCATTGCAATAGTTAGCTTTCTAATGAAATCTACCTAAAAGTAACAGTCTGTATAGCCTACCGGTACTTCAGGAATCTGTGCTTTCCGTAACATGTAATGGAGACCGTAGTACTTATTTCCGTGAATTATATTTTCCATTGTGCCCTGCCGTGTTATTTTAATTGTGATCGCTAATTACATTTTAAAAGAGTATCAGTTACAAAGTACGGTAATTCGTTTCCCTTGGCATTATCCCTAAGACCAGCTGACCGGAAGCGTGGAAATTGCCTAATCTAGCGCTGCCGGGCGGGGCGCGCTTGCACTTGAGGAGTCCTCTCACTTTCTCTTTCATTCGTCATGATGATAATAATAATAATTATAAGAAGAAAGGCTTCATACGGGCGAAGCCGCTTTAGATTTTACATCACTTTTATTCATAACTAGCTGTTACCCGCGGCTTCGCCCGCAATAACATTTGGAATCCCGTTATTTAGTTAAATAGATAGATAAGCATGGGTCCTAGTGGAAAATAATTCCATCACCTGACTTTGAAAATTCCGGCCAAAAAGTACAAAATCATTAATAACTCCCTAAGTATTCGTCGTATGATGAAATAGCAGAGACAAAAAAGATGTAATGTGTTATTGTCTACAACATAGGCCATGTATAATTTTACACTCAGTCAAATTACGCCCCCCCCCCCTCCCCCATAATTCCACCCCTTCTCATGGGCCCCATGAATTGGATTTATGAAAAAAACGGTCAAACATCTGTTAGTTATTTTTTATGCTGATATTTTTCGGCTGAGTTCCAAACTCCTCGCCTATGTCGTTTAAGAGATACACTCTCCGTTAGGAATCCTCAACCCCCACTTTTCACCCCTTTCACCTCATAATATATACCACATCGAAAAACCCTCAGACAGATGTCTTCTTATTTTTAATGATGAGTTTATATGCCGAGTATCACATCCCCCAATGAAACCAATCGGGAAATTATTGCTATTCAATGTAATGCAGGTCTACCCCCTTAACACCCCTTTAGAACCTGAATATCCAAAAATCCTTTCTTAGCGAGCGTTTGCGGTCCTTGA